>CM060932.1:416343056-416869135 GCA_030765085.1 Allium cepa | reverse complement strand
ATAAAAGGACGTTAAAAATATAGCCTCCAAACAAATATTTTCCAAATGGCAGATAATTTTATCAATCTTTGATTTTGATATTGAATTTATTAAAGGAACTAATAATTCAATTCCTGACTTTTTAACTCGTGAATTTTTATAGGAAAAAATGAATAAGGGAAAAGAAAAGAAAGAAAGCAGTAAAAACGCTCAACTCTAATTAACTTATAAGTCGATATTCCTTAAAGATGAAAAAATATCAAAGATGAAGTTCTAAAAACCATTCCAGAAGAAGAACAACTAAGACCCGAGGCTTATGAGCTTGCAATAAAATCTTTGTATGCAAAGAAATTTGTATATCCATGTTAACCCTATCTCGGTTACGACTCAGCAGGTATGTGGAGATGGCGCCGACCTAACTGATTAGTAAGATGGCCGACCTAATTGGATTCCGACTTAACTGGTAAAGAAAGGGTACCGACTAAACGCTGCATGGAGATTCCGACCTAAGGCTTGAAGGGATGCCGGTCTAACAAGGCTATGCCGACTTAAGACTTAAAGAGGTTCCGACTTAGGACTTACGAAGGGGTACCGACCTAGTATCTTAATATGGGAGACCGACTTAACTACATAAGGCAGAAAAGGGTTGCCGACCTAAAAGTCTAAATAGGTTGCCGACCTAAGGTTTGAATCAGTTGCCGACCTAAAGCTTAAAGAAAGTTTGCCGACTTAATGATCAGTAGTAAGTTCCGACCTAGTGTGTGTGCCGATCTAGCGACTCAAGATAATTACCGACTTATAGTAAGCCGTAACCGATCTAACTTGAGTACCGGTCTAGTTATCTAAAGGAGCTGCCGACCTACTTGATGAGGACATGGAAAGGTACACGACTCATACTTAAGCCGGGGCATGTTAACTCGGCTACGACTTAGAACTGGTGATTTAAGTCCGGAGAAGCATGCTTGCCCCATTAAAAGCATGAGCCATGCATAAGAGAAAGGGGGACCTACGACCTAGCTTATCTCGGCAACAACTCAATTCAGACAAGCTTGCTTCCATTAAGTCGTGGGCTTGGCTCGTTAGATCGGCGATGGGATAAGTTAAGTCGGCCACGACTTATACTAAGTCGGTCGCGACTTAGAACTTGGCAAAAATTCCAGACCAGAACTCTCTATAAATAGACGACCACTTCCAACGTTCAAGGGACCTTTTGGCTCATTCTCTTCAAGCGCCGTTACTCTGCCGAATTCCAGACGACTTCAAAGCTTTTTAGATCCAACAAACTTCTAAAGGAACTCCATGAAGGAATCATCCACATTCACCATGGATTTGAAGATGATTGTCAACATCAAAGCTTGAGCTACTTGTTTCACATACCCTATCACTTGAAGTGGGTTGTAATTGAAAGATCTTGTAAAGAATTGTAATCAAACTAGTGATAAAAAGATTAAAGTGGACGTAGGCTGGATTATAAGCCGAACCACTATAAATACTGTGTCTCTTACCGTTTTTCTACATACTTTCTGCTTATTTCTATTTCCCGTACAAACGGGTGGTGCTTTCACAATCACATCTTATACACCAGGGTGTTAGCGTTTAAATTTTTTCGTTAACATTTTGGTGCTTTCACTGAGAATTGAACTCAGGACATCTATCATCATTGTTTCAGAAAGATTTGTAGATAGAGTTTCTTTAAGAACCAGAAGTCTATCCGAAATCATGGCTCCTGGAAGGAAAAGTAAATCTGTGAGATCTGCAAACATTCGAGAGGGAACCTCCACTTCCCCAACACCAAATCAAGCCACTCCAGCTGTTGGAGTTTCAAAAGCGGAATTGGACGCTGCTATCTTTGGGTTGAATCAGCAAATAAATGCCCAGAACGCGCAATTGGAAGCTCAGAATGCTCAGAATGCTCTGATTCTGAATAGGTTAAACGATCTGCTCGGGGCAAACCGTCAACCTGCGAATAATGAAAGGAACTTTGTCGGTAATGTCCATGATGCTGAAACTAGAAACATTCCCGAAAGGGCTGCTAGCCCCTTTGAACAGACATTGCCTGAGGCTGGAGGATCCAGAAATAGGAATGACGAAGAATATCTTTCTGGTATGGTTCGACAGATTATGAAAGAAAGTATGCAAAGGGTCGAAGATGAGAAAGAGTGGGGTTTCGCTCCGAGCAAGACTCCGTTTACTGAAAAGATCCTAAAAGCTGAATTCCCAAGGAAGTTCGTCCCTCCGACCATTCCAGCTTACAAAGGGACAAGTGATCCAAATGAGTTCCTGTACAAATATGATTGGCACATGACAGGTGCCAGAGCTTCTGACGAGATAAAATGCCGCTATTTTCCTGTGTATTTGGAAGGGGTAGCTCTGCTTTGGTTCACAAAACTACCTGTCCGGTCCATCGATCAGTTTTCAGACCTAACCAGGAAATTTAAAGAGCAATTTAGGCTATATGCTTCAAAGGCAAAAGACATCATGTCGTTATCCGGTTTGGAACAGAATCCGGGGGAAACTATCAAGTCTTTTTTAAATCGCTTTAATATAGCGTTAGCTGAGGTGGATAATGCAGAACCCCGCATGGTCTTGACCTATTTGATGAGAGCTATTGATAAGTCAAGTGAATTCGGAAAGTGGCTGAACATGAAGGAGCCAAATTCTCTGGAAAAGTTCTACAAAAAGGCGGATGAATTCATGCGTTTGGAAAGCCGTCCTGTCCCGGCAAAGGCAACAGTAGAGAAAGCTGAAGACAACACTGCTGCGCCACGTAAGAATGGATCTGTGGGACAGAAAAGAGAAAATAATGATGGAAGGAAACAACACAATTCAAAGAAGCCTCGATCCTTCAAGCCATCAGAATATACTCCTTTGTTAGAGACACCAGAGCGCATCTACCTGGCTACAAAAGATTCTTTTGAGTATCCCAAACCTCCTGTTCTCAGAACCGGAAGAAAAGCTGTGCAAAGTGGGAAGTTCTGTCGCTTCCATAATCAGCCTGGTCATGACACAGACGACTGCCGTCAATTGAAAAATATAATCGAAGAATTGCTAAGAGAAAATAAGCTGCAGCAATTTGTGAAGAAGAGTAGTAATGATCCTGCTTCGTCAAGTCAGGGGCAACAAGCTCTTGCTCATCAGCCCAGGACAAATGAGAAGGCCGCAGGACATGAATCTGGAAGGCCAGTTATTAATGTCATCACAGGAGGACCCCACCCAGCAGGCAGAAGCTGGGGTGAAATGGAGAGGTACACTCGAGCTCTGAAACATATGCCAACTGAAGAGAATGTCTTTGTTTTAGAGGACTCTACACCCCTGAAACAACAAAGGACTTTTAATGATGATATTGTGTTCAGGGCTAGAGATTCCACGGGCATTGAGGCCCCTACTTTGGACCCGTTAGTCATCTCGGCCGGTATTGGACCGGCTATTGTCAGAAGAGTTCTTATTGATTGCGGCGCATCTTGCAACATCCTCTTCAAGAAAACGTTTGACCAGATGAGAATCCCGATGGCGGATGTGCAAGCCTCATCTCAGAAGATTGTTGGCTTCACTGGGGAGCCAAAGCAACCAGTAGGAACCATTGACTTGCTTGTGGAACTCGGAGAAGGAGAAAGAAAAGTAGTTCGCAAGCAGACTTTTGTGATAGTAGATGAATTTTCTGCTTATAATGCTTTCTTTGGTCGACCTATTCTTGCTGCATTCAAAGCTGTCCTTGCCCCATGGTGTCTTACTATTAAATTCCCTACAGACAATGGGGTAGGAGTTATTAAAGGAGACCAGAACGCTGGGCGAGAATGTTATATGACAGAGCTGCGAGAAACAAGGAAGAGAGAAATGGGGAAAGATGCGGCAACCCCAATCCGCATCAAAACACCAACCCTATAGCAACTACAGGGCGGACCCTGCACTGGCGAGCATAGCGGGGCACGAAAAGTGATGGATCCTAGAAAGGCCAGTGCGGGGGAGAGTAGGGTGGTACCAGCAGAAACAACGATACCGGTGCCCGTTGATCTGAAGGACCCAAACAAGGTGCTGAATGTGGGTTCACAACTTAATGTGTCAGTTCAGAATGCCTTGATATCTTTTTTGAAAGCAAACCTGGATGTTTTCGCTTGGACCCATGCCGATATGTGCGGAATATCCCCAGAAGTTGCGGTACATGCTCTGAATATTGACCCAAAGTTCACGCCAGTAAAGCAGAAAAGAAGAATCCAAGGTCTAGAAAGGTCGACAGCATTGAAAGAGGAAGTTGACCGGCTCATGGAGAATAATTTCATCAGAGAATCTACCTATCCAAATTGGGTTTCAAATCCAGTGCTAGTTAAGAAAGCCAATGGTAAATGGAGAGTGTGCATCGACTTTTCAGATCTAAACAAGGCCTGTCCCAAGGACTGCTTCCCATTACCCAGGATCGATCAACTGGTAGATGGAACAGCGGGTCATGAATTGTTGTCTTTTATGGATGCCTACTCCGGATATAATCAGATCATGATGCATGAGCCAGATCAGGAGGACACAAGCTTTATCACCGATGTCGGTCTTTACTGTTACAGAGTTATGCCCTTTGGGTTGAAGAATGCGGGGGCAACATACCAAAGACTGGTAAATGCTATGTTCAAACCGCAGTTGGGAAAGACTATGGAAGTTTACGTTGATGACATGCTAGTAAAATCTAAGAAAGCAGTGGATCACATCGAACACTTAGCAGAAATGTTCGCAATTCTCCGAAGATACGGAATGAAGCTTAACCCTTTAAAATGTTCTTTCGGGGTAGAATCTGGGAAGTTCTTGGGTTTCATCGTGAGCGCTAGGGGCATTGAAGCTAGTCCAGCTCAAATCACTGCTCTAAAAGAAGTCAAAGCTCCTAAAACAAAGAGGGAATTGCAAAGTCTCAATGGAAAAATTGCCGCCTTAAGTCGGTTCATATCCAAAGCTACTGATAAATGCATTCCATTCTTCGACGCTCTAAAGAAAGGAAAGAAAAACTTTGACTGGACTCCCGAATGCCAGAAAGCTTTTGAAGAATTGATTCAACATATGGAAACGCCTCCAATACTTTCCAGGCCCGGCGATGGCGAGGATCTTCTTATATACTTGGCAGTTTCATCTCATGCTTTAAGTGCAGCGCTGGTACGGGAAGACAAAAGGATTCAACATCCAGTTTACTATATCAGCAAAAGACTCACTGGGGCAGAAATGAATTACTCCAAGTTGGAAAAACTCGCCTATTGTCTATTGATTGCCTCAAGAAAGTTGAGGCAATATTTCCAGGCTCATCCTATCAAAGTCCTCACTGATCAACCTTTAAAGCAAGTCTTGTTTCGCCCTGAGACTTCGGGCCGCCTTTTAAAGTGGAATATTGAATTGAGCCAATATGACATCACTTATCATCCTAGAAAAGCGATCAACGGACAAGCTTTGGCAGATTTTATTGCAGAATTTACAGACAAGGGTAACAGCGAGGAAGAAACAATCGAGAACTCCCCAACCCAATGGAAGTTATTTGTAGATGGCGCAAGAAATGATTACTGTTCAGGTGCTGGAATTGTTCTTGAAACTCCTGAAGGCCGGTCATTATGCTATGCGCTAAGATTAGAATTTCCTTCAACAAACAATGAAGCAGAATATGAAGCTCTGATCGCTGGTTTGAAAATTGCTAAAGAACTAAACATTAGAGCGTTACAGATCTTCAGTGATTCGCAGCTTATAGTATGTCAAGTCAAGAAGGAGTTTCAAACGAAAGGAGGAAATCTGCCCGCTTATGTGTCAAAGGCTTGGGAACTTTTATGTGAATTCGACCATTACACGATAAGTCATATTCCTCGAGAAGAAAACATGAAAGCAGATTCTCTCGCAAAATACTCAAGTTCTGGCGAAGCCCAATCCTTAGGGTTAGTTCCAGTGGAAGTTTTGTCAAATCCGAGCATTGATGAAATGGATATCGATTGGGTTATGAGTATGTCGCAAGAGCAAGAATCATGGATGACTCCAGTAACAAAGTATCTACTCAATGGCTCTTTACCAGAAAACTCTAAAGAACGACAAAAGCTACTGAGAAAAGCTTCTCGATATATAATCCAGGATGGTCAATTATACAGACGAGGATTCTCAATGCCATTGCTTCGATGTGTATCCAAAGAAGAAGCCAAAATAATCCTATCAGAGGTACATGGAGGAGAATGTGGGGATCATTCAGGTGGTCAAACTTTAGCAAAGAAAATTCTCCGATATGGATATTTTTGGCCAGAAATTAATCGAGATGCTGCAGATTACTCTCGAAAATGTGACAGATGTCAAAGATTTGCCAAAATTCCTAGAGCACCTTCTACTGAGCTCACACAAATGACCAGTCCGTGGCCGTTTGCGATTTGGGGAATAGATTTGATCGGACCTTTACCAACCGCCAAATCTGGAATCAAATATGCCATTGTTGCTGTAGATTATTTCACTAAATGGGCTGAAGCTGAACCATTGGCAACTATCACCTCCAAAAAGATGATAAATTTTGTGACTAAGAATATCATTTGCAGATACGGTGTGCCTCAGAAAATAATCACAGACAATGGTACTCAGTTTGAAAGCGAGGAATTCCAGGATTTTTGCAAGCGATTCAAAATCCAGAAAAGCTTTTCGGCAGTAGCTCATCCGCAGGCAAACGGGCAAGTGGAAGCAGTGAACAAGATCATCAAATCAACCATCAAAAAGCAACTCGAAAGAGCAAAAGGTGGTTGGGTCGATAAACTACCGCTTGCACTATGGGCATACAGAACTACTCACAAAACTGCAACTGGGCATACTCCTTTTTCGTTAGCATACGGATCGGAAGCAATGATCCCGGTTGAAACAGAGGTCCCTTCACACAGAAGAATCCATTTCAATCAAGCAGAAAATGAAAAGCTGCAACTTGAAGCGCTGGATCTCCTTGATGAAAAAAGAGATGAAGCTAACCTCAGAGTTGCAGCTCATCAGCAAAGGATAGCCAGACATTTCAATTCCAAAGTTCGTCAACGCAGCTTTGAAATTGGAGATCTAGTCCTAAAAAGAATTATGACAGCGACAGGTGTGTTTGGGCCAAATTGGGAAGGACCGTATGTGATAGGTCAGAAACTTCTTGACGGCACATTCAAGCTCACCACAGTTGATGGAGATCAAATTCCAAGGGCATGGAACAGCAATCACTTGCGTCCATACTTTACTTGAAAATTTTGTTGAAACATTGTAAAAAGAATTATGAATGTATGATTCCTGTAATTGAAAGCAATTGTGAAACTGATGCAAGTAAATAATGAAAGAATATAAAGTGGATGTAGGCCCAATTTCATGGCCGAACCACTATAAATCTTGTGTTCCTTATTATCATTATATGTTTGCTTTGTTTTCGATATAAAAATACACAAAATGTATTGCTGAAATATCGATTTAAATTTTTGCAGACAGTGGAGATAAAACTTGCGCATAATAAGACCGAGCGATTCTCACCATCATTCAACAAACAAATTTCAAGTCACAAAGACCCCGAATTCAAATCCTAGATAGGAAATGCTTCAATTGAACGGCTAATGATTTCGATAAGAACGAGCCCTTGCTGATAAATTGAGATTGTTTAAACAAACAAACATCCAATTAGGAAGCTAGTGCCCGTTCTCACGAACTTGCCTGGCAATGAAGTACACTTCCTTGGATTAAACAAGCCACTTGTGAAAAAAAGAAAGGGGATCGCTGAAAAGGCATAAGCAAGTGAACAGAGGAACAACCAAAGCTACCATCAGCGCCACAAGTCCTCTTCGGAGGCACAACTCTTCGGATAATAAAAGACCTCTAATGGGTCATATGCCACAAAAAAGAAAGTTCTCTACTCAACAAAAAAGATTGGAGGAGTCATGACCCTCCAACCATGAGAGAGTAACTTCCAGGCGATGAAAACCCTCTCTGAGGCCCATTTCACCAGGAGTTGAAGTGTTATAACCGCTCTTCGGGATTTCACTTCACCAGAGTTGAAATGTAAACAAAATAAAAGCCCTCTTCGGAGGCCCATTTCACCAGGAGTTGAAGTGTTATAACCGCTCTTCGGGATTTCACTTCACCAGAGTTGAAATGTAAACAAAATAAAAGCCCTCTTCGGAGGCCCATTTCACCAGGAGTTGAAGTGTTATAACCGCTCTTCGGGATTTCACTTCACCAGAGTTGAAATGTAAACAAAATAAAAGCCCTCTCCGGAGGCCCATTTCGCCAGGAGTTGAAGTGTAGCAGCCGCTCTTCGGAATTTCACTTCACCAAAGTTGAAATGTAAAAACAAAGACCTTCTTGAAAGCACACGTTTCACCAAGATTGAAATAAAACTTCCAAGTGTTGAAACGTGAAAAGGCTTTCTTCAAAGGCACAACTCTTTGGGGGTACACGTTTCACCAAGATTGAAATAAAACTTCCAAGTGTTGGAACGTGAGAAATCCCTCCTCAGAGGTACAACCCCCTCCCGGGAACACAATTAAGAAAAAAGACCTCTTTGGAAACCCACGTTTCACCGAGATTGAAATAAAACTTCCAAGTGTTGAAACGTGAAAAGGATTTCTAAAGCATAACTCTTTGGAGGTACACGTTTCACCGAGATTGAAATAAAACTTCCAAGTGTTGAAACGTAAAAAAATCCCTCCTCAGAGGTACAACTTTCTATAAAAAAAAAAATCCTCATCAAAAGCGTACTTTAACTTTCAAAGGAAAAGTAATTTGCCTACTGTGGGAAATGATCGTAAAAAGAAAAGAAGTTAAAGTACCCTTCAGAGGTCCGCTTTACCACATAGAGGAATTCACTTGATGAGATATGCACATAAGCAAAAGAAAAAAAGTGATTTCTTCGAACGACCAAGCGTAAAAACTTATACGAAGGGAGTTGTACTCTATAAAATTTTCTTTAAAGAATAAAATAATTATTCTTTAGCAAATAAGAGTGTAAGTCCCCTCGAGGTATAGAATATTGCAGCATACTTATGGAATGGGGGCAATATAGTATAATTACACACAATATGGTATAACTAAACCAGCAAAAGGTAACGCTCAAGTAACATACCATAAGCTCGCTGCAATATCAAATAAACTCATGCCAAAACAAATAACAAATGTATTCTTTAATTCAAACAAAAGTTTGTACAAACGAGGAATCATTTTATTCAAGGAATCATTTTATTCAATTACAACGCAGGTACAGGTTTCAAAATAAAGAAAAGCGGGGGCCGGTACCCGCACAATTCTCGGCCAGTACATGCAAAACACAAAAAAAAACTAGAAACTGAAGATCTTCACTTCTTTTTGCTGCCTTTAGACCCTTTACCCGGCCGAATGATCAGCTTTTCAGGTCGACCAGTGGGTATAAGGGAGGAAGGAGAGGTAGGCGCAGCTGGCCCAACTTCTGGCTCCTCTTCAGTGGCAGTGATTATCTTCCCTCTCCTCCTTGATGCTCCTTGCTTCCTTCTCCTCTTTGAGGAAGACTCACTTCCTGGAGTGGCAAGTTTAGATAAAGTTATATCGTCAGAAGGAGTCCGCTCCGGAGATATGTCACCTCCCTCAAGTCCCTCATCTTTTTGCTCTTGCGAAGCAACGGGATCATCCAGGCCATGGAGAGCTTCTATTTGTTCTTCTTGTGACCCAGGTTGAGAAGCAGAGGGAGGCGCCACTTGAAGAGATGGAGGAAGGATCACCGGGGGAGAAGAAGCTTGAGTTTGACTCGGTGCTTTCTCTACAAAGGAGAAAAAACTTAAAATATCAGTATCTTTCGAAAAGAGAGGGGATGACGGCTCATCAAAAGTCGGGAATTCATTGACATTTGAAAAATAATCAAGAAGATCGTCAAGTTCACAAGGAGCGAACGAGCAGTTCACCACTTGAGCTGGTCCGGTGTCAAGTTTACCTGGGGTAGTTGGATCTCTGAGGCTGATTTCATATCGCTGTGCTTCGTTGCTTTCACCACCTTCATCCCCGCCTTGTGCACTTGTAGTTTCAGTTACTGTCTTAGTTGCAGGCGGAGTAGAGGAGCTAGAACCCGTGATGTCAACCACAGGAGAAACTGGAGGATGGACAGAGGAAATAAGCGTTAATTCCTTTCCAGAACATTCCTCTTCCGCCATTCCAGTTCTCATCCTGGCAAGTTGTTCTCGCCCCTTCGCAAGAGCAGCGCGAGCTCCCTCATCCAGGTAACGCGCCTCAAAATCTTCATCGCCATACCCGGCGTCTTTAAACATGTTAAGAGCAGCTTCCCACACCTCGGCCAGGGTGATTTCATACTTAGGACCAAGAAAAGAGAGGCTGCCGCGTCCCAAGACACAATGTAAATAAAAATCGAATAAAGTCGAATTGATATCGTTTTCCATGGTCTGAGCAGTTTCTTCGGCTGCAATTTTGCCAGCCATGGCCTCATCTCGATCTTTTTCGGTCTGAGCAAGTTGGGCTTTTAGCGCTTCAATCTCCATGTCCCGGGCGCTCAGTTTATTCTGCAGCTGGGTGACATCAGTGCGGTGGTTCTCTACAGCTTGTTCCAACCTCTCAGCTTTAGCTTCAGCGTCCCTCTGGCTGGCGTGCGCATCTCGCACTTGTTTTTGCAATACCTCTTCTCTTTGGGTGTAAGTATTAGTAGAAGAGGCAAGATCATCTTTGAGCTGCTTTACTTCAGCTTCGAGTTTTTCATTGTATTCGGCTATCTCCTTCATCTCAGTGTTGTGTTGATCAAGAATCTTCTGCCATTCTGATTTGTCATTTTCCATGGTCAGCATTGCTTCGATGTTAGCCCGATTAACTCTTTGAAGTTCATCAACCAGCTTTTGCCATCCAGACATTCTATCGATATCAAGCTTGACAGCATCGAGATTTCTGTACATAGCTTCTTTGTCGATGGGGACCAAATCAAGGTCGAAGCGTACCCCCCTCAAACACCAGTTCGGGAATCGGCTCTGCAAAGTCGGGGGGCCCCTTTCAACATGGTATGAAGGCCTGTTGAGAAGTGTTTGGATGGCACTTCCTTCAAGAGCAGGAGATTTGGAAGGGATGTCAATAGAAACTGAGGCACCAGGTCTCTCAGATGTCACGGGCACGTGCTCCTCGCCAAGTTTGGTCCGCTTTCTCGAATCCTCAATATGGCTCTTCCCCCTATCATCGTGCGTTTTACGTTTATGGGAATCATCATCCCTTGGGAAAGATTCATGTCGCGTGCCCGCTCCCTCATGACGTTCTTCATACCTTCTCCTCTCTTCAGCTTTTCGCGCAGCTCTCTGCTCATTGGTCTCTCTGGGATCGGTATAGTATTGCTTGTAATCATAGCTGCCACGCCCTCCATAGCGTCGAAAGTCTTTGTAATAAGAACCGCTGCCGCTGCGCCCCATAGAGGAATCTGAAAAGGCAAAAATAGCAAGTCTTAGAAACTTCCGGAGAAAAGAAGTTAAATGTGAACAAATGCCAAAAAATCCTAAGTGTTGTGTGATGTGCAAGCTACGCGCATTAAGCTACAAACCACTCATTGGTGTAGAGGTGATGATAGCTTGGGTATGAGGAGTTGGTGTTTGTGTTGGTGTTAGTCGAAGAAGGGACGTCGCCTCAACTATAGGAGAGATAGTTTTAGACACGTCATCTCTAAAAAGCTCCTGTGAGGTCACTATTATGTCGCTCAACCCATCATAAACATCGTCACCATCATGCTCGGTGAGACTTGTTTTCTTAGTTCCTACATCAGCTAATCCCCCGAGAGGCTGTGAAGGTTCTTCTTCTTCCTCAATCGGGGCAAGTGCCGTCTTACTAGATGACCCCATAATGTCGGTAGGGGTGGAACATTTCACCAATGAAGCTTCGATGTTAGACTCTTTTGATGAGGGTTGTTCGATAGTAACGGGGGCATCCGATGCTTCAGTCGGGGAATCGGGAACTTCAGTCGGAGCTTCACAAAGCTGAGTATAGCGAGAAGGGTGGAGAAGTTCGTATTGATGTAGAAATTCGTCGCTTAGTAGAAACTTGATACTTCTCTCTTCTGCGGCTACAGCGCTCAGTCTATCAAAAGTCTGCCTATGTATCGGATCTCTAGAGGGAAGGGGAAGTGCTGAAAAAAGCAAAGAATGAGATTAGCAATTTGGACCCCGAAAAGAGTTAAGAAAGAAAGTGGAAAGACGGAAATAAATGATCTTACTTCCTACTCTCCAAGAAGCATAAAACTCTGGGGGACTGCGGGCAAAGAAAAATTGGTTTAAAAATCCATGGACACTTTCAGTAAGATCAAGAATGAGCTTGCGGTTTCTTGCACTTCTCACAATGATAAGAGAAGGATGGTCTTTGCTCTTTGCAAACGAGCATAAGTAGCGAATTTCTTCGAAGCTCGGCAGTCGGTCAAGATTTCTTCTGAACAAAACACCCAACCCCATCAAGATAGCGTAACCATTAGGATGAAGTTGGAACGGAGAAATTGACATCCGAAGAAGAAGAATTCGAAGAAAGTCATTGAAAGGTGGGATCGCCCCACTTAAGCACATTTGACGATTAACCGCGACAAAACCATAGGGAGGTCTGTCAGCAGTATCATTCGGTCCAGGAAATATGACATCATCTTCAGCAAAGCCGAATTGAGTACGCAACTGAATAAATGTTCTCGAAGATAGAATAGTCGAAGTTCTTTCCGGAGGATTCTCTATAGGAACAGCTATCGGGAAAGTTTCTTCTTCTTGACTTGCTGCTTCTTCTCCTTGATGGGAAGTCATTCTACACAAGCAATTGGATATTCAAACATGAAGGTGCACGTTTCCTAAAGTGTGTGAAGTGTTGTACAAGTATCAATCAAACAATAAGCAAAGGTAACTGGAATAAAACCTAGCAAACATTTGTTAGTTATAAAAACCAGGAATCTTTGTTTTGAGTTTGAATATGCAAATACAATGTTGATGCAAACAAATCAGTTCAAATTGTTGATACTTTGCATTAATATTCTACTTTAGTCAATTAATTTACAACATTTCATGCAATATGTTCATATCTCTTATCTTGTCTTAACTAATCTGTCATTTGATATGGGCAGTCAATGGCAGTATGTGCGCCTTGGTTTTCTTTGTTTGTATGTTATTATCAACAGGTTTACAACTCAAAAAGTGAGAATGATCTGTGAAGTGGCATAATGTATTTGAACAAATTTAAAGTTGGAGCAGTTCAAAGTTTAATCCCTGTTCAAAGTTTGATCATAGTTCAAAGTTTATTCCACTTAATTCAGCATGACCAAGGCCTAAGTCATATCTCGGCTACAACCTAAAAAAAAGAAAAAAAAAGAAAGGCTAAGTCTGAAGTTGGCCAAAATCATAGCAATTCAATTCGGCAAGCTTGGTTAAATGCTTAAGTGCCAACTCGGTTATGCCTTAAGAATCTCTCACACATTAGTGTTGGGTTCCTACTCCTTTAACTCGGCAGTTCCCTAGGTCGCAAGAGAAAGCCTTAAAAGTTAGGTCGGTAGGTTTCCCTATGCGTTGGCTCGGCCCCGAGTTAAAGCTTAAGTCCCCCAAATCAGATCGGCCATAAGAAAAGTCATTCAAGATCACTGGATCGCATTCAAGCCTATTTCTCACTCAACCCGTTAGCCCAATAACCGCTCCACCAGCAAAAACCCCTATTCCATTCATACCATCACCTGCTGCCGGATCATCCACTAAACCAGTTCGAGGTTATCACAAATTTGTCGCATGGTAATCTCAAACGGTTAGCCTGAGACGACGAGCCACTTTCATTACTTCGTTGAACTTCTAATCGAGTAACCTAAGTTTCATCAACAGCAAATCTAATGGAGTTTGGGATGAAGCATCATGCAAGGAGGCCGTTTGAATTCGAGCGATAAAGTTTGAGAACCGATAGTAATCTACAATCAAGGAAGGAGTAGAATCACTTACGCACTGAATAGTAGGAATTGCTGGTGATCAGGTAGGATGGGATCGCCTTAAAGAACTCAGGAGAATTTTAATGGCGGAATCGAAATTGAGTGAATAAGTGACGAAGAAGGTTGAAGGAGGCCGGCTAATATTCTGAAGTGAAATGATACGGGTCATCATACACGAGTTAGCTGATAAGTCGTTTGCGACTTACCGACCTAAGAGTGACCGAGTTAAAAGGTATCGAAGCACACGACTTAATCCAAAGGCGTATACTTCGAGGGGCAAATGTTAACCCTATCTCGGTTACGACTCAGCAGGTATGTGGAGATGGCGCCGACCTAACTGATTAGTAAGATGGCCGACCTAATTGGATTCCGACTTAACTGGTAAAGAAAGGGTACCGACTAAACGCTGCATGGAGATTCCGACCTAAGGCTTGAAGGGATGCCGGTCTAACAAGGCTATGCCGACTTAAGACTTAAAGAGGTTCCGACTTAGGACTTACGAAGGGGTACCGACCTAGTATCTTAATATGGGAGACCGACTTAACTACATAAGGCAGAAAAGGGTTGCCGACCTAAAAGTCTAAATAGGTTGCCGACCTAAGGTTTGAATCAGTTGCCGACCTAAAGCTTAAAGAAAGTTTGCCGACTTAATGATCAGTAGTAAGTTCCGACCTAGTGTGTGTGCCGATCTAGCGACTCAAGATAATTACCGACTTATAGTAAGCCGTAACCGATCTAACTTGAGTACCGGTCTAGTTATCTAAAGGAGCTGCCGACCTACTTGATGAGGACATGGAAAGGTACACGACTCATACTTAAGCCGGGGCATGTTAACTCGGCTACGACTTAGAACTGGTGATTTAAGTCCGGAGAAGCATGCTTGCCCCATTAAAAGCATGAGCCATGCATAAGAGAAAGGGGGACCTACGACCTAGCTTATCTCGGCAACAACTCAATTCAGACAAGCTTGCTTCCATTAAGTCGTGGGCTTGGCTCGTTAGATCGGCGATGGGATAAGTTAAGTCGGCCACGACTTATACTAAGTCGGTCGCGACTTAGAACTTGGCAAAAATTCCAGACCAGAACTCTCTATAAATAGACGACCACTTCCAACGTTCAAGGGACCTTTTGGCTCATTCTCTTCAAGCGCCGTTACTCTGCCGAATTCCAGACGACTTCAAAGCTTTTTAGATCCAACAAACTTCTAAAGGAACTCCATGAAGGAATCATCCACATTCACCATGGATTTGAAGATGATTGTCAACATCAAAGCTTGAGCTACTTGTTTCACATACCCTATCACTTGAAGTGGGTTGTAATTGAAAGATCTTGTAAAGAATTGTAATCAAACTAGTGATAAAAAGATTAAAGTGGACGTAGGCTGGATTATAAGCCGAACCACTATAAATACTGTGTCTCTTACCGTTTTTCTACATACTTTCTGCTTATTTCTATTTCCCGTACAAACGGGTGGTGCTTTCACAATCACATCTTATACACCAGGGTGTTAGCGTTTAAATTTTTTCGTTAACAATCCATATATTCCAACCACTACTATTTAGGTATGCCTCCATAGAGAAAAGCACAGCTATCTAACAGCTGAAGATGTTATGACCTTTTACTTAAAGAATTTTAACAGATCCTTATTTATATCAAAAGGATTTTCAATTATATCAAGATATATTAACCTATACTGGATTTATACAATTTGAATCCACTTTAAGATCTGGAGGAGACTGAGCATATTTTAAAGCCACTATTATTAAAGTAATAACCCCAGAACAATGGGACGGAAACTTATACAAGCCCAAAGATGTACCAGCAGAATCTAAAAATTCTTATAAAAGAAAAATAAGATTTAATTACTTTTATTATTTTAAAGCTTGAGAAATTGGTTTTTACTGTGAAAATAGACAAAGAAGGCATAGTTGGTTTATACATTATCCAAATTGGTTTTTATCCTGGTTTTCAAACTTTGGATTATATCCGATAATTTTACCACAAAAGATTAGAATAATTTATGAAAAATTTGTTGAAATTAACCTATCTATAAAAAATCATGGTTTCAAGTTTGCAATACTTTATCAAGTACCATATATAATGAAATGAGATGTTATAATTGCCTCAAGAACACTCCAAAAATTAGGATTATCTTTTGAAATTCCTTATTTAGGAAGAAGAATTATAATCAAATTGTAGGATAAATACGAATTCTTTAAGGACTCTATCTTCTCGATCAATGGTTTAATCAATCGTGAACCTCAAACTCCTATGACTCAACCTTCCAAAAGAGATGTTTCGGAATTCCTAAAAGAATTAATGACAAGTTCTTTGAACGAGGAATCAAAAAAAATCAACTTAAAGCAATTCTCGAATCAGAATCTAATGATGAGGACCTTTTGAGTGTCAATACAGATAAAGGGAGTGGAACAAAATGCGCTAAAATTCAGCGTACTAAAGTTATCTGCAAAGCAAAACGAAAATCGCGTCCACCCTATTATATGGTAATTCTAGTGCTTCCTGCTAGGAGAGGGCTGGTAATCAACACAGTAACAAGTCATACACCTTTATTACCAAATTTTGCAATAACTCCTTAACCAGGATTCCCTCCACTTCCAAATAGATAAAGATCTACAACAGTAACTTTGGACGGCTGTAAAGAAGATACTTATCTATAAAAAGAGACAAATAAATGCTAGCTCAAGAGGATAGCTCAATGCTTAGGAATAAACAAATGCCAGCTCAAAAGGACAGCTTAATGCTTATCAACTAAACGAGAATCAAGATAGGCACCAGCACAAAAAATCAAGGCTTATCTATCTAAAAGTAGTCGCAATATTTGAAAATAAGCTTAGAACCAGAACCTTCACTTGAGCTTATCAATTTCGAGTCACTACTATAAATAGGGGTTATGTATCGTGTAACGACCCGGAAAATTTTAACAATTTTAATTGATTCTATAACGTATTTAATTGAATATTTGTGAAATCTTATAATAATTGAATTTTTAAATAAAATGTTTATATATCTAGAATACGTATATTTAAATATAGCAGATTGTAAATTTTCAAATAATTTTATGGAAGTTTATTTATTTGAGAAAACGTGCTGTCCAATTCAAGCTATTAATTGCTTTAATTGATTTCTGAATCAGTGCGTAACGGTTTCTTTTTACTACCGTTAAAGATTTCTATTGCTTAATACTTTTCCAATCCAGGTAGACTTTTCCATTTGTAACCATTAATAAATTTGAGATCATCGACCTTGCTTTTATTATTCCTTGTAGTTTCGCGCACTGACTTTACCTTTCCCACTACCCATAATTTTCTCTATACGTTTCTTTTGCAATTGAAGCGTATATTTATATTTATGGTGGTGCGTTTATTCTGGTCTCTCTTTATTTTTGTTTTTAACGCTTGAAAGAATCTCAAATCATCAAGCTAGTAGCATCCGTTCCTTCCCTCGCTTTCATAAGGCCTATAATATATAAACCACTTGCTTATAGATCCGAACACAACTTTGTCATCAAATTTAACGTGCCTTCCTCTCCCTATTATTTCGGTTCCAACCTTCCTAGTAAATGGCTTTAATAAATTTTGGCTAAATCATAGCTATGGACTTTTCAAATTTCTTTCATTTTATATTTATTTCCAATGCCTTCATTTGCTTCAAAATTTTTGAACGTGCCTAATCATCTTAGCATGTATATATAATGTAAGCCTATCTTTCCTTGGAAAGCTATTGCTCACAAAATTTCCTAATTTCTTTCCTTTTATCCATTTTTATATCCTTGACTTTTAAAACTCATTATGTGTTGTACAAACAAACAAAAATTTATTGCTTTAAGTGTATAGCTAAATCAACTATTGACCGTTACAATTACTTTTTTTTTCATTTCAATTTATTACTTAAATAACGTTTTGATGAATTAATGGACAGCTTTACGTTTCTTTTGCTTTTGAAAACTTTATATTTATAGTGTACGTTTCTTTTGCGTTTCAAAAATTTGAAACATGCTGCCCCATTTAAGCCATTAATTGTTTTAATTATTTTTCTTAATCAACATATAACCGTTGCTTTTTATTATTCTAGGATTTACATCCATACTTTAATCTCTGCTGTTCCATTTATTTCATTTGAAATCTAAATTTATTTACCATTCATTTCTACGCCTCTTTCTCTTTCTTCTTTTACCTCTTCGTTTCCGTGTTTCTAGGAATATATATATATATATATATATATATATATATATAGTATAGCATAGATTGCATCTTCTTTTCTCTCTGTAGCCTATTCGTTGTCCTCAAATTAATATTAAAAGAGGAGAGAGCTTTGTAAATATTATATAAAGTCATATAGCACGTTCACATATCAGATGCAGACCTACCTTTATATTTAAGAAACTAGCATTTTCTCTGTTGCCTGAAGAATGCCCTTCGCCATGTCATGTTGCTTGAATCACGCATGCATTCTTCCTTTAAAAATCGCCTGTTCTCATCTCCCCTCCATCTTTTCTTATTTCTTCCAAACCTGAGCATGAGCTCTCTCTTTTCCATGGCCTGCCTCCTCCCCATAGCCGCATGCATTAGTTGGCAAAACATTTTCTCTCTGGTTTTTAAAAGTAAGTACGCTTTTTTTTTGATATAAGTCTATTTTATATATTAAGAACAGTATAAATTGTGCATAAGTTTTGTTTTATATGTTTACTGCAACTATGGGGATTTTGAATTCCCTAACAGTTGAACTTTAAAAATAATAATATATTTCATAATAGTATATATATGATAATTGTTATATTTATAAACGTGTATATAAATATTTAACTTCTGTTCATATATAAAGGTTAGTATATATTTACAATGTATTATGTATATTATTTTAAGATTTTACGGTATATAGTTTTTGACTTTTGTTAGCATATAGTTATCGTACGGCTTTTAGATACGTATGTTTTACTAACTAGTTGATAAGTTAAATATATATATATATATATACGCGTTTTATTTTACTATTGATAGTTTACAGTATATATGGTATAAGTTTGGCAGCCTTCTATTAATATACGTATTTTTATATGTTTTATATATTTGGTTACAACAGTTTCAACTATAATAAAATATGTTATTTTATTAGCTTTCATATGTTAGATATATAAAATATAGTATTTCAATTTTCGTTACTGTTTTGGTATATATATTATATAAAATTGGTGGGTACAAGTTTGATAGGTCAATTTATAATATATATTTTTATGATTGTTTTAGTATTTTAGAGTCTACCGTACTATATTTTATTTTATTTTCAACAATTTACATAAGTTATATTTAAATGTAGGTATATATATAAATTTTCTATGGTAGTTTTACAGTATAAGTTATATCAATATTTTATAATTTCAACAGTATATGCTTTCAAAAGTTTATTTCATGTCAGCCTTAAGGTTGTTTGCACTGACTGATATACGTTAGATTTTTTTTTTAAGGATGTGTATTTTGATTTCAAGTATAGTCATATGTATAGTCATATACAAATTGGTGGAGGAAATGTTATATAGTATATATATGGTTATATTAATATAGTCGGTCTGCACACCTATGTATATATATTAACCGAGGCATGCATATTTTGTTGCATATTTTATAAACTGTGTCTGCATATGTTGGCTAGTTGTATATAAGCTCACTTATCCTATTTATCTTCCTTGATCCAATTCTGATTTGAATTCGTCTATTCCTATTATCAGCTTTGATCATTGAACCGTGTCCATCTAGCTTTGTTTTGGAATTCGGATCTGGATTTCATAACTCCCTTCTTTTTCTCTGGCCTCGAAAGGTGAGAAATCACTCACGATTAACATTCTTTTATTTACTAAATTTGATTTCAATTGAGACGACAATTGAAAATATGAGGCTGTAGTTATTTAAATTGTTATATATGCTATTATCTGTAACTATTCACTTATGGGATATGACACCATATCCTATTGTTTATATATTTATTTTGATGATATACGCCTGTTGTTATTATTATTTACATATCTGTTATCACTCTGCAAGTTCCCTGTTAGTATAGAAATCACTAACGGTTGAAATGATACATACCCGAACAGACTTTAGAATAGGAGAAAATCGTTATGGGTTGAAATGATAAACCCAAGCGATTTTCATTTAATTGAATTGGGATTACGGGTTGAAATGCTATCCACCCGTATACATTTAGTGTACGGATTGAAATGATAAATATCCGTAACACTTGACCATATGATAAGAAATATATACAGACATCGTTGGTCCATATATATAAATATTTTGAAATTTAATTCATTGTTTTGGAAAGAAATATATGGTCTTATTAAATGTTAATCCTTAAAATTTTTTATATATAAAGGGTAATGATATATTGATTTAATAATATTTAATTTAGTCAAAATTTGATTTAATACATAAATTATGCTAAATATTTATGTAAATTTTATTCCAAAAGTATTCTGCAATTTACTAAGATTGGGAGATAAATGTGGGTTTATCTAAATGGTATTTAAATAAGGATTTATTCAATTAAATCAATTTGAAATTTTTGAATGGGAAATTTAAGGGTATGATTTTGTAACTGGATTTTTATTTAAGTGATTTAATGAATATTTCACGTTTAAATAAATTAAAGAAAATATTGAGTAAAATGTAATTTAAGGTTACTTAAATGATATTGTATCTAATGAGGGATTATTTTAAGACTAGATAATAATAAGGTTAAATCGAGATCTATATGGAACTATTAAATTGAACATTTAATTAAATATTAAAGCTTTGAACTATATTGGGATTTAAATGGTTTATTTTGAGATTCGGATATGTATTTGAAATCAGTATAGTTGAATTTATTATTTAGAAACTAAATTGATTAAAAAGTTAGTTTGAAACGTTGAATACTTAAAGTTTTGAAATATATTGAACATAAAGGGTATTTTGTGATTTCAAATCCGAATTTGAGATCGATAAAATTGAAGTGGTTATTTTAGAAATTGAGTTGAATTTAAATTAATAAATTGAGATTGAAATAGATTTAAATAGGGTGGTCGGGTTGATGTTAAACGATTTGTTAAGTTGAGGGAATTGAAATTTCTTTACTGTACAAATTATTTAATATATAAAAATACTATTTGGGAAGTATAGAGATATTTGAAGTGAAAATGATATTTGGTTTTGAAGTATAAATTAAGTTGAAAAGACTATGGTGTTATAGTGTATATTTCTATCTTTTAGATAGTTCCATGGACCCTTAGAGGATGGTTATCCCAAACATCCTCTAAGTTAATTATATTTCACTTGATATTTCACTTGAGTTAGATTTATAGATATAAGAATGTTAATCCTGACTCGAGTGTTTTGTGTTTTGCTTTACGCTCGGGTCAGACTGAGAGATACGGCATTTGAGACTCATCTTCGAAGTTGGAGCTTTGCTTGAAGATCCAGCTATCTATCCCTTGAGTCATCCAGTTGATTGGTTCAGAGAAGCCATCTGTTGCATTGGAGACTTCATGGCATTTGAACTATTCGGTTGTATTTTATTTCTAACTCTGAGGTATATAGTAGCTTCATGAACTACTATTCTTTATCTATTCCGCTGCATTGTATTACTCTGTGTAAGTGATCTATGATTGATTTGTTTACTGTATATTTTAAGTTTTGCCAAATTTTATTAACAATTCGGTATTTTGAATTATTCAAGTCGGACATGTACGGTTTTATTGTCGATTTGAATGGTCCAAAATAGCGGGTCGTTACAGTTGGTATCAGAGCTTTGGCTCTAGGCAAAACCTAGCATATATGGTAAATTCATTTACAGAATCACTTTCGTTCGAGTTGAATCCCTTCTTTTTGACTTGATTTCCTTTGAATTTTGGAATGTCCCTCGGTTCCGAAATTCATTCTTGTCTCTCCCTATTTATATTCGTTTGATTCTGGAGTATCACATAACTCCACGGAATGAATTGTAAAGGGGGTAAAAACTCCTTTACAATTGGCATTGATTCACCGGAGATTTCTGTATCCTCGGTTTACGATGCTGCTATATCTTGGTATGCCGAATTCTATCTCTGGCAATCGAATGTCAATTTGCTTTAGAATTCCGCATCAATTATATTCCTGAAGTCACGGTTGATCCGGTTAAGGTCGCCCGAGATTTATAGAAGTATATCCATCTTCTATTTTGTAATTTGATTTTCTCAACTTTGTTTGAGCCTATCTTCGAATCAGGATTCTATTGATTAGAGTTCCTCTAAATTAAATCTCTACCTTTGTTTTTAAATCCATTCTTGAATCATCCTTTGAAAATCGGGTTTGTTGTATTTTAAAATTGTTTTATACGAAATTATTATTTTGATAACTATGATTTTATTCGATATGTAAAAGTGAAATTTTTTTCGATAAGGATTATATACCTATATGTAAAACGAATAAGAAATGTTATTCTATATATAAAAGTTTTGAAAGGATTGGAAATTTTGAAAATTTATAAGAAAGTGATTTATATAAAAAGGATTTATAACTGAAGGGTTAAATTTGAAATTCGAGAATTGAATTCCGATATTTGAAATTGGCTTTAAGATTTTGGGAAAATATATAAAAATAATACGATTTAAAATTATTTTTCCGAATAAGAAATGTTTCAAATGGGTTCAAATGAATTCCAATAATTTTGAAGAAATTTCAAAGAAGTTTTCAAGAAAATAGAAGTCCAGAACTCACTTATGTCGCTGGAGAATAATTTCGGTGATGAGTGCACGCATCATCGACATTGATTTTCGAGTTTCAGAGTGAGGGAGAGGCCACTTTAATAGCTTCGCTATGCGAGTGATTTTGTAAAACCGTTTTTGGTTTCAAATTCCGAAGTATAATTTGATATTTTCGAAAGATATATGTATATATTTGAAACAATTTAAAGTGAGACCGGTGTTCAGTCCTCGAGTTTTCAATTTGACTAGTAATAACTCTATATATAAAAAAAATTGATTTCCAACTCTTAGATTTGAAATTTGATTTCATCGACTATTTTGAAGGTTCGAGCACTTCCAAATCAAGGTTTAAAAGTTTTAAACTAAGAAATTTCGAAAAGTATAAATTTTTTGATAAAGCATATAAGTTTAGTTTTGAAGAGTATGACTTAAGTAAGTTTGAAACCTTTTGTTAAGTAAGTGAATATGACTATTTTTAATTATACTAATATGGAATTTAGTTTTGAAATGTTTTGGAAAAAAAAAATTTAATTTCAAATAATGGTTTTCAGAAAGGTAAATTGGATATTTCTAACAGAAATAGATAGTTTAAAAGTTTTAAAGTGATGATTATAAATTTGGAAACCATTTTGAGTATAATTGATTTTGAGAGAATATTTGGTTTTGAAATTAAATTGAAATTAAAAACCAGTACTTATATGGTGATTTTGAAAATGAATTTGTTTGACTTGAATTATTTTAATTTGGAAACTGGGATAATTTTCTAAACCTATTATTTTGGGAACTTTGAAATTTAGATACTTAATTTGGAAGAAAATTTGGTGAAATCCTATATGATTTTGAAACTGAATTGATATTGAAATGATTTGAAATTGAGAACCTTATATTGTTAAGCACTTGATTTGGGAGTAGTCGAACTTATATAAAATGGATTTGTATAAGTATGAAGTGATTTGAAATCTATTGATTTGAAAGGTACTCAATTTGGAAAGAGAATTTTTTTTATAAATCGAAGCTATATAAGTATGATTTGATATACTATTGATTTGGAAAGTATTCGATTTGAAAATGGAATCTTATATATATATATAGATTTTATATAAGTATGATATTTAAAAGTATTTGAAAAGGTACTATATGATATATATTTTCGAAGTAAAGATATGGAAAGTGCCTTCTGCTTGATATCCGCTTTGTGGCCACATCGTGGATTCATTTTATCGATATTATTCTCTTTGATTTTCGGTTTTCCGGATGTAATACTCGAGTGTTTCCCACCGTGGCGTAACCCATGGTTTTTTTTCTCTCGTGACTGCATAGCGCAACTGCCAGGCTGAGTCTTGCCTAGGGGTACGGATTGTTTCCTGGGGGATCCAGGCGTAACCATTGTGTATCCTGCAATCTGTGTAGGTCGCGAATAGTAGCGCAAGTGCCTGATTGAGTCTTGCCTAGGGGTACGGATTGTTTCCTGGGGGATCCAGGCGTAACCATTGTATATCCTGCACTCTACTAGTCATAATGGCGTAACTCGCAGGGCTGAGAAAGCTTACGGATATGGATTATTTCCTGGGAGACCCAGGCGTAACCATTGTGTATCTGCGAACCATGGTCGGACAAAGGTTTTGGTTTGGTTGTTTGTTTGGATTGTACTTTCCATATCTGTTTTTAAAAAGGTTTTTCAAGTATTTTCACTGGGTGTTGAAACAGGTCTACTAAGTACTTGAAGAATTCTAGCTTTGCGCCTGATCAACGCATGGCCAGAGTCTGCAAGAATGAGGATAAACTTGTTAAAACATCGAGTTATAAAAATATTTTCGAAAGAAAGATTTATTTCGATATAAACGTATTATTATAAAGGTATTTATTATAAAGGTATTTTTCCCAACAAAGAAATTTTGTATTAATATTTGAAATTAAAATTCTTATGGTCTGAAATAAATTATTCGTGCCCGATTCTATTCTTTTGAATCTACCTCATCTGCTCAGCTTCATTTTTCACCTACATTCCGTTTTCGGAATCTACCTTCCTTTCCTTTTTGAATAAATCTTTTAAATATTGCTTATTTGTATACTACATTGTTTTATATAAAATTTTAGTGTTATAAATATTTTTGAAGTTATAAATTAAATAAAACATCTTTAAAGAAAATGATTATTAATTTATTGATAATATTTGAAAGGTATCTTGAGATAAATTAAAAAATTCATAAATTTTGGATTTAATATTTTCAATAGTCTTTGTAAATAGAAGTAATAATGTAAATAATTGTTTGCAAAGGAGTTTAAGATGTATTAAATATTAAAGAAAATTTAATTTCAAATGAAATTTTCAAATAAATATTTTAAATAAAATTTATATAGTTTTAAAATTTATTGTTTATCTTGGCTTTCAATCTATTTTTTTTCTGGTTGTTTTATTCTCCTACCTCCTTCCTTTTCGGGGACGAAAAGTTTTGAGTGGGGGAGAGTGTAACGACCCGGAAAATTTTAACAATTTTAATTGATTCTGTAACGTATTTAATTGAATATTTGTGAAATCTTATAACAATTGAATTTTTAAATAAAATGTTTATATATTTAGAATAAGTATATTTAAATATAGCAGATTGTAAATTTTCAAATAATTTTATGGAAGCTTATTTAATTGAGAAAACGTGCTGTCCAATTCAAGCTATTAATTGCTTTAATTGATTTCTGAATCAGTGCGTAACGGTTTCTTTTTACTACCGTTAAAGATTTCTATTGCTTAATACTTTTCCAATTCAGGTAGACGTTTCCATTCGTAACCATTAATAAATTTGAGATCATCGACCTTGCTTTTATTATTCCTTGTAGTTTCGTGCACTGACTTTACCTTTCCCACTACCCATAATTTTCTCTATACGTTTCTTTTGCAATTGAAGCGTATATTTATATTTATGGTGGTGCGTTTATTCTGGTCTCTCTTTATTTTTGTTTTTAACGCTTGAAAGAATCTCAAATCATCAAGCTAGTAGCATCCGTTCCTTCCCTCGCTTTCATAAGGCCTATAATATATAAACCACTTGCTTATAGATCCGAACACAACTTTGTCATCAAATTTAATGTGCCTTCCTCTCCCTATTATTTCGGTTCCAACCTTCCCAGTAAATGACTTTAATAAATTTTGGCTAAATCATAGCTACAGACTTTTCAAATTTCTTTCATTTTATATTTATTTCCAATTCCTTCATTTGCTTCAAAATTTTTGAACGTGCCTAATCATCTCAGCATGTATATATAATGTAAGCCTACCTTTTTCCTTGGAAAGCTATTGCTCACAAAATTTCCTGATTTCTTTCCTTTTATCCATTTTTATATCCTTGACTTTCAAAACTCATTATGTGTTGTACAAACAAACAAAAATTTATTGCTTTAAGTGTATAGCTAAATCAACTATTGACCGTTACAATTACTTTTTTTTCATTTCAATTTATTACTTAAATAACGTTTTGATGAATTAATGGACAGCTTTACGTTTCTTTTGCTTTTGAAAACTTTATATTTATAGTGTACGTTTCTTTTGCATTTCAAAAATTTGAAATATGCTGCCCCATTTAAGCCATTAATTGTTTTAATTATTTTTCTTAATCAACATATAACTGTTGCTTTTTATTATTCTAGGATTTACATCCATACTTTAATCTCTGCTGTTCCATTTATTTCATTTGAAATCTAAATTTATTTACCATTCATTTATACGCCTCTTTCTCTTCCTTCTTTTACCTCTTCGTTTCCATGTTTCTAGGAATATATATATATATATATATATATATATATATATAGTATAGCATAGATTGCATCTTCTTTTCTCTCTGTAGGCTATTCGTTGCCCTCAAATTAATATTAAAAGAGGAGAGAGCTTTGTAAATATTATATAAAGTCATATAGCACGTTCACATATCAGATGCAGACCTACCTTTATATTTAAGAAACTAGCATTTTCTCTGTTGCCTGAAGAATGCCCTTCGCCATGTCATGTTGCTTGAATCACGCATGCATTCTTCCTTTAAAAATCTCCTGTTCTCATCTCCCCTCCATCTTTTCTTATTTCTTCCAAACCTGAGCATGAGCTCTCTCTTTTCCTTGGCCTGCCTCCTCCCCATGGCCGCATGCATTAGTTGGCAAAACATTTCCTCTCTGGTTTTTAAAAGTAAGTGCGCATTTTTTTTGATATAAGTCTATTTTATATATTAAGAACAGTATAGATTGTGCATAAGTTTTGTTTTATATGTTTACTGCAACTATGGGGATTTTGAATTCCCTAACAGTTGAACTTTAAAAATAATAATATATTTCATAATAGTATATATATGATAATTGTTATATTTATAAACGTGTATATAAATATTTAACTTCTGTTCATATATAAAGGTTAGTATATATTTATACTGTATTATGTATAGTATTTTTAGATTTTACGGTATATAGTTTTTTACTTTTGTTAGCATATAGTTATCGTACGACTTTTAGATACGTATGTTTTACTAACTAGTTGATAAGTTAAATATATATATATATATATATACGCGTTTTATTTTACTATTGATAGTTTACGGTATATATGGTATAAGTTTGGCAGCCTTCTATTAATATACGTATTTTTATATGTTTTATATATTTGGTTATAACAGTTTCAACTATAATAAAATATGTTATTTTACTAGCTTTCATATGTTAGATATATAAAATATAGTATTTCAATTTTCGTTACTGTTTTGGTATATATATTATATAAAATTGGTGGGTACAAGTTTGATAGGTCAATTTATAATATATATTTTTATGATTGTTTTAGTATTTTAGAGTCTACCGTACTATATTTTATTTTATTTTCAACAATTTACATAAGTTATATTTAAATGTAGGTATATATATAAATTTTCTATGGTAGTTTTACAGTATAAGTTATATCAATATTTTATAATTTCAACAGTATTTGCTTTCAAAAGTTTATTTCATGTCAGCCTTAAGGTTGTTTGCACTGACTGATATACGCTGGATTTTTTTTTTAAGGGATGTGTATTTTGATTTCAAGTATAGTCATATGTATAGTCATATACAAATTGGTAGAGGAAATGTTATATAGTATATATATGGTTATATTAATATAGTCGGTCTGCACACCTATGTATATATATTAACCGAGGCATGCATATTTTGTTGCATATTTTATAAACTGTGTCTGCATATGTTGGCTAGTTATATATAAGCTCACTTATCCTATTTATCTTCCTTGATCCAATTCTGATTTGAATTCGTCTATTCCTATTATCAGCTTTGATCATTGAACCGTGTCCATCTAGCTTTGTTTTGGAATTCGGATCTGGATTTCATAACTCGCTTCTTTTTCTCTGGCCTCGAAAGGTGAGAAATCACTCACGATTAACATTCTTTTATTTACTAAATTTGATTTCAATTGAGACGACAATTGAAAATATGAGGCTGTAGTTATTTAAATTGTTATATATGCTATTATCTGTAACTATTCACTTATGGGATATGACACCATATCCTATTGTTTATATATTTATTTTGATGATATATGCCTGTTGTTATTATTATTTACATATCTGTTATCACTCTGCAAGTTCCCTGTTAGTATAGAAATCACTAAGGGTTGAAATGATACATACCCGAACAGACTTTAGAATAGGAGAAAATCGTTATGGGTTGAAATGATAAACCCAAGCGATTTTCATTTAATTGAATTGGGATTACGGGTTGAAATGCTATCCACCCGTATACATTTAGTGTACGGATTGAAATGATAAATATCCGTAACACTTGACCATATGATAAGAAATATATACAGACATCGTTGGTCCATATATATAAATATTTTGAAATTTAATTCATTGTTTTGGAAAGAAATATATGGTCTTATTAAATGTTAATCCTTAAATTTTTTTATATATAAAGGGTAATGATATATTGATTTAATAATATTTAATTTAGTCAAAATTTGATTTAATACATAAATTATGCTAAATATTTATGTAAATTTTATTCCAAAAGTATTCTGCAATTTACTAAGATTGGGAGATAAATGTGGGTTTATCTAAATGGTATTTAAATAAGGATTTATTCAATTAAATCAATTTGAAATTTTTGAATGGGAAATTTAAGGGTATGATTTTGTAACTGGATTTTTATTTAAGTGATTTAATGAATATTTCACGTTTAAATAAATTAAAGAAAATATTGAGTAAAATGTAATTTAAGGTTACTTAAATGATATTGTATCTAATGAGGGATTATTTTAAGACTAGATAATAATAAGGTTAAATCGAGATCTATATGGAACTATTAAATTGAACATTTAATTAAATATTAAAGCTTTGAACTATATTGGGATTTAAATGGTTTATTTTGAGATTCGGATATGTATTTGAAATCAGTATAGTTGAATTTATTATTTAGAAACTAAATTGATTAAAAAGTTAGTTTGAAACGTTGAATACTTAAAGTTTTGAAATATATTGAACATAAAGGGTATTTTGTGATTTCAAATCCGAATTTGAGATCGATAAAATTGAAGTGGTTATTTTAGAAATTGAGTTGAATTTAAATTAATAAATTGAGATTGAAATAGATTTAAATAGGGTGGTCGGGTTGATGTTAAACGATTTGTTAAGTTGAGGGAATTGAAATTTCTTTACTGTACAAATTATTTAATATATAAAAATACTATTTGGGAAGTATAGAGATATTTGAAGTGAAAATGATATTTGGTTTTGAAGTATAAATTAAGTTGAAAAGACTACGGTGTTATAGTGTATATTTCTATCTTTTAGATAGTTCCATGGACCCTTAGAGGATGGTTATCCCAAACATCCTCTAAGTTAATTATATTTCACTTGATATTTCACTTGAGTTAGATTTATAGATATAAGAATGTTAATCCTGACTCGAGTGTTTTGTGTTTTGCTTTACGCTCGGGTCAGACTGAGAGATACGACATTTGAGACTCATCTTCGAAGTTGGAGCTTTGCTTGAAGATCCAGCTATCTATCCCTTGAGTCATCCAGTTGATTGGTTCAGAGAAGCCATCTGTTGCATTGGAGACTTCATGGCATTTGAACTATTCGGTTGTATTTTATTTCTAACTCTGAGGTATATAGTAGCTTCATGAACTACTATTCTTTATCTATTCCGCTGCATTGTATTACTCTGTGTAAGTGATCTATGATTGATTTGTTTACTGTATATTTTAAGTTTTGCCAAATTTTATTAACAATTCGGTATTTTGAATTATTCAAGTCGGACATGTACGGTTTTATTGTCGATTTGAATGGTCCAAAATAGGGGGTTGTTACATATCGAGTTATGGGATGTACAAAAAAAATATAAGCTTTAGAATATAAAGTTGGAGTGTTTAATGGCTTCCACCATTTTGTAATCTCTGTTGTAAATATTTCATAGTAATAAAATATCAAGTTTGCAAAATCACAACCACCTCTTTATAATATAAGTCTAGTCTACATCAGTATTCAATTAGGCAGCAGCAGATCCTAACGTGTATTTGGTATCGGAGCCACGCAAAAGCAAAGAAGAATTGCCAAGTTTTCAGACCTCGGGAGGAAGATAGGTGAAGTTGTCTAGCTTATTAGCATGACGTTTAGGTACAAATTTAAATTTTTTATTATTTTACTGTAGCGCCGAAGTAACACTATTCACCAAAAATCAAATTTAATAAATTTTCTTTTTTACTGCATTCGGTTATCTAAACTATTTTAAAGTAAAATATTTTGAAAGTACGATCCCTTCATTGATGCAATTTAAATCAACACTTGAGTATATCATTGCAATTGCTTCAAAATAATATTCTTTGTATACTACTATAGTGACTTTGGTATGCCATTTATGTGCAATAACACGATCTAACATATTTACAAATGTTAAATTATTCAATTGCTTTTCTTGTAATGTGTTTTCATTATCATCACTACTAGTGTATAATTTTCTTCAAGTAAAATTATTTTAGCCCTTAGTTCTTTAATTTGTTGTTTAAGTATTTTTATTTCATGTTTTAATCCTGATATTGTCGTTTCAGTACTCGAATTAACTGAATTTCCTTTAGGTCTTGAATTTCGTACTCTATCGAAAATCTCTTTTATATTATAAGCTTTTGTTTATTTTAATCATAAAATTTTCTCACGGATTTAATCTTGATAAGATTTTAAATAATTTTTTAATATATTTTTCTTTTCTTCTGGGTTGGATATTTTGTCCACTATGTCTAGGATGAAGTTGTCTTCTTTTGATAAGACAAATAATCCATTAGATAAAGTTTTGTAATAATCATAATTATTATCAGCTTCTGAATCATCACCTAGTGATTCTTCTTCTGCTTCTGTTTTTGAATGTTCTTCAATAATAATATTTAGTTTTAAATTCTCAGTTTCCGAATCAGAGCTTTCTAAAACCAATTTCTTGAGTGAATTTTTTAATTCCTCGTCTATATCAAGATTATTTATTTTCTTTTTCATTTTGAAAATAGCTTTTAGAAGAAGCTAATCAGCTTGACGTTCAAGTAAAAATTTTAAAATTTAAAATATCAAGTAACAATCAGGTCTTCTCTTTTAAACAGAGAGGTCCGTAATTTCGTAATCCTTATATAACTTCTTATGCATGTCCTTTTATTCTATAAATGGAATCATTAAGTTGTTTGACATACTACAAATTTTTGACTATGTTGTTTTTTCTATAACTCTAGGACATATTTGTTATTTTACAACTCATGTGGAGAACGAAATTCTATATCTTCATTCAAATTTGATTTTGGTTTATACATATTTTAGAAATAATAATGAAGCAAACAATCTTCGTGCATTAATATATCTGCAGTACATAACCAGTCTGAATTTATACAAATGAATTTCCAGCTCTTAGTCTCAAATTACAACTCATTACTATTTCAAACTCATTACAATCCAACCAGTAATTAGGTTGATATTGTTTGCTAAGGTTTCCCTACAGATTTAAACCTTCATCGTGTTTCCATTCATAAATAAACAGCCTATCATTTCCCTTCATTCGTCTAATACTAACAGACAGTTGCATAAAACAACATACAATTTTCCTTTCAGCGTTTTACATTTCATCTAACTACACTTGGATGAGTTTATAAAATGAAAATTTACATTTAGTAAAAGGATAGATTTATATATATGGTTTGTACAGGGGAATAATTCTCATATCCTAAATGTCTTCTGTGGATCCGCTACATTAACTTTGTACATATTCTTATTTCATTGGCAAATGAGAAAGTATAGTTAAAAAAGGTCCATTTTAAGTGTAACTTTTTGATTTTTCTACCACGAAAGTGTAATCTTGAAATTTTTTGAAGATTTTTGGTGAAGTATTTTTTAACATACCGCCTACTCAGTTTCAGCTGAAGCAGATGCTTATGCAACCCTACTTACAAAACATTTGTTTCATTTCGTTCAGGTATTGCGAAGTTTATTACGTACAACTTATCATTGCTTATATTACTTTTTAAATATATATTGTTGTCTATGTTTTTGACATATAAATTCTGATTGACATAAATTTTTATGAAGCATTAATCGAGGAATCAAAAGCCAGATGTAGAGATCTCAATTAGGATGAAAAGGTGAGAACTGTTACTACCAAAGATGAGAAGATTAATTATGGATAAATTGAGATAGGTGAAGTTGTCTAGCTTATTAGCTTGACGTTCAGGTACAAATTTAAATTTTTTATTATTTTACTGTAGCACTGAAGTAACACTATTCACCGAAAATCAAATTTAATAAATTTGTTTTGTTACTTCTTCCGGTTATCTAAACTATTTTGAAGTAAAATATTTTGAAGGTACCATCCCTTCATTGATGCAATTTAAATTAGCATCAGATTCTATCATTGCAATTGCTTGAAACAATATTCTTTGTATACTACTATAGTGACTTTGGTATGCCATTTATGTGTAATAACACGATCTAACATATTTACAGATGTTAAATTATTTAACTGCTTTTCTTGTAATGTGTTTTCATTATCATCACTACTAGCGTGATATTTTTCTTCAAGTAAAATTATTTTAGCCCTTAGTTCTTTAATTTGTTGTTTAAGTATTTTTATTTCATGTTTTAGTTCTGATATTGTCGTTTCAATACTTGAATTAACTGAATTTGCTTTAGATCTTGAATTTCTTACTCTATCGAAAATTTGTTTTATATTATAAGTTTTTGATTATTTTAATCGTAAATTTTTCGCACTGATTTAATCTTGATAAGATTTTAAATAATTTTTTAATATATTTTTCTTTTCTTCTGGGTCTGATATTTTGTCTACTATGTCTAGGATGAAGTTGTCTTCTTTTGATAAGACAAATAATCCATTAGATAAAGTTTTATAATAATCATAATTATTATCAGCTTCTGAATCATCACTAGTGATTCTTCTTCTGATTCTGAATCTGAATGTTCTTCAATAATAATATTTAGTTTTAAATTCTCAGCTTTTTAATCAAAGCTTTTTAAAACCAATTTCTTAAGTGAATTTTTTAATTCCTTGTCTATATCAAGATTATTATTTTCTTTTTCATTTTAAAAAATAGCTTTTAGAAGAAGCTAATCAGCTTGACGTTCAGGTAAAAAATTTAAACTTTAAAATATCAAGTAACTATTAGGTCTGCTCTTTTAAACAGAGATGTCCGTAATTTTGTAATCCTTATATAACTTCTTATACATGTCCTTTTATTCTATAAATGGAATCATTTAGTTGTTTGACATAGTATGAATTTTTGACTGTGCTGTTTTTTCTACAACTCCAGTACATATTTGTTATTTTACAACTCATGAGGAGAACGAAATTCTATGTCTTCATTCAAATTTGATTTTGGTTTGTACATATTTTAAAAATAATAATGAAGCAAACAATCTTCATGCGTTAATATACCTGCAGTACATAACCAGTCTGAATTTATACAAATGAATTTACAGCTCTTAGTCTCAAATTACAACTCATTACTATTTCAAACTCATTACGATCCAACCAGTCAATTAGGTTGATATTGTTTCCTAAGGTTTCCCTACAGGTTTAAACCTTCATCATGTTGCCATTCATAAACAAACAACCTACCATTTCCCTTCATTCATCTAATACTAACAGACAGGCATAAAACAACATACCATTTTCCTTTCAGCGTTTCACATTTCATCTAACTACACTTGGATGAGTTTATAAAATGAAAATTTACATTTAGTAAAAGGATAGAACCATATATATGGTTTGTACAGGGGAATAATTCTCACATCCTAAATGTCTTCTGTCGATCCTCTACGTTAACTTTGTACATTTGCTTATTTCATTGGCAAATGAGAAAGCATAGTTAAAAATGGTCCATTTTAAGTGTAAATTTTTGATTTTTCTACCACGAAAGTGTAATCTTGAACTTTGTTTGAAGATTTTTGGTGAAGTATTTTTAACATACCGCCTTTTCAGCTTCAGTTGAAGTAGATGCTAATGCTACCCTACTTACAAAACATTTGTTTCATTTCGTTCAGGTATTGCGAAGTCTATTACATACAATTTATCATTGCTTATATTACTTTTTAAATATATATTGTTGTCTGTGTTTTTGACATATAAATTCTGATTGATATAAATTTTTATGAAGCATTGACCGAGGAATCAAAAGCCAGATGTAGAGATCACAATTGGGATGAAAAGGTGAGAACTGTTACTACCAAAAGTGAGAAGATTAATTATGAATAAATTGAGATAGGTGAAGTTGTCTAGCTTATTTGCTCGAAGTTCAGGTACAAATTTAAATTTTTTATTATTTTACTGTAGCACCGAAAATCAAATTTAATAAATTTTCTTTATTACTACAGTGACTTTGGTAAGTTTGTATATTACAATAAATACAATTTAAATTTGTAGCACCGAAAATCAAATTTAATATTCTTTGTATGCTACTATAGTGACTTTGGTATGCCATTTATGTGTAATAACACGATCTAACATATTTACAAATGTTAAATTATTTAATTGCTTTTCTTGTAATGTGTTTTCATTATCATCACTACTAGCGTGATATTTTTCTTCAAGTAAAATTATTTTAGCCCTTAGTTCTTTAATTTTTTGTTTAAGTATTTTTATTTCATGTTTTAATTCTGATATTGTCGTTTCAGTACTTGAATTAAATGAATTTGCTTTAGGTCTTGAATTTCTTACTCTATCGAAAATTTCTTTTATATTATAAGTTTTTGGTTATTTTAAATGTAAAATTTTCTCATTGATTTTATCTCGATAAGATTCTAAATAATTTTTTAATATATTTTTCTTTTCTTCTAGGTCTGGTATTTTGTCTACTATGTCTAGGATGAAGTTGTCTTCTTTTGATAAGACAAATAATCCATTAGATAAAATTTTATAATAATCAAAATTATTATCAGCTTCTGAATCATCACCTGGTGATTCTTCTTCTGATTCTGTTTCTGAATGTTATTCAATAATAATATTTAGTTTTAAATTCCCAGTTTCTGAATCAGAGCTTTCTAAAACCAATTTCTTAAGTGAATTTTTTAATTCCTCGTCTATATCAAGATTATTTATTTTCTTTTTCATTTTAAAAAATGGCTTTTACAATAAGCTAATCAGCTTGACGTCAGGTAAAAATTTAAAATTTTAAAATATCAAGTAACAATCAGGTCCGCTCTTTTAAACAAAGAGGTCCGGGATTTTGTAATCCTTATATAACTTCTTATACATGTCCTTTTATTCTATAAATGGAATCATTAAGTTGTTTGACATACTACAAATTCTTGACTATGCTGTATTTTCTACAACTCTAGTACATATTTGTTATTTTACAAGTCATGTGGATAATGAAATTCTGTGTCTTCATTCAAATTCGATTTCGGTTTATACATATTTTAGAAATAATAATGAAGCAAACAATCTTCGTACATTAATAGACCTGCAGTACATAACCAGTCTGAATTTATGCAACTGAATTTACAGCTCTTAATCTTAAATTACAACTCGCTAATATTTCAAACTCATTACAATCCAACCAGTCTATTAGGTTGATATTATTTACTAAGGTTTCCTATAGATTTAAACCTTCATCATGTTACCATTCATAAACAAAAAGCCTACCATTTTCCCTTCATTCATTTAATACTAACAAACAGTAGCATAAAACAACTTACCATTTTCCTTTCAGTGTTTTACATTTCATCAAACTACACTTGGATGAGTTTATAAAAAGAAAATTTACATTTAGTAAAAGGATAAAACCATATCTATGGTGGGAATAATTCTCATATCCTAAATGTCTTCTGTCAATCCGCTACGTTAACTTTGTACATTTGCATATTTCATTAGCAAATGAGAAAGCATAGTTAAAAAAGGTCCATTTTGAGAACTTTTTGATATTTTTACCACGAAAGTGTAATCTTGAAATTTTTTTGAAGATTTTCGGTGTAGTATTTTTTAACATAACGCCTTTTCAGTTTCAGCTGAAGCAGATGCTTATACTACCCTACTTACAAAACATTTGTTTCATTTCGTTCAAGTATTGCAAAGTTTATTACGTACAACTTGTCATTGCTTATATTACTTTTTAATTATTTATTATTGTCTTTGTTTTTGACATAAATTCTGATTGATATAAAATTTTATGAAGCATTGACCGTGGAATCAAAAGCCAGATGTAGATATCTCAATTGTGATTAAAAGGTGAGAACTGTTACTGCCAAAGATGAGAAGATTAATTATGGATAAATTGAATATGCATATAATCGTTGCTATTTCTAGTAATTTTGTTTGATCAGTTTTGATTATACAGTATCGTTTACCAATAAAATTAAAGGGCTATAAACTGCATAAACAACAATGTATAAGGAAGTGGTAACTGATAATGTAGAAAAAGGTTTAATGAACAGTCGATGACATGAATGAAACACACAACTTGGTGAGTAGATTAATACTGAATGATTACGATCTTTGGACATGATCGTATTACCTAATTTTTCTCCAAAATATCACATTATCGCATGAGTTTGACACTATAATTTAACACTGTACTTACCATGGTACACATTTTACGCAATTTTTCAGCATAATGAGACAACTGATCTATTATGTTCTATTTAAATATTCTTAGTCCTAAACTGTTAGAACTCGTCTGCTAGCAAGACTACAATAACTCCTGCAATTCTAATTGCTGAGTTGAAAAAAGTAGGAACAATATTCACAATGCTTTATCCAACTAATTAAAATTACCAGATGTATATATTACGAATTTTAGCTCTTAACCTTATTTCTCATGCAATACTCAGCTTCAAAAGCGAATCTACCTTTACGTAATCAACTTATAGTTATGTAACTAGTGTGTAACTTGTGCGTTGCACACGGTATGTTGTAGAAAAATATTGCTATAAATATTTTTGAAGAATAGTATTTGTTACGCAATATATGGTGAATTTGTTAGGATAAATCAACTATAAATCGAACTTACAATATTTCTATGTGTATAATTTTTTATGAGATTTATGTATTTTTGTATTTGATTATAAATTTTTTTTTTTGATATAAAAGTGTTGCATATTAATTTATTATATTTTAGAATTTAATATTTTTTATGCAAATAAATGAAAATTAGTATTTATATTTAATTTTGAAATTAACGTTTTTGTAGATTTTTACGAATAAAAATTTTTGTGCATAGATTTTGAAACCGACTTTAGCTTTTGAGACATTTAACTAAAGAACAGATGATGCATAGATTGAACTTCAAATATCACTTTAGAATTGATGAAATTACCTAAAATGGAAGTGTATTGTTATTGAATCAATATAGTTTTATGCATTTAAAGTTCTTCCAACACATATTTATCAAAAATAAATATATGATACTAGCATAGTGATAAATAAAATATTTATCTAACTATTAAAGGAAATATTAATTTGAAAATAGGACCTGGAATGTTACAAATCACATTGTCGTTTTAATTATGCAAAAAATGACTTTTATTCTATTGTTTCATAGCTCGTTAATTTTAATTTCTAATAAAAAGCTTTAATTTTTTATAGAATTTACCTCTAAAAGATGATAAAATACAATGGAAAAAATTTCTAATCAAAAGTATCGTTTGATTTCTGTAACAAAAATAAATTTTATTTATGGCAAAGAATTCACTTAACGTACAAATTTTGAAAAGTAAAAAATGTTATGCTTGTAATGATATACCAATTTACCAATTTTGTAACGACCCATAATTTTCGATAACTAAAAATAGTTATTTAATAAGTTTTTGTGATTTAATATTGGAAGAAACAAAAAAATTTGGGATTTAATAAAAAGAATGCAACTGAAATGAAATGTAATAGTATTGATTTAAGATAATTGATATCTGCTTCAAACGTAATTCCAATTAATTAAAATGATTAAAAAATTATAATTGGTCATAGATGGTGAATTAATTGTAATAGTGTGTGTATTAATTGATAATTTGATTAAAAGAGTAATTGATAATTTAAATGGTGATTTATTAATAAAATAATGTGTAATAAATTGTAATTGGATAGAATTAGTATTGTGTAAGTTGTTATAATGTTTATTTGTAGATAATAAACTTATAAATGCGATTAAAAGTTAATGGTGACAATTATTATATGTTACCTATTTATTTAGTCCGTTAAATTAAGTTGGAAATCAATTGCAATTAAATGTAATTAAATATTTCGTTAATGGAAATTAAGATGAAATTGAAAAATATTAATGTAGTAAGATATAAACTAATGTTAACTATATCCATAAGATGATAATGGATTGAGTAAGTGAAAGATCAAATAGACGATTTATTGGAATTTAACTTCATAATCAATTGAATTTATTGCTATTGAAATTGAACACTGTAATCAATGTAATATTTAACACTATATTGATATGTAAATTTGTATTAAATTATTGCAAAAGTCCAAGTAATAAAAAATGATGAAAATGGTTGGTCATTAAATTTGAAATTAAAAAGTGATTTTATAAAGTTATTAATAATTTATTTAATTAACGTGAAAATAGCCATTTTGGCCATTGTCTTGGATTTCGAAGAAACCAGTTTCATCGGATTCGTAATGGTGAATTATTGTAGGATTTCAAGTTTCGCAATGATCAGACTTGTCGTTTGATCGTACGGGCTTGAAATGCGTAAAAACCAATTTAATTAAATTCAATTGAATTCAATTTGAAATAAGCTGGTTTTGAAGCTAACTTCTTTATACAATGGAATTAGGACTTGAAACCCATTCCTTTGGATTTAGAAATATCGAAAACATCTATTTTGATATATGCGATGACCCATTTTCGTTTCGGAAGCGAAACGAGCTTGTTGGGTCGTTATTATCCATTCAAACCTATTCGGATGTTCATTCTTTCTTATCGGGCTTTGTTCATACAAATAGATCTTTCTAAACCCTAGCAGCCTTTCTGTTTCTTATTTCAGTGTGTACAATTCTATCTGATTATATCCTTCTTCAAATGGCAGAAACCATTTTAAATTTAAACCCTAAATCCAATTTCCAAATAAATTTCAAAATTCAAACTCCTCAAACTATATCATATTTTATACCGTTTTTAAACTCTTGACCATACGAATCTACAAAGAGTGTTCCTATTCTGAAATAATGATTGAGTCAACGACAAATCGCGGTCAAAGTCAAATTAGGGGTTTTAATCGGGGTGGCAATCGATGAAATTGACTTGTGGGTTTGGTAGGGTTCGGCGAGGGGAGTCCAACGCTGGTGGCCTTGTCGCTGTATCATGGACGTTGGTGGTCATATTTCGCAAACTAGGATTTGAAAACCTAAGCTTTTAGGTGGCACAGCACGGCGATTTAGGCGAATGGAGGGAGGTCATTGGATGCGTCTCATAATGAGGTGGAGGGAGGGGGAGAACGGTGGTGGTCGGCGTCGTTCAACTGGTCGGAGGCGCATGGATTTGGGTGGTCAACGGTGAGGTTTGGCTGCGTATATGGGTTCGGTGGTTTGACTTTGAGCATAAGCAAAGACGGATGACGTGTGAGGGTAGTGACGTGTTATGTTTCTTTTCTTTTCTTTTATATTTATATTTAAATTGTTTAACTTCTAATGATCATAACTTTTGCATACAAGCTCGGATTTGGACACGGTTTCATTCATTGCGATCGTATTGAAATTTTGGACATTTTGATTCTGGTTTGGACAAATTCTGAGAATGTTGAATTTTGGGCCTAAATTGGATTTTAAATCAATTTAAAATTGAAGGTGAGTGTTTTGACCAACTTACAATTACTAAACTATCTTATATTAGTTAAATTAAATCTATGATGTGATTTGGAGTTGATTGGTTGATGTTTGGTATGTTTAAATTGTCATTCTAGTTAAATTTTACTTTTATTGCATTAAATCATCGTTTAATTTAATATTGAATTTAATTCTCGAATTTAATACCTATTAATGATAATAAGTTATCTTATGATGTTTATTGGATGATTTGGATGATTATTATAATGAATGTTTGATTGTTGATATTGGATGACTGGATGTTGTATTTTTATATTGTTATAACACTGCAAGTTCCCTGTGGGTTAACATGATACATACTCGAACAATCATATATAGAATAGGGTAAAATCGTTATGGGTTGAAATGATAAACCCAAGAGATTTTCATTGAAATAAATTTTGGGATTGCGGGTTGAAATGTTATATACCCGTAAATTTAATAATTGCGGAATGAAATGAAAAATATCTATATCACTTGACCATAGAGTAGAGAATTATATATGGACACCGGATTGGTTAAATTTAATGATTTTAAATTTTTAAACTTTAAATCCAGTTAAACGATAATTAAAATAGAATTTGACTGATATAAATCGAATTATTTTAAGTAATTATTTAAATGATTTAAATTGGAATTCTAAAATTGAATTTAAAGTATAAACAAAATTATCGAAATTGATTTATTGAAGTGTTGGAACTGCAATTCTGAAAATCTATTGAAATAGTTGAATTTGATGCTAATTCCAAATTTATTATCTCAATATAAACGGTAAATGTTCTTTTAAATCCTAATTTTTAGATTTTCAACTATTAAAATAAATTAATCTATTTTAAACCAACTTATCCAATTTAAACTATTCAATTTATTTTAATCTAATTTAACCTATTTTAAATTAATTAACCTATTTAATCCATCTTAATCTATTTTAATTTATTTTAAACTATTACAATATATTTTAATCTATTTTAAATCATCTAAACTTTATTAAACTATTTTAATTTATTTTAAACTAATTAATCTATTTTAAATCTATTTAATCTATTTTAAATCTAATTAATCCATAATAAACCTATTTAATCTATTTTAAACCATTTAAACTATTTTAAATCTATTTAAAAGTATTTTAATCTATTTTAAATTTATTAAACCTATTTAACCTAATTTATATATATTTAAAACTATGTTAAACTAATTAAACTATTTATTATTATCTAAATTATTTTCTAAATTACAGATGGTGTAACGTGGAAATGTTTTTAATTGAAGCCTTGATTTTCAAAGCGAATAAGGTTTAATAATGTATAACATAAGTTGGGAATTGAAATAATATTTTCTAGTGAATAATTATATTTGAGTAAATATGATGATGTTGAAAAGAGGATTTAACCTATATTTTGATATGGTTTTGAAAGTGAATATGATTTTTAAAGTGATATGGTTTAAACTGAATACGATATTTTGGTATCAGTTATGAAATGGTTTGGAATTACAAAAGAACCTTCCGGTGTGAAACAAGCGTTTGGTTTTTAGAGAGACCGGGATTAGATATTGTCATACTCTCTGCCAATACCGAAAACTACTTTAAAAACTGTGCACCTGGTGGAGATTCCATAAATGAATTAGGATGGTTTTGTATACGATTCTGTATGAGGTATTTACATGACCCTGACTCTCATGAGTCAGCTTAGATGTGACTAAAATAGGAGCCATGTCGAGCTAAGTGAGCTCGCACCTCAGATCGGACACATTTCTTTGATACCATATTATGACTTTGTGATGATTTGGTGGCACCCCTTGATTTTGATTATGAGAGTCTATTCCGAGGTGGGCGGTAGTAGCTGCTATGCGTTACCACCAGTCCGGATCCGCAATTGGTATATCTACCCTGGTATTGCCTCGAATGCCGTGTTCACATGCCCTATCTCGCCTTCTACGAGTTTGGTTTGTACCATACCTATGGAGCACTCTCCGATAGCACTTCAATTTACGAAGGAACTACGGTACTTTATAAACTATGAGAATATATAAAAATGTGTTAAGGGGGATATGAGTAACGCCTTAACGATATTATAATACTTTACTTTACTGTAGTGTAACAACCCGGATTTCGGAGGTTACCATTAATATTAAATTATAATGCAAATAATAATTTAATATTGTGATTATAAATGAATTGGAGGAATGAAATGTGAGTTAATATTGTTTATTTTATATAAACAATGTTTGGATGAATAAAACTTGGGTTTTTAATTTATGTGAGTTAATTTATCTCATAAGATGTTATTTCAACATATAGATGGTTGGAATTTATATAAATGAGTGAAAATAAGCTTAGAATATTTTATTTGTGAAATTGGGTTGAAAATAAATGACGTTAGTTATTTATTGAGTCAAAATGGGAAGTATTGGAATTTTATTCCAATAATAGCCTTTTACAGTGAATAAAAATGGCAAATGAGAAGAAAATGAATTTTTCGAAGTGTATTAATGATTGAAAATAGTGTTGTAATATTTTAAAAAAGTGTTAAAACATTTAATACAGTTATTTGAGTTAAGAAATAATTTCTATTTAACTCAGATTGTTTAAAATTGTGGTTTTTTTGGTCTAAAAATAACAATATTGTCAAATATTGTGTGAATTAATAGTTTATTGGGAAAATAATATTTTTAAGTGTGAAAAAATATATTATTGTGTTAATCATGTTCACCTTGTTAAAATATGAAGAATGCATTTTGCCTCATATAAAAAGAAGTTAATATGAGAAAGTTATGTTAAAAATGGTTTAAAACCTATGTATATTAGCCTTAATAATTTTCTAAGTATGAGAATGGACTAATTGGGTATAGTAAACAACCAATAACCCAAATTCTAGAGTTTTCTGATGAAGTACGTTCATTTTCTCCCAAAACTCATTACAGTAAAACCTAAATTAGAAAAGAAAAAGCTTCAATGTACAAAATAATGGCTACCCTTTTCAAAATTTAATCTTCCAAGCTCAATCTTTGCAAATTTAAAAGCCTAATTCAAGTTAGAATCATAAAAGATGGTAATCTCCAACCTATTCTATCTTAGAATCTATCTAAAACCCTTCTCTTCATTAAAAATCTATTTTTGTAGTGATAATTGTTGATTTGCTTCTCTCCTTGTTTGCATGTATCTGTTCTTAATTTTACTGGTTTGGATGCTCTGTTTTTGGCTAAAAGCATCAATCTTTGGCATCTAAATCATAATTCAATCTTCATGAAGGCAAGGCGAGTGTAAAACTCACAAACCCTAGCTCTTTATATGATCAAAGTGTTATAATCAGTGAATTACTGAAGCTGAAACAAATTTAGGCATAACTTTCTCGTTTTTGATCCGATTTTGATAATTTTGGATGTTCCTGTGCTACAACTTTTAAGTTTTGAGTTTTCTGTGATTTTGATGTTAGCTATGTCAAAATCTAATTTTTCTACAGCAAACCCGAGAGTATAACCAATATTTGCTCTATCATTGAAGCTAAAACGAATTTGACTATAACTTTTTCATTTCTTAACCGATTTTGATATTTTTGGATGTTTCGAAAAGCTTAATTCATGTGCTACAACTTTCATGTTTTGATTTTTCTATGATTTTGATGTTAGCTACGTAAAAATCTAATTTTTCTACTGCAAACCCGAGAGCAAAAGCAATATTTGCTCTGTCATTGAAGCTGAAACGAATTTGACTATAAATTCTTCGTTTCTCTACCGATTTTGACATTTTTAGATGTACCGGAAAGCTAAATTTATGTGCTACAACTTTAATGTTTTGACATTTCTGTGATTATCATTAGCTATGTCAAAATCTAATTTTTCTACTACTAACCCGAGAGCAAAATCAATATTTGCTGTGTGTTTGAAACCGAAACGAATTTGACCATAACCTCTTCGTTTCTTTACCAAATTTGATATTTTTGGATGTTTCGAAAAGCTTAGGTCATGTGCTACATGTTTTATTCATTGTATTTTCTAGAATTTTGAAGTTTGCTTGGTCATAATTATGGTTGTATGTTGCTGTCCTGAGAGCAAAATGAAAGCAACAACAATCGTTGACCTTAGATTGTATTAGCTTGTTTTTGCTCTCCTTCTCTTCGGTTTTGATGATGTTTTGAGATATTTTGAGAGCTATGATGCCTACCAGTAGGCTAGCTATATTTGGAGAATTTGAAATTCGAATCTAAATAGAATTTGAATTGATTTTGGGTTAAACTAGAATTGAATTCGTATTGAATTCAAGTTATCGGTTTTGAGATATCCCTCTTAGTTTTCGTTGCTTTCGAGAATGGTTTTCACTAAAACATTTTTGAAATACATGGACATTTTAAATTATTATTACATAGTATTTTTTTAATTATTTTTCTAAATAAAGATTGATTTATTTCCTATAATAAAGGAATTTCAAATATTGGTTTTAATAATCGTTTTCGAAAAATAGTTTTAAATTTCTATTTCTCTAATAAAATTATTTTATAAATAAAATTACTTATTTTTATGAATTTCAAATGTATAAGAAGGACGATTAAATGATAAAGTATAACATGTGGTATGTGACACATGGATTTGCTTTATCGCTTACTATCGGACTTATACGATTGAAACCCTTTCGATGAACTGTTTGAGATGATTTAAGATGTTATTAAATTTTGGGTAGATTATTTGGTCCAAGAACTCCAATTTAGGAGTATATTCGATGAAGGACCATTTTAAGATGTGTTTCTTAATCGCCGATGAAATGAGATGAATTAAGAGCTAGAAATTCCTATTTGGAATTATGGTTATAAATAACCATCTAGATGTTATTTTTACTTGCCAATGAGATAAGGTAGGCTTCTTTATGATGATTTTACGATGTTGAGATGTATTATGATAGTTTTTACTTGTCGATGAGAAGAGACAAGTCACGATGCCCCTAGTACTCGTCAATGAGATGAGACGAGCATAGTATTGTATTTACTCGCCAATGAGACGAGGTCGAGTGTATTTTCTTGACGTTTATGATGTTTTGCTAGTGTGGTACCAACTAACGGCTAGTAAACCATTAGGGGCGAACATATGTTATGGGACTTATGTTAACACCTATTGGGTTCCTATCCGAGAAGTTGAGACACATTCACGATGTTTACTAGTACTACAGACCACGAGTACTCGATTGGAGTCATCACGATGTAGTTTCTACTCCGATCATCACGATGTTATTAACTGGGTCTTTGTGACTGGGAGTCATTATGATGTTATAGACTATAGTCATTCATGATGTTCACGATGTTAAGATGTCACTTGACTCCAGTCATCACGATGTTTATGGTACCAAATAGTAGTACTAGTCACGATGAAGCACGCGTAGCATTGCTTCGGCATGCAATCGAGGATTTGGCCAATCGGGATTTCTTTGAGTTTTGATGTTTTAGACTTCACCGTCTTTAGATGATTATTATATTGATAGCCTAGTGCTAGATGATATGTATACATATATGGTGAAATCATTTATGATGTTACTCTTTGATTGAGTTATTGCATTATGGATCGATGATTTGATGATTTTATAGACTACTTGATGTTAAGATGGAGTTGAGGTATATTTATAAATTTATACCAATGAGATGAGGTATAAATGATTATGAAGAATCTTTTATGATGAGTTTTAGTGATGGATTTGAGATGTATCTATATTCATACCGATGAGATGAGGTATGAATAAGTATAATGCTTCTTTTATGATTGAGTTTTATATTTCCTTGAATGATCCTTGGGATGTGCCAATGAGATGAGGCACATCCATATGCGTTTTATTCTATGTATGAAGGATATGTACCTTTGATGTATTTTTATATTGACAACCACTTCTAAGAAGATAGTTGAATCATTTGAATTCATTATCCATATTCCTTTATACCGCCGATGATATGTGGAGAAAGCGATGTTTATTGAATCTTATCTTTAAAACTTTGCTCGTCTGTGTTCCATTTGCTTAAGTGTCAGTTATGCCACTTCAGTATGACTTTATCATCATTATCTCTTCTACTTGCCAAGAAGAGATGTTGTCCTTTTTTATGATGTTGTAACACCGTTTAGGGCATGACATCCTTTAAGAAAAAGGATACCATAGCTTTCACCTACTTATCGATTATTCTGTTTAACTAATGATTTTAGCTAGCCTGACCCGTGTGTTTTCACTCGGGTCGGACCGAGTTGTTTCAGGTATCATCTATTGGACTTATCTTGAAGTTGACATTGGATACCAGCTCTTCTTTCGCTTGATTAGTTTATTTCTTCCGCATACTCTGATGTTTTTACATTTGATTTGATGTATATGGTGTGGTCGTGTACCACCTTTATTGTATTCATATTGTATTGTATTGAACGTGTATCAGTGTGTGTGTGTGTGTGTATATATATATATATGATGTTGATTACTATTCTGTGATGTGATTTACATTTAGTTATTGTATTTTGTTCTGATAGATCCGTTAGCCACCTATAGTTTTGGATTAAGCATTTATTGGGTATGTCGATCCACTTGAGTTGAAAAAATTATATTGTATTTATCGACGTATTCAATAGATGTTTAAGACCAAATTATAGATGGTCGCCCTTAACCAGCCCTATTCTCCGCTTTATAGATAGAATTACTTGTAATTCTCTTTGCTAAGGTGGGTCTCAGGGTGGGGCGTTACAGCTTGGTATCAGAGCTGTGGTCTGAACAAAGTAGAATAAACACAGAACAGTATGTATATCATGATACATCGAAGTACAATACGGGTGAATCATTGTCCTTTATTCAAGCTTGTTTTTGAATCGAGCCTTGATTCTTTTTTGAGTTTTGGGATTGTTAAGATGGAATATGTCTAGGAATATAGATATATTGTATTCCGTAGTATTCCATAATAGAGTTTGATGTCATCTTATCTTATATAAAATCTTATTTGGGATTATTAGATTCTTATTTTTGTCGAGACGAGTGAGTTCGCATCATGGAGCTGATTGATTTCTTTGGAAATTCTTGTTGCATTCCTTTAAGAGTTGTGAATCCCATTGAAGGGATCCACAACGATTGGCTTGTTGTGAGCAGTCTGAGTTCTTTATTTGTTGCTGTTTTAGTGAGTATTTGTTTATTACTCACCATCTTGAGATGTATCTGATTTGAGATGGATTGACTTATTTGATGTAAAGTCCAATCCTTTTGTTGTTATAGGATCCTATATTTATTTTGGCATCCTAATTTGATTGGTTTATTATTTCTGTCACTTTGGAATGTTAATGATGATTCCAAAGTTTTTGATTTCACTCTTGAGTATTGATATGATGATGATCATCTCAAATTCCAGTCATAGTGACTTTATTGAGTTTTTTTGAGTCCATTTGGAATTGACATCCAATTGGACAATCGAGTGTTGAGGTAACCTTATTCCTGGCTCTTAGCTCTTCGGTTATCCTTCCATGAGGATATCCACTATGGAATGAGGTGAGTTTCTAGATTGTTCGAGTTTTGTTGAGTTATCATTCTGCTTCATTTGAGTGTTCTTTTCAGATACTCAATCAATGTTATCCTTTAGCATTACTCCGTTTGAAGTAATGATTTGTGGATTGTGTGTTTCTTCTCCTTCGAGAAGAATTTCTTGCTTATCATGTATCTTGATGATTTTTGGGAGTGGCTCGTGACATCGTAAGATTGACGAACACTCTATCTCCTTTTGATGATTTTGGGAATCGAGTATTCGGGGAATATCTCGATGCATTCTCTTAATGTTCTTTGGTTTGAGTTTTGAAGCTATATAAATATGTGTATTAAAGAGAAATTTGAGCTTTGAGATATTTTAAAAAAAATATTCAGAGAATATTTTGAGAATATGTTTACATTAGTAGTATTTCTTTTGTAGAAATAATTTGAGAATGTTGGGTTGTCCGTCGAGTAGTCAAGAGTTCTGGTCGATACGCCTAATCAACGTTATCGATAAGAATCTCCTAAACGCTATGATGAGGCAATCAGACACGATGATTTGTGTTTAAAAATTGAGATTTTGAAAGTAATATTTTGAGATTAAATATTAAATTTATTTCAAATGGTAATTGCAGCCATTAATTATAGAGACGAGTAATAGAGTGGCGAAGCAGTTTTGATCGTTCGATCAACTTTGCAGCCAACGGATATATTTATTTATTAGAGATTCAATGGCGAGGCAATTCCATTAATTTATTTTTAAATTATAAATATGAGAATATAAATGAGATTATTTTTGAGTTGTGCTTTATTGGAAGTATATTTTGAGATTTTAGAATGTATATTGTATACATTGGATGTTTTAAGAGAAGAGTATAAGAGAATTTGAAGATTATTTTTAAACTACTTAAGTGGTTTAATAAAAAGAGTAAAGAGAATTTAAACCCTTAATTTATTTTGAGGAATATTATTATGGATTTACAAATTTCTTTGGAAATTAACTTTGAAGTAAGAGAAGAAATTTGGACTTTTACTTTGAGTTTTAAATAACTTACTAAGTAATATAGTAAAAAGTTTGAAAATTTTCAAATGTTGAAAATTGAGATTTAAAATTTAAAAGATGTCGAGATTTAAAAATTCTAAATATCTTGGATTAAAAGTTAATTCGAGCCTATATCTTTATTCTTGAGTATATTCTATCTTCGAGCTATTATTAACGATATGCATTTTTCATGGTCGTTCGAGTGGGTGGCCTTGTGAGAAGCCATCTTGTGATTTATCAATCTTGTCTATTGTGTTTATTTTTTTGTGAGGATGTTCTTTCCGTATTATTATGTGGAGAATCTTGTTGATGATCTTCTTTATTGTTTAGAGTTCGGGTTTGAATGAGTTTGATCCCGACTCTGTTCATGGAGTTTGAGCAATCAATCATTTTCTATTGATTATTTGTTGAGCATCTTATTGAGTTTTGATTCAAGACGGGAGATCTTCAAAATTCTTTCGAGTTGCTTGGAAAATTCGATGGTTTGCTAATCATTATATTGGCATATGATAAGCCATTGAATTAACCAAGTGATTTTTCCTTATTTCTTTCTACCATTCTATATTGAGGGTATGAATGGTTTGGAATTCGAGCTTGACTTTATCCTTCGATGATTGTATCTATAGTGTTGTTTACAGCCTTTTCCTCTAGAAATTGCGAGGTCGCAATTTTGTTAAGGAGGGGAGTCTGTAACAACCCGGATTTTGGAGATTACCTTTAATATTAAATTATAATGCAAATAATAATTTAACATTACGATTATAAATGAATTGGAGGAATGAAATGTGAGTTAATATTGTTTATTTTATATAAACAATGTTTTGATGAATAAAACTTGGGTTTTTAATTTATGTGAGTTAATTTATCTCATTAGATGTTATTTCAACATATTGATGGTTGGAATAAATATAGATGAGTGAAAATAAGCTTAGAATATTTTATTTGTGAAATTGGGTTGAAAATAAATGACGTTAGTTATTTATTGAGTCAAAATGGAAAGTATTGGAATTTTATTCCAATAATAGCCTTTTATAGTGAATAAAAAAGGCAAACGAGAAAAAAATGAATTTTTCTAAGTGTATTAGTGATTGAAAATAGTGTTGTAATAATATTTTAAAAAAGTGTTAAAACACTTAATACACTTATTTGAGTTAAGAAATAATTTTTATTTGACTCAGATTGTTTAAAATTATGGTTTTTTGGTCTAAAATAACAATATTGTCAAATATTGTGTGAATTAATAGTTTATTGCGAAAATAATATTTTTAAGTGTGAAAAAAAAATATTATTGTGTTAATCATGTTCACCTTATTAAAATATGAAGAATGCATTTTGTCTCAGGTAAAAAGAAGTTAATATGAGAAAGTTATGTTAAAAATGGTTTAAAACCTATGTATATTAGCCTAAATAATTTTCTAAGTATGAGAATGGACTAATTGGGTATATTAAACATCCAACAACCCAAATTCTAGAGTTTTCTGATGAAGTACGTTCTTTTTCTCCCAAAACTCATTACAGTAAATCCTAAATCAGAAAAGAAAAAGCTTCGAAGTACAAAACAATGACTACCCTCTTCAAAATTTAATCTTCCAAGCTCAATCTTTACAAATTTAAACGCCTAATTCAAGTTAGAATCATAAAACAAGGTAATCTCCAACCTATTCTATCTTAGAATCTATCTAAAACTCTTCTCTTCATCAAAAATCTATTTTTGTAGCGATAATTGTTGATTTTCTTCTCTCCTTGTTTGCATGTATCTGTTCTTAGTTTTACTGGTTTGGATGCTCTGTTTTTGGCTAAAAGCATCAATCTTTGGCATCTAAATCATAATTCAATCTTCATGAAGGCAAGGTGAGTGTAAAACTTACAAACACTAGCTTTTATATGATCAAAATGTTATAATAAGTGAATTATTGAAGCTGAAACAAATTTAGGCATAACTTTCTCGTTTTTTATCCGATTTTGATAATTTTGAATGTTTCGGAATGCTTAATTCATGCGCTACAACTTTTTTGTTTTGAATTTTCTGTGATTTTGATGTTAGCTATGTTAAAATCTAATTTTTCTACAGCAAACCCGAGAGCAAAACCAATATTTGCTCTGTCATTGAAGCTGAAACGAATTTGACTATAACTTTTTCGTTTGTTAACTGATTTAGATATTTTTAGATGTTTCGGAAAGCATAATTCATGTGCTACAACTTTTATGTTTTGATTTTTCTATGATTTTAATGTTAGCAGTGTCAAAATATAATTTTTGTACTGCAAGCCCGAGAGCAAAATCAATATTTGCTCTGTCATTGAAGCTGAAACGAATTTGACTATAACTTGTTTGTTTATTAACCGATTTTGATATTTTTGGATGTTACAAAAAGCTTAATTTATGTGCTACAACTTTTATGTTTTGAGTTTTCTGTGATTTTGAAGTTAGCTATGTCAAAATCTAATTTTTCTACTACTAACCCGAGAGAAAAATCAATATTTGCTCTGTGTTTGAAATGGAAACGAATTTGACCATAACTTCTTCGTTTCTTAACCAAATTTGATAATTTTGGTAGTTTCATAAAGATTAGGTCATGCACTACATGTTTTATTCATTGTAATTTCTAGAATTTTGAAGTTTGCTTGGTCATAATTATGGTTGTATGTTGTTGTCCTGAGAGCAAAATGACAACAACGACAATCGTTGACCTTAGATTGTATTAGCTTGTTTTTGCTCTCATTCTCCTTGGTATTGATGATGTTTTTGAGATATTTTGAGAGATATGATGCCTACCAATAGGCTAGCTATATTTGGAGAATTTAAAATTCAAATTTAAATGGAATTTGAATTGATTTTGGGTTAAATTTGAATTGAATTCGTATTGAATTCAAGTTATCGGTTTTGAAATATCCTTCTTAGTTTTCATTGCTTTTGAGAACGGTTTTCACTAAATCATTTTTGAAATACATGGACATTTCAAATTATTATTACATAGTATTTTTTTATTTTTCTAAATTAAGATTGATTTATTTCCTATAATAAAGGAATTTCAAATATTTGTTTTAATAATCGTTTTCGGAAAACCGTTTTAAATTTCTATTTCTCTAATAAAATTATTTTATAAATAAAATTGCTTATTTTTATGAATTTCAGATGTATAAGAAGGACAATTAAATGGTAAAGTATAACATGTGGTATGGGACACATGGATTTGCTTTATCGCTTAATGTCGGACTTATACGAACGAAACCTTTCGATTAACTATTTGAGATGATTTAAGATGTTATTAAATTTTGGGTAGATTATTTGGTTCAAGAACTCCAATTTAGGAGTATATTCGATGAAAGACCATTTTAAGATGTGTTCCTTAATCGCCGATGAAATGAGATGAATTAAGAGCTAGAAATTCCTATTTGGAATTATGGTTATAAATAACCATCTAGATGTTATTTTTACTTGCCAATGAGATAAGGTAAGCTTCTTTATGATGATTTTACGATGTTGAGATGTATTATGATAGTTTTTACTTGTCGATGAGAAGAAACAAGTCACGATGCCTCTAGTGCTCGTCAATGAGACGAGACTAGCATAGTATTGTATTTACTCGCCAATGAGACGAGGTCGAGAATATTTTCTTGATGTTTATGATGTTTTACTAGTGTTACCAACTAATGGCTAGTAAACCATTAGGGGCGAACGTATGGTATGTGACGTACGTTAACACCTATTGGGTTCCTATCCGAGAAGTTGAGACACATTCACGATGTTTACTAGTACTACAGACCATGAGTACTCGATTGGAGTCATCACGATGTAGTTGCTACTCCGATCATTACGATGTTATTAACTCGGGACTTTGTGACTGGGAGTCATTATGATGTTATAGACCATAGTCATTCACGATGTTCACGATGTTAAGATGTCACTTAACTCCAGTCATCACGATGTTTATGGTACCAAATAGTAGTACTAGTCACGATGAAGCGCGTGTAGCATTGCTTCAACATGCAATCGAGGATTTGGCCAATCCGGGATTTCTTTGAGTTTTGATGTTTTAGAATTCACCGTCTTTAGATAATTATTATATTGATAGCCTAGTGCTAGATGAGATGTATACATATATGGTGAAATCATTTATGATGTTACTCTTTGATTGAGTTATTTGCATTATGGATCGATGATTTGATGATTTTATAGACTACTTTATGTTAAGATGGAGTTGAGATGTATTTATAAATTTATACCAATGAGATGAGGTATAAATGATTATGAAGAATCTTTTATGATGAGTTTTAGTGATGGATTTGAGATGTATCTATATTCATACCGATGAGATGAGGTATGAATAATTATAATGCTTCTTTTATGATTGGGTTTTATGTTTCCTTGGATAATCCTTGGGATGTGCCAATGAGATGAGGCCCATCCATATGCGTTTTATTTTATGTATAAAGGATATGTACCTTTGATGTATTCTTATATTGACAACCACTTCTAAGAAGATAGTTGAATCATTTGAAGTCATTATCCATATTCCTTTATACCTCGATGATATGTGGTGAAAGCGATGTTTATTGAATCTTATCTTTAAAACTTTTCCCGTCTGTGTTCCATTTGCTTAAGTGTCAGTTATGCCACTTCAGTATGACTTTATCATCGTTATCTCTTCTACTTGCCAAGAAGAGATGTTGTCCTTTCTTATGATGTTGAAACCCTGTTTAGGGCATGACATCCTTTAAGAAAAAGGGTACCATAGCTTTCACCTACTTATCCTTATCGATTATTCTGTTTAACTGATGATTTTAGTTACCTGACCCGTGTGTTTTCACTCGGGTCAGACCGAGTTGTTTCAAGTATCATCTATTGGACTTATCTTGAAGTTGACGTTGGATATCATCTCTTCTTTTGCTTGAGTAGTTTATTTCTTCCGCATACTCTGATGTTTTTACATTTGATTTGATGTATATGGTGTGGTCGTGTACCACCTTTGTTGTATTCATATTGTATTGTATTGAACGTGTATCAGTGTATATATATATGATGTTGATTACTATTCTGTGATGTGATTTACATTTAGTTATTGTATTTTGTTCTGATAGATCCATTAGCCACCTTAGTTTTGGATTAAGCATTTATTAGGTATGTCGATCTACTTGAGTTGAAAAAATTATATTGTATTTATCGACGTATTCAATAGATGTTTAAGACAAAATTATAGATGGTCACCCTTAACCAGCCCTATTCTCTACTTTAGTAGATAGAATTACTTGTAATTCTCTTTACTAAGGTGGGTCTCGGGGTAGGGCATTACATGTAGACACTATTATAATAGCGTATTGTACTACAAGTAGATAGTTTTATGGATCCTTAGAAGATGGTAATCTCGAACATCTCTTAAGTTATTGCACTCACGTTGACACTGGATAGGAGATGTCAAACCCTGTAAACATCTCTAACGCCGTTACACTCATATTTATTTACCGTTGGTTTAACTTACGTAAGATCTTTAGTTCCAACTCGATTATTTTGTCTTTTCAATTCGCTCGGGTTAGCCAGAGCTTTTCAGTTTATCGAAGACTATTTTCTGAAGGATGAAGATGAAGATTTGTTCTATTATTATGTACTACATTTATTCCACTGCATCATGTTGTTCCGATGCATTTATTTATTATTTATTCATGTTTTTTGTAACTCTGATCTGTATTATAAAGGTTAATCAACAGCTTCATGAACTGTTTATTTGATTATTATATTTTGTCATACCGCTGCGAGATTCTGTATTTGTCTTCTTTTTTGCTTTTTCTTATTTATCCCATAACAATCTGCCCTTTTGAATGGCTTGAGTTTGACGTGCGTGGTTTATCGTTGATTTAGACCGTTCAAAAAGGAAGGTCGTTACAGTTGGTATTAGTGCTTTGGTTTAGCGATAATCATAGCTTTATGGGGTCTGACTCATATTAAATAGGGTAGTACTACCCTAGAATGAGTCGTTGAGTGTACATATGAGAGAGCGTATTTGTTAGCGTTTTAAAGGTTCTGTATTGTGTTAATTTGTTCTGTCTTATATTTACAAATTCTGGTCGGTACATAAAACACTATGAAATCGATAGGGATTTCTAAACACTGAGTAGGATAGACAATATAAATTGAAATTTGAGAACTTAAGTTCTAGGATTTTGGAAATTTCTTTCAAAAGATTTTGGAATATAATCTTAGCATTATTTTGGAATAAAATATTTGTTTTTTGGTATAAACATTCAACATGATTTGAAAGAAATGTTTAAAGAATTTTCGAAGGAAATATGTTATGTACTCCCCTCTAATTTGGGTGATGAGTGCACACATCATCGACGTTCATCTTTGAGTTTCGAAGTGGGAAGACTGTTGTAGTAGTAATACTCTACATTCGTTTTGATAAACCAATCTTAATTTTAATTCCTGAAGTTTGACTTGATATATATATATATATAAGTTATGAGTATATATATTATTTTAAATGATTGAAATAGAACCCGGTTGCTTAGTTCTTAAGTTTCTGCAAATTAGAAATTGAAATTATTGTAATGAATGGAATCTTAACTATATTAATAATTGGAAACTTCTAAAATAAAAATAAGAAATTGAAAATTTGTAAACTGTAAATAAAATGCAAATGAAAATAAGAAAGGGTAAATATTGACCATTTTGTTAACTAAATATATAAGAGAAACTTGGGTAATATTCAATTGCATTCTAAAAGACATATGTGTGTGTGTGTGTGCGTGTATAAATTATCGAATTATTAAAAGTTAAAATGTTAAATAGGATATGTAATAGAATGTTATAAAAGTAAACTTTAGTAAATCAAAGTGTTCAATGGAATTTCGTCTGTAAATAATAATTATGATATTAAAAATTGTTGTAAGTTAAAGTTAATAGTTTGAAATGATACTAACTAAATGTAATAGAAGCGAATAATGTAAGAAAAATGATTATAAATTTAAGTTAACATTTTAAGCTATTTATAATCCAATTTAATAGTAGAGGTGAATACTGTAGGTAATGATTTTAAAACTTAAGTCATGTTTGAAGTCAATTATAATTAAAGAAAACAGGGAAAAAACACTGTTTGTGAAAGAAATAAATGTGAGGAGAAAAGAAAAAAATATAAAATAAAAAATTTAAGTAAGAATTAATTCACAAATGAATATTGATGTTAAAAAGAAATCAAAGTAAATAATAAATGTGAAGTGAACTGAAATAAAACGAGTATGCAATACTTAAATAATGATTTCATTGATTGTTTTTAACAATTGAATGAAAAAAGGAAAAGAGAAAAAAAAACATATGTAAGTATATGGGTATAAAGTAATGGAAAAAATAATAATAGTAATAACCATTGTATAATTGCAATTTAATGGGAAATGAATTTGGTAAGTTATAAATGTAAATTTAAGAAAATAGTCATTATATGATTGAGAAAAGAACTGTAAATGATGTGAAACAAACTTAAATAACATTGAAATTATTGTTTGTTTGGCTTATTGATTGGTTGGGAAAGGATACTTCTATTTTGTATAGAGATGTATAAATAATCTATAAATTTTTATCTTCGACTTTTGAGTGTATGGTTTACTTCATAGTTTTGTATCATTTTATATGATTTGAAGTTACGAACCCGAACAAACCATTTGTTTGGTTGTTACGGATGGAAAATTGTTTTCTTTGTTAAAACGATGTTTGTGCTGTTTATTTGAAAAATGATTGTTGTTATGTTGTGATTCATTTATTGTTATTGATTGAAATAACTTAAATATTTCTCTTTTACATAATTATTAACTTAAATATAGGTTATGGAAGTAATAGCTACTGCCTTTAGTTTCATAAATTACGTGTTATTTGCCCGACAAATATGTACGTTTTCAGATTATGGTTTTCTAGTGATATTGTATTATTTCCCATGGTTTGGGATGTTTTGTTTTGAAAAAATGATATATATATATATAGATAGATATATGTATATTTGTTGTTATTAATATTATTATTTCCCTCGGACCTCTTCGTATAAAGGAGACTCTACCGAAATTTTCTGTAATTTTTGGACTTAGAAAATTTTATGAAATGTTTTTAAAATTTTATTAACTTGAATACGAAAGGATTTAATTATTTTAAAGTAATATATTTTATTTAAATTATTTAATTATGTAAATTGATTGTTTATAAATTTAATATTTTAAATAAGATATATTAATTCCTTAATCCCTTCTTTTTCCCTTTTCGAGGACGAAAAGTTTTGAATGGGGGAGAGTGTAACGACCCGTAATTTTCGATAATTAAAAATAGTTAATAAGGTTTTGTGATTTAATATTGAAAGAAAAAATATTTGGGATTTAGTAAAAAGAATAAAACTAAAATGAAATGTAACAGTATTAATTTAAAGTAATTGATAACTGCTTCAAATGTAATTCCAGTTAATTAAAATATTTAAAAAATTATAATTGGTCATAGTTTGTAAATTAATTGTAATAATGTGTGTATTAATTGATAATTTGATTAAAAGAGTAATTGATAATTTAAATGGTGATTTATTAATGAAATAATGTGTAATAAATTGTAATTGGATAGAATTAATATTGTGTAAGTTGTTATAACATTTGTTTGTAGATAACAAACTTATAAATGCGATTAAAAGTTAATGGTGACAATTATTATATGTCACCTATTTATTTATCCATTAAATTAAGTTGGAAATCAATTGCAATTAAATGTAATTAAATATTACGTTAATGAAAATTAAGTTGAAATTGGAAAATATTAATGAAATAAGATATAAACTAATGTTAACTATATCCATAAAATGATATGGATTGAATAATATGGTGAAAGATCAAATAAATGATTTATGGGAATTTCATTTAATAGTCAATTGAACTTATTGCTATTGAAATTGAACACTGTAATCAATGTAATATTTAACACTGAATTGATACGTAAATTTGTTTTAAATTATTGTAAATGTTCAAATAATCAAAAATGATGAAAATTGTTGATCATTAAATTTGAAATTAAAAAGTGATTTTATAAAGTCAATAATAATTTATTTAATTAACGTGAAAATAGCCATTTTGGCCACTGTCTCGGATTTCGACGAAATCAACATCGGATCCGTAACGGTGAATTATTGTAGGGTTTCAAGTTTCATAGTGATCGGACATTTCGTTTGATCGTACATGCTTGAAATGAGTAGAAACTAATTCAATTAAATTCAATTAAAATCAATTTGAAATAAGCTGGTTTTAAAGCTAACTTCTTTATATGACAGAATTAGGACCTGAAACCTGTTCCATTGGATTTAGAAATATCAAAAAATATATTTTGATATATGGGATGATCCACTTTCATTTCGGAAGCGAAACGGGCTTTTCGGGTCGTTATTATCTGTTCGAGCCTATTCGAATGTTCATTCTTTCTTATCGGGCTTTGTTCATATAATAAGATCTTTCTAAACCCTAGCAGCCTTTCTATTCCTTATTTCAGTACGTACAATTCTATCTGACTATCTCCTTCTTCAAATGGCAGAAACCAATTCAAATTCAAACCCTAAATCCAATTTCCAAATAAATTTCAAAATTCAAACTCCTTAAACTATATGATATTTTATATCGTTTTGAAGCTCTTGACCATACGACCCTACAGAAAGTGTTCTTTTTCTGAAATAGTGATCGAGTCAATGACAACTCGCGATCAATGTCAAATTAGGGGTTTTAGTCGGGGCGACAATCGATGAAATTGACTTGTGGGTTTGGTAGAGTTCGCCGAGGGGAGTCCAACGCTGGTGGCCTTGTCGCGTATCATGGACGGAGGTGGTCATATTTGGCAAACTAGGGTTCGAAAACCCTAGCTTTCAGGCGGCGGCGCACGGCGATTCAGGCGACCGGAGGGGGGGGTCATTGGATTCGTCTCATCATGGGGGAAGAACGATGGTGGTTTGCGTCATTCTAGTGGCCGGAGGCGCATGTATTTAGGTGGTCAATGGGGAGGTTTAGCTGCGAATATGGGTTTAGTGGTTCGAATGAGCGTGAGCAAAGAGGGATGACGTGTGAGGGTAGTGACGTGGTAAGTTTCTTTTTTTATTTAAATTTTAATTATTTAACTTCTAACGATCATAACTTTTGCATACGAGCTCGGATTTGGACTCGGTTTCTTCCGCTGCGATCGTATTGAAATTCCGAACATTTTGACCCTTGTTTGGACAAATTCTAAGACCGTTGAATTTTGGGCCTAAATTGGATTTTAAATCAATTTAAAATCGAAGCTGAGTGTTTTGACCCACTCATAATTAATAAACTATTTTATGTTAGTTAAACTAAATTTATGATGTGATCTGAAATTGACTAGTTGATTTTTGGTATGTTTAAATTGTCATTCTAGTAAAAATTGACTTTTATTACATTAAGTCATCGTTTAATTTAATATTGAATTTAAATGTCAAGTTTAATACCTGTTAATGATAATCAGTTATCTACTGATGTTTATTGGATGATTTGGATGATAATTATAATGGATGTTTGATTGTTGATATTGGATGACTAGATGTTGTATTTTTATATTGCTATAACATTGCAAGTTTCCTATGAGTTGAAATGATACATACATGAACGATCATATAGAATAGAGGAAAATCGTTATGGGTTGAAATGATAAATCGAAGCGATTTTCATTGAAATAAATTTTGGGATTGCGGGTTGAAATGATATATACCCGTAAATTTAATAATTGCAGATTGAAAAGATAAATATCCATATCACTTGACCATAGGGTAGAGAATTATATACAGACACCGAATTGGTTAAATTTAATGATTTTAAATCTTTAAACTTTGAATCCAGATAAACGATAATTCAAATAGAATTTGACCGATATAAATTGAATTGTTTTAAGTAATTATTTAAAGTATTTAAATAGGAATTCTAAAGTTGAATTTGAAGTATCAACGAAATTATCAAAATCGAGTTATTGAAGTGTTGGAGCCATAATTTTGAAAATCTATTGAAATTGAAATAGTTAGATTTTATATGCTAATTTCAAATTTATTATCTCAATATAAATGGTAAATGTACTTTTAAATTTTAATTTTTAGATTTTCAACTATTAAAATAAATTAATCAATTTTAAACCAACTTAATTAATTTAAACTATTTAATTCATTTTATTCTATTTTAACCTTTTTTAAACTAATTAACCTATTTAATCTATCTTAATCTATTTTAATTTATTTTAAACTTTCCAATATATTTTAACCTATTTAAAATCATTTAAACTTTATTAAACTATATTAAACTACTTTAATTTATTTTAAACTAATTAATCTATATCAATTTTATTTAATCTATTTTAGTTCTATTTAATCTATTTTAAATTCATTTAATCTATTTTAAATTCATTTAATCTATTTTAAATCTAATTAATCCATAATAAACAATTTTTGATCTATTTTAAACCATTTAAACTATTTTAAATCTAGTTAAAAGTATTTTAATCTATTTTAGTCTATTTTAAATTTTTTCAACCTATTTTAAACCTATTTAACCTAATTTATATCTATTTAAAACTATGTTAAACTAATTAAACTATTTATAATTATCTATTTCTAAATTTCAGATGGCGTAAAGTGGAAATGTTTTTGATTGAAACCTTGGATTTAAAAGCGGATAAGGTTTAATAATGTATAACATAAGTTGGTAATCAAAATGATATTTTCTAGTGAATTAATATATTTTAGTAAATATGAGATCTTAAAAAGAGAATTTAACCTATATTTTGATATGGTTTTGAAAGTGAGTATGATTTCGAAAGTGATATGGTTTAAATTGAATATGATATTTTGAGATCAGTTATGAATGGTTTGCAAATTGTAAACGAACCATCCAGTGTGAAATAAGCGTTTGGTTGTTAAAGAGATCGGGATCGGATATTGTCATACTCTCTACCAACACCGAAAACCACTTTAACAACTGTGAACGTGGTGCAGATTCCAGAAATGAAGTATGATGGTTTGGTGTACGATTCTATCGAGGTATTTACGTGACCCTAACTCCCATGAGTCAGCATAGATGTGACTAAAACAGAAGCCACACTGGGCCAATTGAGGTCGCACTTCCGATCAGACACATTTCTTCGATACCATATATTACTTTGTGATGATTTGGTGGCCACCCCTTGATTTTGATTATGGGAGTCTATTTCGAGGTGGGCGGTTGTAGCTGCTTTGCGTTACCACCAGACTGAATCCGCAATTGGTATATCTATGCTGGCATTGCCTCGAGTGCTGTGTTCACATGCCTTATCGCGCCTTCTATGGGTTTGATTTGTACCATACCTATGGAGTCCCTCTGATAGCCCTCCTGTTTACGAAGGAATGACGATACTATATAGGCTATAGGAAAATATAAAAATGTGTTAAGGTTGATACAAGTAACGCCTTAACGCTATTTTAATACTTTACTTTACTGTAGACATTATTATAATAGCCTATTGTACTACATAGTAGATAGTTCAATAGATCCTTAGGAGATGATAATCCCGAACATCTCTTAAGTTAATGCACTCATGTTGATACTGGATAGGAGATGTCAAACTCCGTAAACATCTCTGACGCCATTACATTCATATTATTTATTGTTGATTTAACTTACGTGAGATCTTTTTGTTTTGACTCGAGTGTTTTGTCTTTTTAATTTGCTCGGATCGGCCTGAGCTTTTCAGTTTATCGAAGACTATTTTCTAGAGCATGAAGATGAAGATTTGTTCTATTATCATGTACTATATTTGTTCCACTGCATCATGTTGTTCCGCTGCATTTATTTATTATTTATTCTTGTTTTATGCAACTCTGATCTGTATTATAAAGGTTAATCAATGTTATTTGTAAACAGCTTCATGAACTATTTATTTGGTTATTATATTTTGTAATTCCACTGTGAGATTATGTATTTGTCTTCCTTCTTTCTCTGCTTTTTCTTATTTACCCCATAACAATCTACCCATTTGAATGGTTTGAGTATGACATGTACAGTTTATCGTCGATTTAAAGCGTCCAAAAAGGAAGGTCGTCATAAATTTCAAAAAGAAAGAATTGCGTGTATATATATATATATATGTATATATATATATATGTATATATTTGCTTGTAATGAATACCTACTTTAAAAAGAAAGAATTATGTTAATATTTATCCATTTTAAAATACTAATTTTAGGAATAAAGAAATTTTATGAACTTGAACGTAAAATAATATAAAAGAATTGAAGATAATCTTTATATAATTGAAAATTTATATCATACGGACTTGAATAAAAAAATAGTTTTACCATTTTGTCAATTGGAATGTGATATACATATTGAATTGTCATTTTTTATGAATTTTTTATATCAATTTATTATTACTTTAATTGGATGTATTTAAAATATTTAAATTTAGGATCAATTAATAAATTTAAATATACGAACTTGAATGTAAAACAATATAATTTTTTTGGAGAAATTCATAAATAGTTGTAAAATACATTAAGTGTTTGTATTTAAATTTAAAATGATGTGGGAGAAAATTAGTAAAACGTTGTAATTTTATACAATTGTGAAAATTTTAAATTACATGAACTTGAATGAAAAATTAGTTGTACCAGTTTTGTCAATATTATTAATATAATACACAGATTGAAGAGCCATTTTTTAAAAGAATTTATTAGATCACCTAAGAGATATTTGTTAGTTGTATTTATTTAAAAAGTTTAAATTAAAGATCACTTAATTATTTTTAAAATAAGGACATAAATGTAAAATAATAATAAAAACTAGAAGAAATTGTGAATAATTGCACAAAATTATTAAATGTTGCTATTTAAATGTAAAATGATTGAAGAGAGGACCAATTGAAACGTTGAAATAATTGTAATAATGATAAATAAAATGGTTTGAATACTAAATATCTAGAGAGAATTAAGGAGGAGGAGAAAATCTCTAGAATTAATAAGAAGGCATGAAATTCTTCTCCTTTATTGTTATTTAATAGATTTCCTCCTTCAAGAACAACATAGATTTTGAAGATAAAGGATGCTAAACTAACTACTCAACTAGAGCTAAATCTAGAGCTAAAGGTGGAATAATCATAAGGATATTGTGTCATTGAGAATTAAATATGATACACTACATGTACATTTAAATAAGTGACTGGTCCATTCTTTATGCTGATGCAATGCAAAATGAAGACATGAAGAAGATTCATGGAAAAAAAGGATGGAAAACAAAGGATGTAGCTTTGAAGACCAAGGTTTAAGCTAAACTACTATTACTACTGTCTAACTGATTTGTTCTAAAGTATCATTTCTATTAGCAACTATGTATTTTCTCTCCATGTGGTTTAGTACAACTATATATCTACCCTTTTTTGTTAATGTAACAATTTTTTTCTGTTGCAAATGTTGATTTACTATTAACAACTGTGTATTTTATTTCCGTGTGGTTTAGTATGCAGCTCTGTATCATCCACGTTTACAGTTTATAAAAATTAATTTATGCTTCATTGCTGATTTTAGCAATTCAAATATATACTGCTTTGGACATGACCATTTACTAATAAATAGATGATCATTTTCAACTAGCTTACCACTAAAATAAAGAGTTTCCACTAACATCATATTTTTATGTCGGTCATGAAACTAAAATTGTTGTTATGTTTTAGTCATTAACTGAAATATAATGTAACCTTAGTATATTTCAATGTCCCATCCTTCAATTTTTTGGTCCCTCTACATTAAATGTTCCATTTTACCCGATATGCATTTTGATACCACATTTGTGCCATATAGAATAAAAAAATTCTACAAGCAAATTAACTTGTATTTTACCCAACCATATGTAGTTTATGCTGATGTACAAAGGTGACGAAGCAGATAAATGATTTTTGGGTAACATGTTGAATTACGAAACTCTGTCAACTATACATACGACAAAAATCCATAATTAAATGGAAAAGAAAGTATTCAACTCCTAAGATCCGACCTTATCACTTATAAACATTATACTTCATACATTAGCATATCTTATCCAATCTAATTTACACTTGAAATATTGCTATTTTTCTACTGTAGCTCGAATACATATAGGATTCCAATTACAAGTATCCTCAGTTTTATTAGAGTTAATAAAAAGAAAAATCAAAATATACAAAATCTAAAAATTATAAGAATTATTTATGTCTAAAAGAATTAGCAAACGAATTAGCTATGTAAGTTACCTAACTAAAGAAATTAGTACAACAACATTATCTTTTGGCTTTACATAAACCACAAATAAACAAATACAATATGAGTATCAAATTCCAAATAGTATAACACAAAAAATATAGATCTACAAAGAATAACAGATAACTAAAAAACTACATCATCTATCCTTACTTATCTTCCCATATGTGTAGCATGGGCCACACACTAGTACAATGAAGATTCTTGGAGCCCACTGTACAACACCCAACTAGCTATCCACAAGAATGAATTTCTATACATTTGTTTCCATATTGGGAACCGCCGACATCTACCACACAAGGTGTGCGGCAAGCCATGCTCCTCCCCTGCCGCCAGGATATCTAATAAAGTACAAGTTTTTATGTGCTCATTTTCCTTATTGGGAACTGTCGACCTATACCTCCAAGTGCATAGCGAGCCATGCTCCCTGCTTGTCGACCGACCATCCATGAGTGTGAATCATCGCGCATTCATTTCCTTGTTGTGGACCGCCAGTCTCTGTCTCACTTTGCGTAAAGAGCCATGATTTCCCGCCTGCCATCAAGCTATCCGATAAAGGATGATATTTTATGTGCTCACTTAACTTGTAGGGTACTGCTGGCCCATGCCGCCAAGTGCATAGCGAGCCATATTCCTTGCTTGCCGGTTGGCTATCCACGAGGTTAAATTACCATGCATTCATTTCCTTGTTAGAGATTATCGACCTCTATCGCAAGGTGCATGGCGAGCCATGCTCTCCGTTTACCACTAGGCTATCTAATAAAAGATGAGTTTTTATGCGCTTATATGCCATGTTAGGGACTGCCAATCCATACTACCAAGTGCGTAGCGAGCCATGCTCCCCGCTTTTCAGCTAGCCATCCACGAGGGTGAATTACAGTGTATTTATTTCCTTATTGGAGACTGCCGCCCTCCACCCCAAGGTGTATAGTGAGCCATGCTCCCTGCCTACTGTCTATCTATCTAATAATGGATAAGTTTTTATGTGCTCATTTTCCTTGCTAGAGATTGCTGACCCATGCCACCAGGGGCGTAGTGAGCCATGCTCCCTGCTTGTTGGATGACTATTTACAAGAGCTAATTACTATGCATTTATTTCCTTGTTGGGTCCCGCCATTCTTATTACATCCAAGATACTTTTAAGACGATCCCAGTTTGATTTAGTATCACACGATTAAGCCCGATGCTCAAACACTGATCTCAGTGCCTCACCAAAAAGATTGGGTGATCCAACTACACAAGTAAGCAACGACTAGCATCCACTACCTAAGTCAGCATCTGCTATCAAAAACACAATTACAAAAGAAGAAACCAAATTGCTCAAAATACACAACCAGCTAAGCAAACAATGACATTCAACACTTGAAATTTTTGACAAAATTTTCATCCATAGAAGTACGGTGACACATAGCCCACCCCGATAGGCTCACAAGAAAGACAAAAAAGAAATCTATGAGGATAGATCCTTAATCGACTAGTGTAAGGAGTCGATATGCTCCCTAGTTAAGATAACCAGCACAACCTCCCTAATAGGTGTCATCTCCTGTACAACTTCTTGTGTCGCCTTAAGCAGGTTGACATCCGGGGGAATCATGAAAATCAACATGTGATAGTTCTTTCGAAATAATACTTTTCCATTTGTCCTCTTCCTCCATCTAAGCGTCCTACATGTCAACGATGGACTTGTACATGGTGGTATGATGGTTTAGATCTACCTTATGCTTACCCAGCCTCTCGTTGAAGATATCTGCCTTCCTCTCTGCCCGCTCCTTGGCATCAACCGCCTCCCTTGCCATCTCTTTAGTCAACTATTCCACTGTCCATTAAGCTTGTTTGCATACCTTGACTTCTTCCGTAAGAGCCTTAATGTTATCCCCGAGGCAGATGGAAGGACAAGCGGGCTACAAGAACAAACCAGTTAGAAAAATATATGTAACAAAAAGTTTAAAGAAGACAAGAAAGAGTCCTTACAAAAAAAGCTTCTTGGGAATGAATGTCCATGACCTCCTCACCTTCATGAGAACTTCACCAGGATCGAATATAGTGAGAGGCCCCCTAAAGCTCTACGATCATCTCCTTGAACGACCACATCATATGACCCAAGTTGGCATGGTCTTGGATGACGTCAAGCTCCAATGGCACCCACCCGACTAGTTCTCCCTCTCCTCGATGAATCCCTTCTATATTGAAAATGGACATGTCTTGGCAAAAGGGCAAAGGGGCCCTCATGCTCGATTCCCCGACCCTCTTCTACCTCTTGGACCCTTCATCCTGGTGACTTCCCCCCTTACTCAAAGAAATCACGACGGCCTCTGACTCTTTCTTTTTCTCTTTCCCTTTGTCCAAGGGAATGGTAGTAATAATAGGCTCAAAGGAAGATGTGGGTGATCTAGGACACCAAAGTTAAACTTCCCGGCCATTGCATCAACAAAGAAAGAAAGCTAATCCATAACTCAAAATTAATACAAGAAGTGCAAATAAAACTACCATCTCTGCCGGCCCAACCCCTATTTCTTATGAGGGAAGGGTATAATAAGGCTAAGTTATCAGCACCGGTCACATTTATCCCCATCGAGTGCTCGCCCGCAAAGCCCCCTTCATATCAAGTGTGTGAGGGATCATACTTACGAGCCGACTTGAGTGAAAGATCTACATCCACACCAATAGTCGACCTTTGTTCTTTCTCGAAACCACTCTCCCCAGAAGCAAACTCCGTATATTAATATACGGGTGTCACCTGACGACGAGGGACGGACGTTAACTAGTTGACGGGGGTCAAATTCCTCCCACTGCCTCGACACGACATCTACTAATTTATCGAGGTCTACATATGGCCAATCCTCTATTTCCTCACTGGCAACCAAGTCATTATATCCCTATTTGGTATCAGTTATCGAACCTATGTCAAGATCCTTGAACTTAGTATGCGACCAATCCTTTATTGGTTTAATCGGCTTCTACCTCTCGAATGACTACCTAGGCTATTTCCCCTTCCATGGCTCCCTGGTTATAGTCTGGCCCCACCTTAACAGCATGATACATCGGAGATTGTCATCTGTCAACAACCGCCTCAAATCTAGATGTTAAAAGCCGGTCGCTTTCAACTACTCTAGATGCAAATTCAATATGTGGAGTCTAACACCAAGATAAGGAGCTTGCATGTCATGAACAAGGTAAGCAATGAAAAGAGGAAGTAGAAAATGAAAGAAGGCTTACGAGGAGAACATAAGATCATGTTCTCCAAGTTGGGATTAACCCCATAGGGCATAAAGAAGTAATTCATCTACCAGCCATGGGCCGCCTTTGAGGGTACGCTAGAATAAATCACAAGATGAGTGATGGGTTGAAAATGGTAAAAGGTACCCACATGATAATTGGCCTCCTTCTGTAATATGAAGACCATCTTAATAGGATTGGCATTTAGCTACAGGAGACCTAGAGATATGCAACATAGATACCTAGCATAAACCAATAGCTATTAGGCGTAACTGGGTAAAAGGCGGAATGCATTAAGTACCGAGATAAGAAAAGGATAAAGGGAAAGCATAACCTCACATTGAGATAACCAATCGAGAATGAAAAATAACCCACTAGGGGCAAGTATCCGGAGTAACATAGTGCACCTCCTTTATGTTTACACTCTGAGTGGCTAATATTTCAATCATGTCTGAGTTATCCAATCTTAACATGCAAGCTCTAAGAGTTGTGCCCTCCATAGAGGGAGATTGACCAACGAAAGTGGAGGTAGACGTAGCCATCTAAAATAATAATGACTAAGTCATATAAGCATCATGATTGAAAGCTTGGTAAATCCCCAAAGGGATAACCCATACAAAATACCCATAGAGGCTAGCATTCCTCTTTCCACTAAAGACCGATGTTCGACCCACGGCCTCATATCAAAAGAAATGTTGCATATAAGGAATATTAGGTTTCTTAGTGGCTTATTCCCATCATTATTGTACAGCCACTACTGGTAAGATAGCAATGGTCAATCGATGTTAAAAGAACCTAGAAAAGAGTGGTTTCCTAGCAATTATTCGAGGAAAACCCATGCAATGTAGTCTGTAGCATTTAGGGCTATGGAAATTCTTTCAAAAAGAGGGAGAGGAGGTTTGAAAACAAATAAAAATAAAAAAGAATGGCTAAAACCCCTTCCACAACACACATAGTTGCGGTGGTAAAGGTGGAGGCATACTTTCTTTTCTGATGCAAATACCTAAAAGAGGTTAAGCCTTAGAATGGTCAAGTTTCTCTGACAACGTTCGAAGTTTTCGTAAGGAATAGAAAGGAGGGGGATGGGAGGATTTTATAAACCAACCTCTTTAAATCTTCACCATAGGATTTGATTCAGCCTTAAACCTCTACCATTGTGGGTAATGAATGTAACTGTTATTTCACTCACACCCAAATGCATTGTGCACTCACATCCAAAAGCAATGTGCCCACCTGCTTTGTCTAGAAAATTGAACCGTCACAACCAATTACATAAAGCCACTTAGAAGGTGCATTAAATGCATTGTAGAGCCATCTTTCGAAAAGATTTGTGTGATATTTATGCAAGTCCGCACCCTTAAATGGATAGGACTTATGAAAGTGGCTGTGCTATAGGATCATGTAATACGGATGAACTACTTATGCGGAATAATAATTAAGTAAGCAAATAATTAAATTAGTAAAGTAAATGACACCAGAGATTATTACACTGGTTCAAACTTCCGTTCTACATCCAGTCACAGACTCCTTTCAAAATTAAACTAGCGACATCCACTTAACCCGGAGGAATATGTTACACCGCTTGAGCAACCGAACAAGACTTCTACTACCTAAGAAACCGAATAGGACTTCTACCGCTTGAGCAACCGATCATGAATTCTTTACAAATAACCAAGAGTATCTAATTGTAATGTGCTCTATAAATAGCACTGATAAGTCAATTAAGTACAACATTTTTATAATCTTCTCCTTTATGATATATAGTGTAATGTGCTTGAAAAATGTGGAAGAAAGAGTGATCAACGATCAGAAATTGTATGCAGTTTGAGCGCAAATTGAAAACAGAGAATAAGAGATAAGAATTCAGGAATACTAAAATCAGTTAGGTTTTTTTTATTGTTGAATTCTAAGCTCTATTTATATAAATTTAAAAGTTGCAATCTTTCATGAAAGAGAACGATGAAAAGAAACAGATGCAACTGTTAGATTTGAGATGTTTGTCTTCATTGAAGAGAAATGTCTTTTCATAAAATAGCCGTTGCGAATAATCAACCGGCTGAAATTATAATTCAGCCTTCTGAATTTGTTAAATTCGAAACATCGAAGAAATATGCATTTTGAGACCTAATTCAGATGGCTAAATGAACTCATTCAGCTTGTTGAATATTATAAAATATAAAAATTATTTCAGCGAACAGACGGCTAAACCGGCTTGTTTCAACCTGAAGTGTGCATATGTGTGCGTGTGAATACACACACGCACATAATATCAGAGAGAATTTAACATATTTCTAATAATATACAGACTCTAAGCAATAGACTAAAAACTTCAAAACATTTGGAATCTAAGATTACTATGATTAGTACATAAAAATATTGATTTATATAATTGTCACAATCAAAATGATGGAAATTGGGATTCTAACATTCTCCCCCTTTATGATGATGACAACTGTATAAGTATAAATAATATATTACTATGAAACTTACATGAATTCTTCCCCGTCTATATTTACACTTATTTAAACAAATTTATACCAAATTTCTCCCTCTTTATCATCGACAAAAAGGAAAGATATGCAAAAGTAATATTGGAAGTATAAACACAGAGATAAATTGGAATATAATGAAAGTAAAAAACATACTAGAGATAATATTGTAGAAATAAAGTCACAACATCCCATACAACATTATACACACAACCGAATAGAACCATAGAAATTTGAAAACAATATTACAAAGCCAAATATTGAAGTTCATAAAAAATAAAACTAGATAGAAGGAGAGGGGTCATCGCTACCATCATCATTTTCTGAACTTGAAGACAACCATTAGATGGGAGATGGATTGTAAGCTTCGATAGATGTTGAACCGAAGAAGAGATTTTATTCCAAATCCTATCAAGAAAACATTTTATAGAATTGAATTTCTTTTCCGTCTTCTTTTCAAAAGATTTGATTATCCCATAAAGTTTTGATTAATTTCGGGATAAAGTGATGATAGCTTGTCAAGAGGAGGTGTCGGGGCCGATAATTTGAATGGAGTCATCATCATTTCTTCTTCTTCTTCATGGTGGGTTCGGGAAGAGGAAGGGATATTAGTGTCACAAGGTTGTGGAACACCTCATTCAACATTGTAAGCCCATTCTTGGATGGAAATATTTTGTTAGGGAGGAGGCCGGTGAGGAAGTCCCATCAATCCTAAGATTTTTGCTCCTAACTCGCTTATGGTTGAATACTCGAAGTCTGGCATTTGAACACCAAAATTAAGTTGGATATGTATAATATAAGCGCCATAATGAATGGTCTTACATTTCCTTTGGACCGTGACATCTTGAAACTCATCTAAGATTATTTTTCCCCAATTTACTTGTTGGTGAGAGTAAATGGCATAAAGAGCTTGAAAGTCTCTTTTGTAAAAAAATTCAGAACTACTTGTACGGGGTTGTAAGGATCGAATTAAAGCTCGGTGAATGAGACGTGCTTGAGGCCTTAAAGCACTAGATTTTAGCTCATTTAAATTGATAAGTTGATCGGATAAGAAGCTGTATGAAACTTCATCTCGATGATCCATATCAACCTTTATATCATCTATATCGGTACCTTGATACGGAAAATTCAAAATATAGCCCAATCTTTGCAAAGATAAGAAAATTTTAATGCCACAAACTAATGACCGAATACAATTTTCTCTGTTTTGAGGGTTGCGGTGATCAAGATTCAAATTTGCAAGGAATAGTTTAACCAAAAGATGATTTATTCTAACATTATTATGTTTATACCCTATAAGACTTTCAAAGTGATATTGCCAGACCATTTTTTGAATCCTATATGCTGTGAAATCCGGGAATTTCATAAAGGCCCCTTCAAAAATGTTGGATTTTTTCATGTTGTTGTAGCGTGAGACAGCAATATCATTCCATAGCCATCTTCAGATTTGGTCTTCGGAAGGTGCGAAGGTGGATTCTCTTGACCTTTTGATCTTGGAGCCATTGTTGATTAAAAAATTGAAGTAAAAAGTGGAGTTTTTGAGAGAGTGGAGGCTAGGTTTCTGTAGTGGGGAGGTAAAAAGTGAAAACGTGAATAAATGATAGGGTAAAAAGTGAGGGCATAATGGGTTGTTGGGTTGAAAGCCCAATAAAAAATTGCCTTGGAGCATTCAACCAGCTGAACGACTGTATTCAGCCGTCTGTTTGCTTTCCCGCAAGAAAATAGCTCAAAAGTGAACTGATTCAGTCGACTGTTTATAGTATATTCAGCCATCTGAATCTAGGCAAAATTTATCCCCTAGTAAAATATTCAATTGTCTATTTTGAAGTGTTTAGTCGGCCGTTTTTGCAAAAAAAATATTATCACCCTTTTTGTGATCAAATAACATTATATTTGAAAGAAAAACATATATATATTCATATGAACAACTGATAGAATACAGTAGACATATTATATAAGGAATATCACACTCCAAGTTCCTCATCAAAATCTGTTTAAATTATATATATACATACATATATATATATATATATATATGTATATATATAATTTAAATAGATTTTGATGAGGAACTTGGAGTGTGATATTCCGTCTGTTCAACCTTGGTATTCTCCTATAGTAGACGGAGAGGAGACCGGCCATTTCCACGTTCCCAAGTGTTCGAGGAAACTAGAGGACGTTGTGATGATGGTTTCCAAGGATTATGCCAAGAAAGAGAACACATAGGAGATGGTTGATGAACCATGCTTTTGGATAAGGAACCGCAGAATTCCAAGGCGACTTGCTCCAAAAAGCTTAAACGCTTGGTGTTAACTTTTTGTTCATAATACAGTTCATGCTATATTTTCGGCATTTCCCTTTGGTAGTGGTGAATATCGTCTATCTTTTTAGTAGACGACGAGCCGAAGAACAGAGAGCATTAGGTTCTTTTACTGGGTGGAGTATAACCAATGTGAGTGGAAGGAGGAACAATCGGGATGGGTTCATAAATAGGTGTAGGTGTAGGTAAATTTACTGATCCCGAACTTGGAAAAGTGTATGATAACGAGAAGGATTCAGAGTTGTGTTGAGAAGACATTTTTAAAAGAGTTTGAGAAAGTTTTTCTAATTCTTTATAATGATATTAAAAAAAGTTGAAAGGAAGAGAGGTATTTCTACTAATGCGGAAACCAGAATTAGAAAAGGGATAAGTGGCCAAATTGTTTTCAGCCAGAGAAAAACAATGAGAGGCTAAAATGAAAGGAAAAAATATGTAAGGCAGAGAAAGAAATGATAAAAATAGCAAAATCTATAATATAAATTGGAAATATTATTCTATTGTGAAGTGCTATGTAGTAAAGTGGTAGTGCATCTTAATTAGATGTAAGTGACTTTCGAGTCTTGAAAACTCAAATTTTTGTATAAAAAATTGACAAAATAAAAATAAAATAATCATAAATCTTTAAAATATAAAATTCCTAATTCTCTTCTTAGTTTTATATAAATATTTTCTTTAGAAGGTTTTGTAAATATACCAGCCAGTTGGTTTTTAGAGGATACAAATTCTAATCTGACTATATCCTATTCAATATTATCATGAAGGAAATAATGACGTATGTCGATTTGTTTTGTTTATGAATGATTAACAAGATTTTTAGATAATTTTATAGCACTTATGTTATCATAGAAAATAGTAGATTTAAATAAATTTATACCAAAATCTTAAAGTGTTTGTTGTATGTAAATGACGTGAGCACATGCTAAAGCAGCAAAATTGTATTCTGCTTCACACGTCGATAGTGAAGCACAATTTTATTTCTTGTTAAACCAAGAAACTAAGGATTGTCCAATGAAGTGACAAGCCTTGCTCGTACTTTTTCGAACCATCCGACATCCTCCAAAGTCAGCGTCACTATATGATACTAACTCAAAAGTACATTCTTTCGGATAGAAAAGTCCAAAATCTTTGGTTTTGCTTAAATAACGTAGTATTCGTTTCACTACTCGCATATATGATTCTTTAGGATTTTTTTTGAAATCGAGCACATAAACTGTAACATTCCCGTTTTCAAGTTAAATTTAAATGGGTAATTAATTTAATTTTTAGAATTAAATTTTGAATTTAATGGTGAATTAATTTGAATTTTCCAAAATTTGAACAAGATATGTGCTTGTTTATTTATATAAATAGATTGCAATTTGAAAGGTTAGAAATAATTATATATGTTGTTAATAAAAATTTGGTTTTGAAAGTCAAAAATGAATATCATGAAAATAAATTGGATTTGAAAACTCTATATTTAATAAAAATTTGTTTTAGTATGTATATGTAATATATATTTTGAAAGTTATATTTTGAAGGCTTTTCAAAAGTTGTTTAAAGCTAAATTTTGTATTATCTAATATACATATATGTGTTTATTTATTAAAGTATAATTAGTTTTAAAATCATTTTTCTTTGAATTGATATAAGTATAAATATGTAGATAAGAGAAAATATATACAAATAAAAGGAAATGGGTTTGTTTAAATTGAAAATATAAATATAAATCATATTTAAACATTTAATTAATATAAAATTTACAAGTGTAAAACTTTTGTCAGCCAAATTTACATTTTTAACTAGTTTAACAAGTAATAAATAAGTGTTAGCTCAATTTTATTTTATAATTACAAGTGTCATTTATCATCATTTATTTTAATTATTAATAAAAAGGAAAACAATAATATAAATACCTCACTATCTCCTTCTTTCTTCGTTTTCAAAAATCTGAGAAAAAAAATCAAAACCTAAAACAAAAGCCTGTACAAACCAGAAACAAAAGAAAAACTTAAACCAGGCAAATCAGAAATCAAAAACTAAAAGTACAATTTCATCTGTTCCTAGGCTTTAACCTGATTTAAGAACTAATTTAAAGCAATTCAAAGAATTAATTCAACACAAAAAAAATCAAATCTGAAGCATCTCAACCTGAAGCAATTAAAATAAAGATTACTTCCAATTTTCAAAAAAAAACCTGGAAGTTCAAATTCAAAAGCAACTGATTCAACTCAACAGATCAAAGCTCAACAACAACAAACAAGATCAGATTCAAGCTTCAAATCTACAACCAGGGCAGTACAAATCAAATTCAAAGTTTCCAGATCAAATAATATAAAGCTTGTTCTCTGTCTTCCCATCCAGGTGAGAAAACTTCTAAATTTAAGCTTGAAACTATTTACATTGCGATGATGTTTGAAATAAAGTTGTGAAAGGTGTTTGCATGAATGTAAAGATGCTTGTGTGTGTGTGTGTGCGTATATATATATATTTATGGTGTGAATGCCTGTATATAGGAATACCAGGTTCTGTTCTAAGTTTACAGGTTTAAAACCTGTTCAAAATATCAAAAACCCGTCTTCCAATTATTTTTAGGTTTGTTTGTTTAAATAAATAAATGTTCAAATTAACAAGATATTAATTTTAAAATTGGTTTCAAGTTGAAATGTTTGGTAACTATTTTGAAAATATGAAATAACAGTAAAATCTTTTCAAAACAGAAAAATTAAATGTCTGAATTTTTTTTTGATTCTATAATTTGATTCGCATGTAAAAAATATGATTTTTAATGTAGATATCATAATTTTTAAAGTTGGGTATGATGGGAATTCATGAGATGATCAGATTCGTTTAATTCGTCAAGTCTAGACGAATGACGAGGAGTTGGACATTGAGTTTGAGCCTAGTGGTAGTTGAGTTGCTGGTGATCTTCGAAAAATGATCGAAAAAATTATAAGTTGCTAGGGTGGCCGTGCGAAGTAGATTTAGGGTTTATAGTCATGTTTGGGTAGCTGTCGTTCTCAAACTAATTTCATCGTTGTCGGGGCATTATGGGCAATCAGACCGGGTGGATTGATTTGTTGTCGTATGGTGAAGTTGTGGACGCAACGACGTGGTTGCAGGCTATCAGAGATGGTCGGGCGAGATGTTTTTCCGTTGATCGATGGGTTCCAGTATTCGTTCTAGTTACTCAAATTTTATCTACGGCGAAATTGAAGGTTCGGGGAGGTCGGGTTAGTCGTCAGTGTTGTCGCCGACTTGTCGAAGGTCATAGCATCGACCAGAGGTGGCCGGAGTCCTGGTGCACGTGCACGGATGAATATTGTATCAGGTAAAGTTGTGGGTTTGGGGAGAAGAAGGATGTTCGAGTTGATCTCGGGATGGTTTCGTGATTGACTCGAAGGAAAGTTGGAAGCGTGTTTCTCGGGGAATACTCGGGAAAAACACGAGGTTGACCCTGGTTCTTGGTTATGTTGATAAGTTTTAAAAATAAGAAGAAATAAGAAGTTTTAAAGTTTAAAAACTTAATCAAGTTAAATAATTTATTAACCACTTCTTCCAAAATAACCGATGTTTAATTAAATTGGGATTATTAAAGGTTTGAAAATAGTACTATTTTTAAGTTTCCAGTATTTCAGTGTATATATATAACTATTATTTATAAAGTTTATTTTAAATAAACTTAATAATGTAATTAAGAAGTTAATCAAAACGATAAAATGTTTTTAGTTGTAAATTAATTTAATTAATTTATGGAATAATAATAATTTTGTTTTCAAAGATTAAAGGTTTAAAGGTTAAAAGTTTTTAAAGATAATTGATGAATAATTACCTTGTGTTATTAAATTAAAGCTAATTACTTTATGTAATTAAATTAGGGCTAATTAATTATTATGATTAAATTAAATAATAATTAATGTAATTAATTAAAGTATTTATTAATTAAGGGTAATTATTTACTTAAAATGATTAATTAATGAAGGTAATTAGTTAACGATTAAAGGTTGATAAATCAAGTGAATAAACAATAATTAATATAAGGATAATTAATTAATGTGATATATTAATTAAGGTAATTAATTTGAGGATAATTAATTAATTTAAAGGTTAATTATTAATGAAAGTGATTAAGGGTTGATTTATTAATTAAAGGTTAATTAATTAATATGATTAATTGGGGATAATTAATTAAAGAACAATTAAATGATTAAAGGTTAATTATTTAATGATTAAAGGTTGATTTATTTATTAATTAAGGTTGATTAATTAATGATTAAAGGTTGATTAATTTATCATTAAAGGTTAATTAATAAGTGACTAAAGGATAATTAATCAAAATGGTTTGTAATTAATTAATGTTAATCAATCAGGAATAATTTATTCATAAGTAATTAATCCAGTTTAAATTAATCAGATGACTAATTGATCTTACTTATGAATGTTTGGATTGTATGAAATGCTTTGAATTGTATGATATCCCTGATTTTTGATGCTTTGCGATATGAGTTATTTTGATTTGTGCTGTGATGAATGTAATTTATTTATCTGTGATGAATTTACATATTTATCTATGAATTTGTGAATGAAAATAAGTGTTATAGGATTATACCGCTTATCAATACTGTTATGCTTGAATTAATGTTGATTGTGAAATTGTATTGTTGTGTGGAAAATCCCTGGACTACACCACACATACACAAATATGGATTTCACAAGGTATTGGTTAAGTCATAGATATTTGAATTTAATATTATGAAATGGTTTAAAGATTGAATTTTGAATCCAAAATGATTTGAAAATGGAATTAAGTTGAATATGAAAAGATTTTGGAAAGGGAGTTTGAAATTGAAATTTTGTTTGAATAAAATATATCTTGTTTAAGTTTTGAAATTATTTTAAAACCTAGGGTTTGAAAGAGTATACAAGTTATACAATAATATATGGATTTTAAACCATTTTAAAAGTATTATTTTGGGAATTTAAATTTAACCCAAGTTTATACTTTAAAGGCTATAACTTGTGCATATTTGATCGGATTTTTCTGAAACGAAAAGCGTTTGTTTTCAAATGTTAATGGCTTTCATATAATGCAAGAATTCCCAGTTTTGTTAGAAGGATTTCAAGTTTTTGAAATGGAAGTTGTTTTGAAATTTATGAATGAATCTTTGTGAAAGATCAGTGATCCTTGGTTTCAAATTGAAGTGGATTTTAAAAGGTGAATCTTTTGTTTTAAAAAGATTGAAAGTGGAAATTTGTTTAAACCATTCAAAGGAAAGGTTTTCGACTAAAAATTGTGACTTAACTAAAATCCCATATATCCATATGGTTTTAAATTTTTGCGCTCATTATTCAGTTTAGCCCGGAGAGGACTTTATGTCATATAACCCATTCCGAATAGTGACACGACGAAATGGATAGCATTTGAAGACCGATGGTGAAGACCGGGTATTTTCAAGAAAGAAAGTTATTACCTATCGAATGACTCTGCACTGAATAGCTACGGTATAGAGATCTTCATATGTGATGGGGAGTCTGATCGGGATTGTGAATACCCGAGTTGCAAGGGATTCTTTGAAGTGCTTTCGGTCCATTCAAACCCGGAACGGACTTGTATGGATGTATGTCTGACATTACACTTTGAGATGTAAAGCTGGTTTCTATCAAATACATTTCTGTTTGGTGACTGACAATTTATTATCTTAGCTTAACACCCTTTTCTGAGACATACGAGCTCAGAGGTTATGTAGAGTATATTTACTAGTGATTTATTTCCAATTAGGTAATGTGGCATACGAAGTGCTACTGTTCATTTGTTAATCAAAGCATGGCTTTGGTGAAAAGCGTAGCTTTGTAGGACGAGACTTCATAAGGAACTCACAACCCGAAAATGGTCGAAACAGGAAGGATGCGGCAGGGTTATCGGGGGTCGTGCCCCTTAGGGTATGTCCATTTCCTTCTGGATAAAAAGTGATATCATGATATGGATCCCAGATATTTAACTTATGTGGTTTTTGCTTTGTTGTTGAGGATCCTCAGATAAAGATTGGTAACGACTGGGGGATAGCATACTCGTGTCAGTAGTAACCTAGTTACAGAGGTAACCCGGCCTTGTGTTGGCAGAGATCCGCTTAGGTTCTCGGGGCGTACCTCCAAAGGCGTACCCATGCGACATAGGAAGTTCCTTAGCCTGACCATTTGTTGGAAATCCAAAGAAACAATACGAGCCCTGTACGGTTTAGTTGTATAACCTACCATTTAGTTATGGTGGTGACCTGCCGTTTAAGTGGTAGCTATATTAGGCATACTACGAAATGTGTATGCTGGCTAAGATTAATATTATACTTTCGAATTGTTTCCGCATTATGCACTAATAATAGTATCAAAAGTTTTTCGCGTATCAAGCATGTTTGACTATCATAAGGAGAAATCTCCTCCAATTGTGCGTTTTCATTGTGTGTGTGGCGGGAGGCCTTATGGTAGTTTTATTTTCCAAAAAGCATTGCGGATTTCTTTTTCTTCTTTTTCTTCTTTTTTAATTCAAAACAAATGTTTTTGTTTGCTCACACCAGTCCCATGATTGACCTGAAGTTTATTGTTTCCTTTTTAAACTCTGCGTGCCTCGAATTTTCCATACGGTTGTAACAACCCACCTTTTTGGACGGTTTAAATCAACAATAAACCACACATGTCTAATTCAAACCATTCAAAAGGGAGGATTGTTAATGAGGTAAATAAGAAAATAAAATAAAAGAAAGAAAAATAAAACACAGAATCTCGCAGCGGAATGAAAAAATATAATAATCAAATACAGTTCATGAAGCTGTTATACAAATAACATACGATTACACTTTTACAATTCAAATAAGAGTTATACATATAGAAGGAACTACAAATAATGCAGCAGCATACATGATGTAGTGGAATAGTTATAATAAATAGTAATAATATACTGAATCTTCATCTTCATCCTCCAAAAAATAGTCTTCAATACACTGAAAAGCTCAGACTGACCCGAGCGTAATGAAAACAAAATACTCGAGTCAGAACTAAAAGATCTTATATAAGTAAAATTAATCCAAAATAAAACGTGAGTGCAATGGCTTCAGAGATTTTAGGGGATTTTCCATCTCCTATCAAGTGTACAACGTGAACATAATTATCAAAAGATTTAAAACAATTCGAGGTATTAATTTTAACCACTTTAATTTAAAAAAATTCGAAGTTTAACTCAAACCTTTTAATAATTTAATTCCAATACATAATCCAAATTCAAGAAATTTTATGAATATATATATATATATATATATATATATCATTTCAACCGATATCTAAAATTAAAATTTTCAAATCAATGAAAACATTTCGGGTTTATCATTTCAACCTAAAACGATTTCCCTAATTTACAAGATCATTCAGGTATGTATTATTTCGATCCATAGTGATAACAGAGATATAAGCATAAATAAATGTCCAATCATCCAAAATTTCAACCAATAACATACATCAAAATCAACATCCAAATTAGAAAATAAATCACAACAATTAATTGGTTATCATCATTAGGTGTTTAACAAGAAATTATATTCAATATTAATTACATGGCTACAAAATTCAATATCAATTCAAATTAAATCTAAATGACAAATTAAAACACCAAACAACAATTAATAAACTTCTAATCACATCATAAACTTAATTTAACCAACATAAGATAATTTAGTAATTGTGAGTGGGTTAAAACACTCATTTTTTATCCGTCGACGATTAAAAATCCAATTAAATGCCCAAATTTGAACAACGGACAAACCAAAAACTAGGCCATCTTTAAGAAAATATACGGACCAGCATATTATTACTGAATCTACAAATGTGACTAGATAGAAAGTTGTTGCAAATTCTTTTCCCTCCATTTCAAAAAAAGAATCACTCAAAACGCTTTTTCTTCAGGAAGTTATGGTCAAAACAAACAGAGGTGTTTTCCGAGTTGAAAATCTGAGTTTAAATATACTTCGAAAAGATTTGAGTTTTTGGCATAGAAAGTTAAGGAATTTGATGAACTAATCTATAAGAAAGTTTAAGCCATTGGAAAAATAAATGATTTGAAAAAAATAATCACATAATTTGGTACATTTCTTAAGGAGATATGTTTGATACAATATAGTGTATTTTCGTCCAAAACTGGACTTTTCAAAGGACTTGAAAAGTAGAGTTTTTGATGTAGAAATATTCGAAATGGGAAAAAGGGTTCAACAACAAAGTTGTTGCCATTGAAATTATCCATGGTTTCAAAAAACATATATTGGATTTGGAGTAGTTTATTGGAATATAGAAGCCATCGAAATAAGGTAAAAGAAGGGAAAAAAGAGAAAGAATAGAATAGGAAAGATAGGACTTTGGCCATGGGTTACTATCGTGGGTTGTGATGGAGGTGGGTGGCGGTAAGAGGAGAGAGGTAGGCTAGGGTTTTGAATGAGGAAGGATAGAAAATTGATTTGGAGATTTAGGATTTTTGTGGTTTGGATTTTTCTGCAGATTTAAGGAAGAAGAAGAAGAGTACGCAGAAAGTTTCTCAAATGAGCAATTTTTGTGCATAATTGGTTTTAGTCAGGTAGGAAAATAGAAGGTCAATGTGTAAGAAAAGGAAGGATCCAAAGTCTCTTCAGGTTCCTAGGGTCTCTTGGTTTACTAAGGGGCCCATTAGTCTAAAACAAACCCGATAAGACTTTGTCAAAAAAATAGAACACAAATGTATTAATTCAAAAGGTTTCGATTATCCAAAATATCCAAATATTCATTTTTTTTCAATAGTCGAAACTACAGTCAACAAACAACAAAATTCACAACAACATTTCAATTTCATAACAAATATCCTAATTATTCATTTTATTCTCTTTAATACACCATTATTAAACTAGTGTTTAGTCCATTAATTCAATCAACAATAATTAACCAATGTTTATAGTTTGATTAAATACAACAATTTAACAAAAATGATAATAATTAAATATTACCATTTCATAAATCAAACACATTACAAATAATTATATTAGTCATAAAATACTATTCCTTTATATATATCATATAATATTAGGAAAAATAATTGCATATCAAAATTTATACAAAACATTTTCATAACACTAACAATTAAACTAGTGTTTAGTCCATTAATTCAATCAACAATAATTAACCAATGTTTATAATTTGATTAAATACAACAATTTAACAAAAATGATAATAATTAAATATTACCATTTCATAAATCAAACACATTACAAATAACTATATTAGTCATAAAATACTATTCCTTTATATATATCATATAATATTAGGAAAAATAATTTCATCTCAAAATTTATACAAAATATTTTTATAACACTAACAAATATGCGCTCTCATATATACACTCAGACAGCTCATTTTAGGGTATTACTACCCTATCCCTAATGAGTTAACCCCAATAGGCTAAGCTATGTCTAAACCTTTCTTTGATACCAACTATAACAACCCACCTTTTTGGACGGTTTAAATCGACAATAAACCACACATGTCTAATTCAAACCATTCAAAAGGGAGGATTGTTAATGGGGTAAACAAGAAAATAAAAGAAAAGAAGGAAAAATAAAACACAGAATCTCGCAGCAGAATTACAAAATATAATAATCAAATAAACAGTTCGTGAAGCTATTTTACAAATAACATATGATTACACTTTTACAATTCAAATCAGAGTTATACATACAGCAGGAATAATCAAATAATGCAGCGGAATACATAATGTAGTGGAATAGTTATAATAAATAGTAATAATATACTGAATCTTCATGTGATAACCCGGATTTTCGGGTATCAGATAATTGGATAGTTATCTGATTTAACTCTTCAAATACTGATTATAAATTGAACAAATAAATGCGATAGTCTCCATTATAAATTAGTTAAAATTGATAAAATTATTATTTTAAACAATAATAACAACACTATGTTGTATATATATAGATTTTAAATAGAATTATTATATACAAATGGAAGTTGGATTTGTTAAAATTATATGTATATATCAAATTGATTTTTAAATTGAATTTGAAATTTAATTTGAATTTAGATATTTAAATTGAAATTCAAAGGATAGTTATTTATATCTTAAATCATACTTTGGTTTTAAAATGTATTTTTCATGATTTTATTTAAAACATAAAATTGTTTTATATTATTTTATTTTTAGAGAGATTTATTTATATAAATTAAATATGTATTTATAAATTAGAAAATTAATTATAAAAACATTTAAAAATCAAATTTTGAATGAAAATTACACGTGTTAAGTTGTGAATCTCTCTAATAACATGTGTAAACTAATTAAGTGAGTTTAGTGACAAGTGTCACATTTTCATTTTATTTTATTTAATTTTAATAGATCAAAAAGTAAAATCTATATAGCCTTACTTCTTCTTCTTCATTCATTTTTTCCCATCTCATTTTTAACAGCAAAGAAATAAGCCATTAATTTACAAACCTGAAAATTTTATCAACTTCCACCTTTTCAACATAGAATCAAGTTCATTTCAAAAATTCTAAAACTGAAACAATCAAAATAAAGCAAGATCCTGATTTTTGCCTCAACTCAGAACAATCTTCATCTAATCAAAACCGAAAAGAAATATGAATTAAATCAGATGACCACTTCAACCTGTTGATCATCTCAAAAATAGAAAAACAAACCTGTAAAGAAACAAATCTGCGGAAGACAAAATTCAAAACAAACTTGTATCAACCTTACAAGTTTCTAAAGTTCAACTCTGAATCAAGCAACTAAGGGAGATTTATTCAGCAATCAAGCAAGTGGAAAACTCCATATTTTCAAATTCAAAGGAAAACATTTCCCAGGCTTCTAGAATTTGTGAGTAACTCTTTAACTTGCTATATTTTGTGTTAGCATTTGGTAAATCTGTAAGGAATAATATGAAACATGCCTGCATGATGATATAAATAAAATTAATGTATATGTGTATGAAGTATTATGTGTGTGCATGTTTGGATATCTCTCTGTTCTTAGTTCGAGGTTTTAAAACCTGTTTAAAAATCAAGTTTATTCTTCAAGAATCCATGTTAGGCTTTAGGATCTAAACGAATTACGTTTGTATAATCAAGTTCTAACTACTAAAAATATTTGAAAATAAAATGAAGACAAATCTGGTCAGGGAAGAAGATATACAACAAGATTTCAAAACTATGTCTTAATTCGAGTTTCATAATTGCTCGATTCACCCACATCACCGGGTTTGACATGGACAATCAGGATTTTAAAGTAAAATTCAAGACTTTAAAGTCCTTGGTTGTTGAGATAAAGTGGTTTGATCGGAAATTGGTTTCTCACCAAATTCCGACGAACCAATCATAGACGGGGAATAATTTTTGATCGGTAGATAGCTGAATGGGTTGCGAGTCTAGGAAAATTAGATTCGATTTTTTTAATGGATGGTTTGACTGATCGAGGTGGATATAGGGGTTAAGCAAGGTTTTTTTTGTGGTTGTTTTCAAGGCCTTTGCGACATTGTCGATGCGTTGGGCTTGATCGAGATTAGGGGGATAGTAGCGTAGGGCACCGGCGAAGGGGTGGACTGATTGTCGAATTTTTTGACGGTCTGTGGTGGCGATGATGGGAAGTTTTGGTGATCGTCTGGGTTCCTCATTTTCATTTGAACTGCTTGTTTTCGTTCTGGTGATTGTTTTGTTGTTCTGGAGGTCATAATCATAGGTGAATATTGTCGTCGACTTACCGGAGATTGGGGCTAGGGTCGGAGATACTCCGAGCATCTGTGCACATACACCTGTGCCATCATATGTCTAAGAATTGAAGGAGATTTATGCTTCGGGAAAATGATGATTTTTCTCGTGACGACCTCGAGTTTTTCATGTGTTAATTGAAGCGATATGGCGTAGGTTTTTGTTCGAGAAGTTTTGGTTGGTCTCGGGTTTCATATTGTAGTTGCCTGGTTCGAAATTTTATTAAAGGCATGTACAGGATTTTTAAAGAAAAGTATTTTTTATTAAATTTTTTTCTTCATAGTGTATTAACAAAGTTTTAAGCAAAGTAATTGTTAAACAAGTTTCAAGCTTTAAACGGAAAAGTTAAATGATTTTAAATTGTTTGATTTAAAAGTAATTATATATATTAGTTTAATTTTGGAATTAGATTAGTATGTATTTTTAAAACTAATAAGATGATGTTTGAATTAAGTTGTGATAAAGTTAAGAGTAATTAAACTTTATATAAATAAAAGTATTCTAAAATGATTTTGTTTTCAAGCTATTACCTAAAAAAATTGTTAAGAATCTAATTAAGATAAATGATCGATCTTAATTAAATTCAGATCTTATTAATAAAAGTAATTGAAGTACAGTTACTTAATTAATCAAAGGTAATTAATTGATGTAATCAGTTTAAACCCATAACCCATTGATTAGTTTAAATTAATTAAAGTAATTACTTAATAAAATTTATTACTTAATGTAATTAATAAAGTACAAGTACTTAGTAATTAATGAATAATTACTGAATGAAATTGATAGAAGGAAAATTACTGAAGAGAAGTAATTTAAGGGTAATTACTTAATGGAAGTAATTAAGGATTAATTACTTAGTGTAATTAATTAAGGATTGATTGATTAAGAAAACTAATCAAGGATTAGTTAAATAATGAGAATGATTTATTAAGGGATAATTAATCAATGAAGCGATTATAAGATAATTAATTTGAGTAATTATTTAAGGATCAATGTAATTAATATGGATGGGTAAAGGAAAATTAATTTGTGTAATTAATTAGAGTTAATGACTTATTGAAATTAAAGGATAATTAATCAAAAACGATTCGTTAAGATGGATAATTAAAAGATGGTTAATTAATTGGTTTGTAATTAGTTAATGTCAAGTAAGGATAATCTAAGTGATTAAAGATTAGTAATTAATTTAATTAGAGATAAAATTGAATTAATTTTGGAAGTGATCAATTTTGCTTATGATGATTGGATGATGTTAAACGCTTTGAATTGGCTGATATCTCTAATATGAAATGTTTTGTGATATAATATATTCGAGTGGAAAATGATGATATGGTTATCTATCGATGATGAATTGTTGTGTAAAAGTGACATCCTGTATTTAAAATTAAATTGTATTTCACTTGAATAACTGGAGTTATGATGGTATTGAATTCGAAGATACCGCGGTTGGGTATTAGTAAATTCCAGAATCCACTTCGATTTGTAACAAACAATGGTTCTTTATAGACTTGACTTGTGAAATCAATAGGTGGGTATGGGATAATTTGGACCATTTAAACTAAGTTGAGTACTTAGATATTGAATTGTGGAAATAAGTGTTGACTATACAAGTTGTTTACTTGTAATAAGGTATGAGTTACTCCGGGTCTAAAATAAGTTTATTTTTCTAGTATTTCATGTTGATGGGTTTACTCACGCTGGTTTCCAGCCTGACTCGGGTGTTACTTTGTTGTAACTCGGGTCAAACCGAGTATTACAGATTTTCAGGTAAGGAGTTCTGGAGCTCAGGAGGCGAGCTGGATGGCTGGAATGTATGGAGTGTATTCCATTGTGTGTATTATTGTATTTATCTGGGACGTGTTATTTCTTAACTGTCCAATGTTTGTGTAAATGTTGTAACTTTGATGTAATGATGTAATTAACTAATACAATTTTACCTTTGTATAATTGTTATTTTATATGATATTATATTTTATCCGCTGCGAATATGAGATGTTGGTGTTTCTGTTTCTTCTTTTTCTTCTATCTCTTTCATCTTTTCCCTAACTATCCGAAATTTTCGGGATCGAAAATTTCGGGGTCGTTACATTTGGTATCAGAGCAAAGGTTAAGCGGGGAACCTTGGCTCTGTAGGGTTTACTCATTAAGGTTATGGTAAGTAGTATCCTAGAATGAGTTGAGTGTATATATATAAGAGAGTGTACTTGTTATTTTCTTATATAAAGGTTTAGAAATAGTTTCAAAAGTAAATGAATCTTATATAAGTTTATTAAGCAATAGATTTTCTATTATATTAAGGAAACTGATTGTTAAATTATTGGAATTAAATAAGTGGTAATAGAAATACAACCAAACTGGAATTAAAATCTTGAATTTGGAGAGGAGTTTTCAGAATAAGATAATAGTGAATTGGTTTCCAGTTGTAATAACCTGGGTTATTATCCTAAAATGATGAAATGTTTGTTAATGATTAAGCAAAATTGAAATGTTTTAGGGAAGTAAAACATTTAGGGAAATATGACTTACAAATTGGAACAGAAGATGATCTAAATTGTGAAGCTTTAAACCTGGGTCCAGAATATGAAAATTGTTTCAAAGTGATAAAGAAATAGTAAATAATATTATTTAATGTATTTAAATAAAAGGGTCGTATTTCAAACAAGAGTTGTTTGAAAATTTAAAGGAATTTGTTTTGAATTAAAACCAAATGTGGTTTAAATTTTAAGATTTGGCTTGGTAGGCCAAGAAGTAAATATGTATATATACGTGTGGATATACATAATATCAAAGATGATTTGAAATAAACTCTAAAGTGATGAGTTTTGATTTTCCTTAAAGTGTGATGTGAAACCCAAAGTGAAGTATGTTTTTAAACTCAAATGGAAAGATTATTAATCGGAAGTTCTAATTTTGAATGAGAATTCAAATTGTGTAAAGTTGACTGGATTAAGTAAATTGAATTTAACTTGGAGGAAGTTAAATAAGTTAGAATGAACAACCTAATTTGGAAATTTCAAATGAAAATTGAGATTTAACTTGGGAAGTTAAATGGTTGATTTGAATTGGGAGTATGTGTGATCTCAAAATGGGTTTGAGATCTGGAAATTTGAAATGGATGGTTGTTTTAAAATGATATCATCCTGTTGTTATCTTTAAACTGTGAATTGGATTTGTTTAAATGAATGAAGAAATGGATTGTGGTAATATATCCATTATTGAAATAAAGGGGAAATAAAACTTTAATTTAACATAAAGGATATAGAATTACTTTAAACTTAAGATTTGAATGTTAAGAATTGAATTTTAAATTAAAAATTGTTTTTGAATTCTTATTTGAACTTTAAAATAAAGTTAAGTAAGATAATTTAAAATGGAATTTTAAAATTGGACTCGGAATTAAATTGTTTAAAGACTTTAAATAAAGGTTAATTTGGTTTAAGAGGTTAAACCAACATTCGAAATTTGACTCGAATTTATATAATTCGAGATGATTTAAAGTGAGACTGAATTTGAAATGAGTTCAAATTGAAATTTGATTTAAATAATTTGGATTTTTGATTAAAGTTGAATAGTTTTAAATTCAAATGGAATTTGATTTGAATTTGGGAAGAATTAAGAATAATTCAACTTGAATTGGGATTAAATTCAAACTGGAGTTGAAATGAATTGAAAATTAAAATTGGTTCAGTTTGAAATTTATTTGAATTAATTGGAATTATGATTGAAGATGGATAAGTTTAAAAATTCAAATGGAAATTTGAACTGGATAATTTGAAATGAAATTGAAGTTGAATGAGCTCAAATTCAAATAGGAAGTTGATTTGAATTTGGGATAAGAATGGAAGTTAACTTAATTTGAATTGAAATTGAAAGTCAATTGGAAATTGACAATTAATTGGAATTGGGATCAATTCAAATTGGAATTGAATCAATTCAAATAGAAATGGAAATTTAAATTGAATTGATGGGAATGGAGATTGGGAATTGAAAAGTTCGGTTCTGGACTACTTTCTAATAAATTATTTTAGTTTGAACTGTTTTAAATCTGTTTTCCTAACTAATTACTATTCATAACTATTTTACAATTATTTAACTATTTTATAACTATTTTATCATTATTTAACTATTTTACAAATATTTTACAAACTAATAATTATTTTTCAACTACTTATCTATTTTTAAACTTTTCCAGCTATTTTCTAAATTTAAGCTGGGCAGAGTTTAAACTGTTTATGATTAAATATCCATTTGAGATAAGAATTGAGGTGATAATCCAAATGGGATTGAAGCAATTGTGAATTAGTGTATAGAAATCATAAGTGAATGTGAATAGAAAAGAGAATTGATTTGGTTAATAATCAATGAGGATAAATACATAGGATGTACGTATATTATTCTATTCGCATAGTGATTTGATCCAGATTCGAGCACAGAATTTCGAGATAGTATATCGATCCGAGTTGGGATTTTTCACTCGATTTTCGACGTCGAACCTGGATGTGGATTGTTGATTGGTTCTGAATATTCTCTATCATAGTTATGGCTATGCAAGGAGAATAACGGTTTCTGATCAAGAAACCAGATCCGAGTCCGCACTAGGAAGTCGAGTGAACGATACTAGTTTGGAAATGAAATTGTGTGATCAAGTGAGCGATCAGATTGATATAGCATACATATAACATGTGTACATCGTACGAGTTTGAATGAAATTGATATTGAAAATTTGTGGATAAGAACTTTAAATGATTTTTGAAATGAAAAGTATATTTTGTGAAATATATGATGAAATAAAGTAGAAATTGAATATTTCTATAATAGAAATTTACTTTATGGAAGTAAGTGATATGGTAAGTGGTTTTGTAAAGAGTAATCAAATTTGAATATTTGATTTGGCATAAACAAAGTTATGTATCTTTGTTATATATATGATAAACTCCCCTTGTTGAATCTTTTGCCGGAAAGAAAGGATTTTTGAAAGTATTTGAAGTATAAAAAGGGGTTTTATACAAGTTTGAAATGATCCAAACACTACAACAAAAATACATTTTCGCAACTGCCAAAAACAGTTGTAATAGGTCTATTACAACGGGCGACCGCCAGTCTTAATATCCAGAGTTGTAATAGAGTTGAATATTTTTACAACTGTTGCCGACAGTTGCAGGAGCAGTTGTAAAAAAGCTTTTTACAACTGCTTTTGAAGGTTGTGGTAAAGTCTATCGTAACTGTTGCATTGACAGTTGTAATAGGTCGCTTTTGCAACTGCTAATAGCAGTTGCAACAGTAACTTTTGCAACTGCTTTTGGTGGTTGTAATAGATTCATTTACAACTTTTATTGACAGTTGCAATAAATCTTTTTACAGCTGCTACCAACAATTGCAATTCATCTTCCGACAACTGCCATTAACCATAAATTTCACAACATTATAAATAAAACCAATATTTCACTAATAATAACTACAATCGTTAACTTTACTTGAAACAACATGAACCATTCACATTTAATAAAAGCTAAAACAATTCAATTTTACACCATTTTTGAATTCATAATTTTATTACAAAATATAACTAAATTCATAATTTTACACCATTTTTGAATTCAAGCTTAAACATCAACTGTCAAACATTCACTGCAAACATCCCAACTTCACCATCACCACAACCATATACTGCCATCGACAATTCTTTCTACTGCGCAGCACACAAACCAAACTGTCACCCATCACATACCCTTCCACAACCATTGAACTGCCTCTGCCCCTTGCTTACCATTTCACACACCATTGCATACTTCTGTCTTAACATGTTTTTAACTGTCACGACTACATTGCTACATCAACACACCAACTTCTGCCAAGATACAAACTACTGCAACTTCTAACATCCTCCTTTACTTGCCTTTAACACAAATTCACAACTCCAACCTCATCAGCACATTACCCCACAACCCTGCCTGCAATTACTTCACAACCTTTTCAAACACTTCACCACAACCATACTGCAACATATTCATCAAACTGTACCTTATCACCTTTAAACACCACCATATCAGTCATCATCCCCTTCTGCAAACAGTTGCCTCTACTTCACTTCCACCAGACTTTTCAACATCACTGCCTGCAACCCCTCTCTGTCCATCACAGCAGCACCTAACATTCACTACACAACCACCTGCACATCTACATATCATCTTACCTGCCATCATCATTTCCTCAACCAAAGTAACTGCTACATCACCAGCCCACCACTGCCATATCAACAAACTATCAACAGTCACCAGCACATAACAGTTTTTTTCTTCTTCTTTCAGCCATGTATATAGCTACATGATGATTAAAATGCAGGCAAATTTTCTACCAAATTTGTACATTCATGCAGATGAATAGATATTTTTTGCTTTTTTGTTGTTGTTGCTGTTGTAGTGTTCATATTCAGTAATCTGCACTAATATACCTGGTTATTGAAAAAAATACTATGCCCCAGAAATCTTTAACCACTACATTCGGAGCAGGGAGATATGCCTTTCACACGATGCTGGCTTAAAGGGCATGTGATTGTCAGGGTGAGTAAGCACGCCCTATATCACTGGCCTAAAGGTTTTTGGTAAAAATACTACACCACAGAAAATAATTATCTAATTATGCTTCAATATACCTTCCCCAAAGAAACATATTCACCATGTTGAAGTTTGACTATGTCTTTCTTCCGGTCAATGGTCTCAAAGCAACCATCTGGATATACACGCCCGATATCACCAGTGTAAAACCATCGCATCCCTTTTTCATCAACCTTTATGATAAGTAAACCACAACAAAATTAAGACTTTTGATGGACATGTTAATTTTATAGATAGGAAATTTGTTGTTTTACTTTTACCTTGTACACTTCTTTGGTTTTTTCTGCATTCTTGAAATATCCTCTGGTAACATTGGGCCCTCCTATTACTATTTCACCGCGAGGCATTGGTGTATCCACAGTTTTGTAACCACCTTCTAGCCAGTAAACCAACTAACAAGTAAGGTAATTAAATCAGCATTTGAATAAAATTTATCAATAATGTTACTAATTTCGTCATGTATCTCTAACATTTTCCTATGAAACACGACTCCTTGAAAATATAACCAAGTTTCATCGCCTCGTCTCAAATTGACCTAATCTCAGTAGACACTATCTGGATACTTTTTGCTGCTGTAAAGCTATAGTCTTAATAGAAGAGTACAATAAATTTTGATGCTTTCTTCTTACCTTTATGCAGGAGCAAGGAAGTGGTGCACCAACACGACCAACAGTCGGGTCATCAACTTCAGAAAATGTTCCACCAGCACATGTTTCAGTCAAGCCATAACCCTGACCTATTGGAGCGCTACAAATTGCACAAACTTTACTTGACAATAGACACATTGATGAAAAGACCAATGTTTTAGTTTATATATAGCACAAAGCACGAAATGTTATTACAAATTATTAGAAATGAAGCACTGAAAGGGAAGAATTCAAATGAAAATTTCTAACAGGGAAAATCGATATGAACTACTTAAACCTGCGATACTGATATATATAAATTTAATTTACTTCATGGAGCAGAAAAATTTCGAACTCTATTTATAACTGTGAAACACAATGCATAAGGTTTCCCATTAATAATAAGAGTCAATGTTAAATCATCATTCAAACCTAACCTGACTTCGACAGATCTAAGAGGAAACTGTTGTCTCATATATTTGCCATACCAACAAACTGCTAATAGCATCGATTTGCCAGCGACGAATCCGTCTCGCAATTTCTGGAACCATGGATCGGGGAAATCAATCCAGGTGTTTTTTTGGAAGAACATGATCCACGAAGGGGTATGGCTTTTCTGGAAGTTTTGGATGGCTGATAACGGGTACGATGAAGTGGTAGTGGTTTCGACATCATCGGTGGTGGAGGAGGTAGAGGAGGTGGAGAGGCATGGCACTACTTCTTGCTTCATTCTTCAATCATAGCAGCAGATCTCTTTTTCTATGATTTTGAGATTCATGTAGAGGATTTGTTGATTTGGATATTGAAGGATTAAGCACAAAGCGGTTCTGAATAAAGAACGTAAGTAGATAAATAAATATAGAAGAGGTACCTCTTGGAGTGCTTTAAATTACAGAGTTCCGAGCCAAAAGCAGGAGCCAAAATTTTGGAGGTTGAGCCGAAATTTTGGAGAAATATAAAATTTGAAGTCAAAATTTTAGACCTTAGAGTCCAAATTTGTTTAGAATACAATTTGAAGTATTATATGTTTTAAAGCAAACTATTAAGTGAAAATTTTAAGTGAATATGAAGGGTCAATTTGAAGCATTATACATTTGATATATGTAGTTGAACATTTTAACCTATTCGAACATATTAACCTATTTTTTATACTAGACATACCTTTTCAATCAGGATTATAATTTTCATGTATTTTAGTACATAAAATGATTGTTATTTACTATTTTATATAAGTAAAAAGATTTAATATGTGTATAAAGATTAATATTTGCTACTTAAATTATTTTTCTTAACATACTTATTATTTTTATATTTTTAGCGCTAACATTGATTTATAATGAATCTAAATTTTATATTTACTTTTTTAATCGAAATTAATTATTACTATTGAAAGGTAATTATTAACTATTAATAATTAATTATTAACTATTATTATTTAATTAAAAATATTAATGAATTATTTCTAATTATAACCATTATATATTTGTTAAGTACTATTATTTAATTATTACTTCTAAATTATTAAAGATTTCTTATTAATTATTATATTTTAACTATTATTTATTTAATTATTATTCATTATTCATTTATTATTGAATATAAATTACAAATTATTATTATTTCACTTTAATTATTAATTATTATTATTTAATATTGATATTTAGCTTTTAATTATTGCTATTTAATTATTATTTAATTAATTATTATAATTTTATTATTAATTATTAGTCATTATTATTTGACAGTAATTATTATTTATAAATTTTTAATTATTAATTAAATATTTATTTTTTATTTATTTATTTTTTGTTATTATATTTTTAATATCAATTATTATATATTAATTATTAATATTAATTATCATTTTTAATTATTAATTTTTAATGTTAATTATTAATTATCAAAAATTAGCTCTTATTTATTAATTATCACTTATTTAATAATTATTAGTTATCATGTTAATTATTAATTATATTGAATAGTTATTATTAATATTAATTATTTCATATTTCGATTTAAGTATTATTATTATTTAATAGTAATTGTTATTTATTATTAGTTTTCTTATAATTATTGATTATTAGGTACTATTATTTAGTTATAATTACTAATTGATTATTACAACGAGCAAGCAAAAAAGTTGTAATAGGCCCTATTACAACTGTAAAAAAGAAAAGTTGTTAAAAATATTCATCTGTTATAACTAAAAAAAAGGTTGTAATAGACATCTATTATAACTGACAAAAAAAGTTGTAATTGGCATCTATTACAATCGACAAAAAAGATAAGTTGTTAAAAGTATGTATCTATTACAACTGGCAAAAAATGTTGTAATATGTATCTATTACAACTGCCAATAAATAGAGTTGTTAAAAATAGGCATTTATTACAATTGGCAACAAAGAATGGTTGTAATAGGTATCTATTACAACTGACAAAATAAAAGAGTTGTTAAAAGTATGTTTACTACAACTGTCTGATAAAAAGAATTGTAGAAAACCTTTATTACAACTGACTATTTGTGACAGTTGTAAAAATACAGTTGTAATAGGGTCTTTTTATTGTAGTGAAAGATTTTTGAAGGTTACATATATCTATATATATGTATGTATGTATAAAGGATCTTATGAGAATGATTTTGGAGGAAAGGTTTTTGGAATCTATGGATTTTGGAAAGGCTTTTGATTTTTGGGTAAAATCAATATTTGGATTTGGAAAATCTAGTTTGAGAATTATCGATTTTGAGAAAAAGAGATTTATATGGGATTCATACTAGGTGTATGATTTGGAAGATATTATATGAGTATGGTATAAAGTGTTTTTAAAATGGCTCTGGAGAAAAAGGCGCTCCCTTGAAATGAACTTCTCAGGAGTACCACATGTTGGTACTGCCTTGAGCCTCAAAGAGGGAGAGGCTCCAAAGTTGATCCTGTAAGGAGTCTGGACAAACTAGTTCCTGGGGATTATTTTGGTAGCGAAAGTCGAGGGCGCTGATGCCTACAGAGGCATTTGATTATGCTATGACGACAATGTAACTCGATGTCACTGCGATCTACTGTGGACCATAGCGGAAATCGTGTGGAGGTGAGTGTCAACGGTTTATGCTTGATTTTGCCGAAAATGCAACGTAATATCAGTAGACTGCGATATATGGTCAAGTGGAGTGGAGAAGGTTCATTCTTTTAGCAGCGAAATTCGAGGGCGCTGAGGTCTATAGTTATATGGGTTTTTGCTATGACGACAATGTAACCCTGGTTGTAGCTGCGATCTGTAGTGGGTTCCATGGCGTAATCGAGTGGCGCGGAGTGTCTACAGTTATATGTGGATTTTGCTGGAAAGGCAACGTAACCATCGGGTTAACTGCGACCGTGGATGGGGATGATGATTTCCAGAGCATTCTCACCAAAGAAGTTTCCTCTACTTTCAAAAATGTTTTCTGTATTTTCAATAAAATTATTTTTCCAAGTATTTTCACTGGGTGTTGAAAATGGGTCTGCTAAGTACTTATAGATTTTCAGTCCTACGCCTGATAAACGTATGACCGAATTTCTGTGAGAACGATGATGGACTTGTTGAAACATCGAGTTATAAAATGATATTTTTATAAAACTATTTTGACAATATTATATAGATTTTAAAGTGTTTTAAAATTATGTAAAGGGAAATTTTAAATGATATTAAGCATTTTAATAAATCTGGCTCCGTTCCTTTTCGAGGACGAAAAGATTAAAAGAGGGGAGGAATGTGATAGCCCGGATTTTCGGGTATCAGATAACTGGATAGTTATTTGATTTGAATCTTGAAATACTGATTTATAAATTGAACAAATAAATGTGATAATCTCCATTATAAATTTATTAAAATTGATAAAATTATTATTTTGAACAATAATAATTGTGTTGAATATATATATATTTTAAATAGACTTATTATATACAAATGGAAATTGGATTTGTTAAAATCATATGTATATATCAAATTTATTTTTAAATTGAATTTGAAATTTAATTTGAATTTAGATATTTAAAATGAAATTCAAAGGATAGTTATTTATATCTTAAATCATACTTTGGTTTTAAAATGTATTTTTCATGATTTTATTTAAAACATAAAATTGTTTTATATTATTTTCTTTTTAAAGAGATTTATTTATATAAATTAAATATGTATTTATAAATTAGAAAATTAATTATAAAAACATTTAAAAATCAAATTTTGCATGAAAATTACATGTGTTAACTTGTGAATCTCTCTAATAACATGTGTTAACTAATTTAGTGAGTTTAGTGACAAGTTTCACAATTTTATTTTTATTTTTAATTTTAATAAATCAAAAATTAAAATCTATATAGCCGTACTTCTTCTTCTTCATTCATTTTTTCCCCAACTCATTTTCTAAAAGCAAAGAAATTAGCCATTAATTTACAAACCTAAATTTTTTATCAACTTCCACCTTTTCAACATAGAATCAAGTTCATTTCAAATATTCTAAAACTAAAACAATCACAATAAAGCAAGATCCTGATTTTTGCTTCAACTCAGAATAATCTTCATCTAATCAAAACCAAAAAGAAATATGAATTAAATCAGATGACCACTTCAACCTGTAGATCATCTCAAAAACAGAAAAACAAACCTGTGTAGAAACAAACCCGGGGAAGGCAAAATTCAAAACAAACTTGTATCAACCTTACAAGTTTCTAAAGTTCAACTCTGAATCAAGCAACTAAGGGATATTTAGTTAAGCAATCAAGCAAGTGGAAAACTCCAGATTTTCAAATTCAAAGGAAAACATTTCCCAAGATTCTCTGGTTTCAGAATTTATAAGTAACTCTTTAACTTGCTATATCTCGTGTTAGCATTTGGTAAATCTGTGAGGAATAATATGAAACATGCCTGGATGATGATATAAATAAAATTAATGTATATGTGTATGAAGTATTATGTGTGTTCATGTCTGGATATCTCTCTGTTCTTAGTTCCAGGTTTCAAAACCTGTTTAAAAATCAAATTTCTTCTTCTAGAATCCATGCTAGGCTTTAGGATCTAAACGAATTACGTTTGTATAATCAAGTTCTAACTACTAAAAATATTTTAAGATAAAATGAAGACAAATCTGGACAGGGAAGAAGATACACAACAAGATTTCAAAACTATGTCTTAATTCGAGTCTCATAATTGCTCGATTCACCTACATCACCGGGTTCGACATGGATAATCAGGATTTTTAAAGTAAAATTCAAGGCTTTAAAGTCTTTGGTTGTTTGATCGGAAATTGGTTTTTCACCAAATTCCGATGAACCAATCGTAGACGGGGAACAATTTTCGACCAGTAGAGAGCTGAATGGGTTGCGAGTCTAGGATAATTAGATTCGATTTTTTTTATGGATGGTTTGACAGATCGAGTGGATATAGGGTTTAAGCATGGTTTTTGTCGTGGTTGTTTTCAAGGCCTTTGCGACATCGTCGATGTGTCGGGCTCGATTGAGATTAGGGGGATAGTAGCGTAGGGCTCCGACGAAGGGGTGGACTGATTGTCGAATTTTCTGACGATCTGTGGTGGCGATGATGGGAAGTTTGGTGATCTTCTTGGTTCGTGGTTTTTATTTGAACTTCTCGTTTTCGTCTGGTGATTTTTTTATTGTTCTGGAGGTCGGAATCATAGGTGAATATTGTCGTCGACTTACGGAAGGTTGTGACAAGGGTCGGAGATACTCCGACCATCTGTGCACGTACACCTGTGCCATCATATGTCTGAGAATTGAAGGTGAGTTATGCTTCGGGAAAATGATGATTTTTCTCATGACGACCTCGAGTTTTTCGTGTGTTAATGGAAGCGATATGGCATGGTTTTTTGCTCGAGAAGTCTTGGTTGGTCTCAGGTTTCATATTGTAGTTGCCTGGTTCGAAATTTTATTAAAGGCATGTACAGGATTTTTAAAGCAAGTAATTTTTGTTAATTTTTTTTTCAAAGTGTATTAACAAAGTTTTAAGCAAAATAATTGTTAAACAAGTTTCAAGCTTTAAATGAAAAAGTTAAATGATTTTAAATTGTTTGATTTAAAAGTAATTATATATATTAGTTTAATTCTGGAATTAGATTATTATGTGTTTTCAAAAATAATAAGGTGATGTTTGAATTAAGTTGTGATAAAGGTAAGTGCAACAACCTAAGATTTTGGAGAATATCAAAATATTCAATTATAATGCAAATTATAATTTAATATGATAATTACGAAGTATAAATGGAATAATTGATGATAACATTGTTTATTAAAATAAACCATGTTGTTGACTAAGAATTTGGGTTTTAGTGTAAACAAATGGGAAATAAAGTTGAAAATACTTTATTTATGGTATGGAATGAAAGTAACTATTGGAAATAAATTATTAGATTGAAAGTTATGATATTGGAGTTGTATTCCAATATTAGCCATTTATTCCAAAATAAAAGAATGAACATGAGAGAAATAAAATTGTTAAGCGTCAAATATTGTTGCAAATGATGTTTTAATATTTTAAAATTGTTAAAACACATTTGTATACTTTTAGAAGCATGAAATTAACGTTTATATCGGTAAAATATATCAAATTTGAATTATTTTCCCATAAGCAACAATATTGACAAATGTTGTAATAAAAGGAAAACATAAAGAAAATAAATATTTGAGATACAAATATGATTAAAATAATGATTTTTCACCATAAATGTGAATGTTGGTAAATATTTGGTGTTAAATTGTGTAAATAATATTTTTATTTAGAAAATTTTCAATTTTCCATTGCTAATAGATGCAATTCATTAAAACATGAATGATGCAATTCGTTTCACTCAAATTGGAATTTATATGAGGAAGTTATGTGTAATTTAGTGTAATATACAATATACCATACCTAAGATATTCTAAGTATTGATAATGGACTTTAAGAAGCTTATATCTTTTTACCCATTAGCCTTATCTGGAAGCTTCTGAAGTTTTGAACGATGATTTTTTTCTTTCCTTGCCAGATGTTCTCTTTCTCAAAACCTAGTATCCAAAAGAATGAAAATGGCTTCCACTTAAAATTAAAAATTCACCAAAACCTCTTGCAATCTAAAGAAAATTCAGGTTGGAAACTAAAGTAAAGGTAATATCCATCCTATCAAGCCTCTATATCCATCAAAATCTGATATTTTTACCTGTAATTCCTAATTTTGTTATTTCCTTGCTTGCATGTTTGATTTTGGGGTTTCTTAGGCTATGAAAGCATCTATTCGTTGCAAAAGGCACATGCTATCTTGCTAAATCTTGCCAAATCGCTATAAGCAAACCCTTAGCTGAGTAATCTCACTCACACTAGCTATAAACAATCTTTATTATTTATATTTGGTGTGAATTGGATGTTTGGAGCTTTGAAAATCATGCTTTGATCATCGTTTGTGCTCAATCCAAAAATTGAATTCTGTTCATAATTGTAGCTGCAACGAAATTGATCATAACTCACTCAATTTTTAACCAAATTTGAAGATCTTGGTCATTATGGAAAGAATAGAAACTAAGCTACAACTTTGCGTTTATTTATTTTGCCTAATTTCGAAGTTATCTATGCTAAAATTGCAATTGTTTGTCGTTGTCCTGCAAATGCATAAGTTCAGGCTGAGTTTGATGTTTTTAGTAATTTGATCATAACCTTCTTGTTTTGAATCGGAATTTAGAAATTTTTGAAGTTCTGGAAACCATATGATTTAGGCTTTAAGTTTGATGCTTTGATTTTTGAGTATTTTTTATGTTTGTATGGTGTAAAATCCATATCTTCGTGACTGTCCTGTCATTGACAAGGAGTGTTTATATATTCACATGTAAAGTAATTTGATCATAACTTTCTTGTTTCCTATCGGAATTTAGAAATTTTTGAAGTTCTAAAACCTAAGGATTTAGGATACAACTTTTATTTATAATCATTCTCGGATTTTGTTGTTTTCTATGTGAAAATGTATATTATTTACGGCAGGACCGAAATATACGTAGTGTTTAATTTCCGTGTTTGATGATATTCTGACGATTTCAATAATTTCTGTCGCATTTTTTTATAAAACTTGATGTTATTAGATGGAAATGATTTCCATGAATATATTATCTTAGAGTTTGAAGAAGTTTGAGATTTAATTTTTATTTAAATTCTATTTAAATTTAAATAACGGTTAATACCGATATGTGAGTATTTTGATGGTTTTAAATGATTTTAATTTCAAATAAATTCTTGAAAATTTCTTAAATAAAAATAAATCATTGTTTATGAAATAAGTATTTTGTAGCATTTTTAAGAGTTTTTTTTCAATTATTAATTATTTAAAGTGTTTTTATAATAGAAGTTCTCTTTAAAATAGTGGATTTTTCTATACGAAGCTTTTAAAATGGTTTCTAGATTCTTTATGAACTCTATTTTCTCTAAAAAAATATTTTAAATATATTTTAGCCTATTTTTATGAATTTCGACGTATAAGAATGAGAATTAAATGATTTAGTAAAAAAATACGTGGTATGGGCCATGTATTTTTGCTTTATCGCTTAATATCGGACTTGTACGATCGAAACCAATTTGAAGTGTTATTTTGAGTTGATTTAGAAGTTACCAAATTTGGGCGAAGATTATTGGTTTGAGAATTACTCTTTGAGTAAATTCGACGACGAACCAATCTAGATGCATTTTGTGATGGCCGATGAAATGAGGCAATATCGATGTTAAGTTTTAATTTGCAACTATGGTTAGAAATAACCATCACGATGTTCTTTTACTTGCCAAGGAGATGAGGCAAATTGTTATGATGGATTGATGATGATTTCGATATTTATGATGAATTTTTACTTGTCGATGAAATGAGACAAGTCTCGATGTCACTTAAACTCGTCCAAGTAAGAGATAAGACGAGTTAGGTATCTTACACTCGCCAATGAGATGAGGCAGTGTTTATTTGATGATGTTTTATGATGGTTTTCTAAGTGGTATCGACTAACGATTAGTAAACCAATAGGTGCGAACGTATGGTATGGGACGTACGTTGACTCCTATTGGGTTCCTATTCGAGAAGTTGAGACACATTCACGATGTTATTAGTACTACAGACCGAGTACTCGATTGGAGTCATCACGATGTTCATGATGTTATTACTCGACTCCAATCATCATGATGTTATGTGACCCCAAGTCATCACGATGAATGGTACCAAAGAATGGTAGTACTAGTCAAGATGTAAATGCACGTGCTGTTTTCCATGAAGTTTAGATGTTTCGTTTTCACTATTTTATGATGATGCTTTATTATAGCCTTATGTAAGAAAAGAGCTTATTTATATACATGGTTTTATGGTGATTTCGAGTATGATGTTTTGGATTCTTTCCGGGCTCTATCAAGATGGATTTGAGACATTATATATTTATACCAATGAGATGAGGTATAAATTATGGTAATGCTTTTATGATGAGTTTTGATAATAGATTTAAGATATATTTATGTTTATACCGATGAGATGAGGTATAAATGATTATGGAGATTTCTTTATAATGAGTTTAATGATGGATTTGAGATGTGTTTATATTTATACCGATGAGATGAGGTATAATAATTAAGAAGTTTCTATTAGATGAGTTTTATTTATGATGGATTCTTGAAGTTTTAATTATCTTATGAAGATTTACTTTATGGTCCATATCCTCACCCATTTCATTCGGTTATATATATAATTAGATGAACCATGTCTATCTAATATACATATTGTATTCCTCTATGCAATCATGATGAACCATTGGTGTATCACTCTAGAGATAGCTTGATGACTTATATCATTCCATTGGTAACGATGGAATGGTTTTCCCCTTATCTCTTATCCTCACCTTTACTAATGATAAGTTCTAGCCTGCCTAACCCATGTGGTTTTCACTTGGGTCAGTCTGAGTTTGTTTCAGGTATTAGATTCTCTTTTGGATGTAGCAGTTCATGATGCTTTCTTATGAGATCGTGTCTCTCCCTTCTTAGAGGTTTATTTCACTGAGATGATGTATATTCATTTGATTTGTTCTTGTATTCGTGTGGTTGTCATACCACTAATTATAGTATTGGTATTATAAAGTGATGTATCATTGTATATGAGACGTTCAATCATGTATGTATATTTGTTCTGTGATGAGATGTTCGTTTAGTTGACATGTTTTGTTCTGATAGATCCTTAGCCACCTATAGCTTTGCGTTAGTCATTTATTGGGCACGTCGAACCTCTTAAGTGAAAAGACAATACAAATAGCATTCATCGACGTTTTCAATAGATGGTTAAGGAAAAGTTACAGATAGTCACCCTTAACCGGCCCTATTCTCCGCTTTAGTAGACGGAATTACATGTTAATTCTCTTTACTAAGGTGGGTCTTGGGGTGGGGCATTACAGTTTGGTATCAGAGCGAGCTTCAGAACAAAATACGATAAACGCAGAACAGAAACGTATATGATGATACATCCAAATATAGTACGAATGTTACTAACCCTTTATCTTTTGGCCTTTGTCCTTCTTTGTATCGTTGAATGGATAATTTGGGATATATCTAGGAATATATTTATTCCGTACATTCCAAATTAATTTGATTGTGTCTTGTCTTAAGAATAATTCATTGGAACTATTCCATTCGAGTCCTTTCACATGTTCATATCGAGAAAGTTATAAATGATCTTTGATTGTTCCATCGTGAGAAATTTTTGGGTATTGCGAATTCAATCAAGAGAATCCGCAATATTTGATTTGATAGTTGAGAATCAAGGGATTTATCCCTTGTGATCCATCCTATCGCACAAATTAACATGGATTTTTTTTTGTCTATAATTTTCTTAAATTCTCCATGTTTGGGTTGAGTGACTTTTATTTTATCAAGTCACATTTGATGATTTGTAGGACACTACATTTAGATATTCTAATCCTTTTGATATGTGTTTTAATTTTTGGAATGTTGATTTGATTCCGGGGAATCTTGACCTTACTCTTGGGTATCGAGGTAGTATTGATATATCTCGAATTCTTATGTTGATGACCTTATTATTTAATTATGTTTGGGTTTGTCACCCAATAGGTAAACAAAGGTTCCGTTGCTCATACTTCCGTCTTTGAAGCCTTTCGGCTTTTTCTTCCATGAGAAGACCCATTAGGGAAGTAAGATAATCATTTAGTCTTATCTGTTTGAGTCATCCATGCTTTCCTTGAGAGGTTTACCTTGGATATCCATTTGTAGATATACTTTATCATAGCACTTAGCTTGAAATAATGACTTTTGTTTTGGGTCCTTTCTTTTCTTTCAAAGTCGACACCTGACTTGTATTTTTGACTCATAGATTTCTTTTGATCTATGAGAGGCGTTAGGCCATTATTCTAGCTCGACCTTTTGATGAATTTCTTAGACTTCCAGTCACGGGTGAGAGTATAGTCGTTACCACATCTTTCACTCAGGAGATGCTCTTTAGTAGTTTGTTTTAGTGGGAATAATGATGAACATCTTAGTCTGTTCTATTAATCTTTGAATCCAGTATTCAAAGAATATCTCCATAACTTCATGGTTCTCATTTCTAAGATGAACATAAATTGAGTTTTATGATCCTCTAACAAATAAAGAACTATCTAAAGTGAATTGAAAATTTATTTTAAGACATGAAATGAAGTGAGAATTATATAAAAGAGTTTCTTTTATAGAATTTTTTTTCTTTTTTCTTCGTGTTGGGTCGTCCATCGAGTGTTTAAAAAAAATTCTGGTCGATACGACTTTTGTAATAACTTTAGAAATTTGAATTTATTTAAAACTTTGTTTTGGATAGGCTTAAAAGAATTGTTTGTGGAATTAATATTTTTATGAAGTAAGAGGTTACAAGATTAAAAATTAATTCTAATTGAGAAGTCACATTAAAGGATCAATGTTGGGTATGTTTCCAGAACCACCGAATCAATGAAGGGAAGCACCACCGGATCAATACCAAACCCCAACTACCGAACCAAAGGCCCTCCACTCCATCACCGAACCAACCTCACTTCCAGTACCACCGAACCAGGAGCAAGGGGGCTACCACCGGACAAATCCAACACCTACCGAACCAAAGGCCCTCCACTCCATCACCGAACCAACCTCACTTCTCGTGCCACCGAACCAAGGCCAAGGGGGCTACCACCGGATCATTTACCATCGAACCAAGGCCAAGGGGGGCTACCACCGGATCGTTTACCACCGAACTAAGCAACGCCCTCGCTACCGGACCAAAGCCACCCCAGCCATCACCGAACCAAGGCCTTGCCGATCCAAAGTTACCAGGCCAGATTGCATCAGCCCAGGCCCACCAGCAGCTATATACATCCAAGACCCCTGCCCACACCCTCACTCTATAAATAGAGGGGCAGGGGTACAACAATGACAGACAAGTTTGAGAGCTCAAGTGCGGAAGGAACTTTCAAACAACTTTCATATACTTGGATACAAAGCTTTGTACTTGTAATCTCAAAGAAAAAGGAGAATAACATATAAAGTGGACGTAGGCACGTTCTGGCCGAACCACTATAAATCTGTGTGTCTTTTACAGTTTAGTCCATCTATTTTATATATTTGCGTAAATCACCCAAATCGCTAGAAACCACATAAAATCAACTAATCCATACGACTTGGAGGTGTTTGTCCATTTTTTGTGCAAACATTTTTGGTGCTTTCACTGAGAACAAGGAGCTCGAAGCTTCAGCTTCTCCCACTCAACCCTTTTCCTATCAACACCGTTCATTGCTTGGAAAATATGGCTCCCGGACGGAAGAAAGATGCTAACAAAGGAAAGGATATCGCAACTGGCAGCATCCCAGATCCAGTGATCAGAGACCAAGACAATCGTCCAGTTCCAACAGCAAATTTAAATCAGGCAAATCCGACAGCCCCTGCTACGGAACAACCAATTACAAGGGTGGATCTGGACAAGGTTGTGGCTGAAGTAACTAACCTCTTCGCATCTCAACAAGAAGCCTTGGTGGACCAACTCATGTCACGCTTAAGAGATGCTGAAGAATCCAACCGCAACACTGAATCATGGGGTGAGTCCCGGTCTGGAGGATCCGGGAGGCGACAAAGGTCTTTCTTCTTCGAAGAGGCTAACAATAGAGACAACCATGGTAGGAGCCGAGCCCGGACTCAGCCCGAATTCCGACCCGAGGAAACACTTGAAACCGAACCCAACGGGGGAGGTGCCAGGCAGAGGTCGGATATGGCTGAGCCTGTCATGCCACCTAACCATGAGAACACCAGTAGACGGGGCCGAGCTGGAGTCCGGCTCGAAGTTGGACCCGAGGAAGTGTTGAGAACAGAACCCAGCAGGGAAAGATCAAGGCAAGGGCCAACTGTGGCTGACCCCAGCATGCCCCCGGAAGCCCAGAGGCAGCCATTGGAGAATGTCAGGAGTGATAAACGATACCATCCTTGCAGGTCATCTGGACGGAATCAATCCCGCAGGGAAGAACCAAACTCGTTTTTATCCGCTCCAAGTTCTGATGAAAGGATGGCGCAGTTGTTCAGAGAGTGCGTCCAACGGGAGCAAAGGGATCGGGGGATAGGTGCTAGGGTAACCAGCCCCTTCACCCGCAATATCGAAACTGCCATTACCCTCCGGGAATGGAAAATGCCAACGATGGAACCTTACAAGGGAACCTCTGACCCCATCGTACACTTACAGAGATACACCCAGCATATACTCATGAGCGGGGCAACGGAGGGAGTATTGTGTAAGTGCTTCCCACTATTCTTGGCAGATCTAGCTACTTCCTGGTTCTGCCACCTACCCCAAGGGTCCATCAGCTCATGGGAAATGTTGAAAGAAAAGTTTATCAGCCAGTTCCGCATTCATGTGGAACAACCCAAGAACGCTTATTCCTTATCTAATATTAAACAGAAACCCGGAGAGACAGTGCAACAATATCTAACCCGATTCAACGCCGCGGCGGCCGTAGTCCAAGATGCCGACGAGAAACTTATCCTAATGGCTCTCTGCAGTGGTGCACATCCGGACACTAAATTTGCTAGAAGACTAACCAAGGAAAAGCCAGCTACTTTACCTGATTTCTTCCATGAAGCTGGAAAGTATATGAGACTTGAAGACGCTGCCACTGAGAGGCAGTCAGGGCAACAGGCTAAGACGGCTACAGACAGGGTCCCCGCTGCAGCAAAGGATGTTCGAAGAAATGACTCTAGAGACAATGCTGCGGGCAAGAAGGGAGAAAATCGCTTATATCGACCAGGACCAAGATTTGACTCTTACACTCCTTGGAATGAAACAATCGAAAACATCTTCCTAGCCACTCAAGACGAAGTTAGATACAAGCGCCCCCCGCACAAGAAGGAGTCGGATAACGCACTCAAGTCTGCAAAGTTCTGCCGCTTCCACGAATCCCATGGACATGACATCAATGAATGCCACCATCTCCGGGACTTGATTGAAGAACACATCAGAAGGAAGAGACTGGAACGCTATGTAAAAAGCCAGAACAGGATTTCAACTCCTGCCAATGAGAATCCTGGACTACTCCACCGAGAAGCAGGTGGAGGAAATCGCAACACCAGCGGCTCTAGTCAAGAGAAGATAGTGGTCCATACCATATCAGGAGGACCGCACATCGTCGACAAAAGCTGGGCGGAGATGGAAAGATACGGTAAGTCACTTAGGAACGATGAAGGCTACGTTAATTCTGTCATGGAAGAACGCCACCCGAAACGGAAAGAGAATGACGACATCACATTCGGTAGGCGTGACCTAGAGGGAAGACAGTACCCACTCATGGATCCTATAGTCATCTCTGCTTGGTTCGGTCCAGCCAAAGTTTTTCGAATTTTAATAGACACTGGAAGCTCAGTAAATATCCTATTCAAGCATGCTTTCGACAAAATGAAGCTGTCAATGAAGGATGTGTCTCCCTGCAACAAACCACTACACGGTTTCATTGGGGATGCGAAGATGCCCCTCGGGCAACTAGACCTTTTTGTTGAAATAGAAAGTCATCCCCGCTCCGTTGTGCGAAAGCAAACATTTGTGCTAATACAGAACCACTCGGCCTATAACGCCTTTTTGAGAAGACCAGCCTTGTCTGACTTCCAAATTGTCCTAGCCCCATGGTGCCTGAAGATGAAATTTCCAACAGATAACGGAATAGGAGAAATAGAGGGAGATCAAGACGCTGCTCGAGACTGCTATGTAACTGAACTTCGCAATAACCGTAGAAAAGATAAAGGGAAAAATGCAGAGACTACTCTCTGCAAGAAAAACTTGGAAGCATAGCAACTAAAGAAAACCCCTCCTCTTCGATATACCAGTGACCCTTTCAATGAATTAGACACCAGGGACAAAGAGGAGGAGGCCACCGCCGAGCCTGCAGAGGCTATGGAATTCGTAGCTGTAGACAAACATGACTCAAGTAGACTATTGAAAATCGGATCTTAACTAAAAGAAGAGTTAAAGGATCAACTCATTGATTTTCTTCGCCACAACATGGATGTATTTGCATGGACGCACGCTGATATGACAGGAATCTCCCCAGATGTAGCATGCCACGTATTGAACATCGATCCCACGAAGGTGCCAGTAAAGCAGAAAAAGAGAAGCATGGGGGCAGAACGATCAGCAGCCCTAGAGGAAGAAGTGAAGAACCTACTTGCCAATGACTTCATACGAGAAGCCATCTACCCAGAATGGATCGCCAACCCGGTACTGGTAAAGAAAGCTAACGGGAAGTGGCGAACATGCATCGATTTCTCTAACTTAAATGACGCTTGCCCGAAAGACTGCTTCTCACTCCCCCGAATCGACCAACTCGTGGACACCACTGCCGGGCACGAACTCTTATCCTTTATGGACGCATACTTAGGATATAACCAGATCCCCATGCACGCCACCGATCAAGACCACACTAGTTTCATCACTGACCCGGGATTGTACTGCTACAAAGTAATGCCTTTTGGACTTAAAAACGCCGAAGCTACTTATCAGCGCCTTGTCAACAAGATGTTTGCGGAACTAATAGGACGAACTATGCAAGTTTATGTGGATGACATGCTGGTAAAATCGAGGAAAGCCCACAATCATATAAACCACCTGGATGAGATGTTTCAAGTACTTCGCCGATATGGAATGAAGCTGAACCCTCTAAAGTGCTCCTTCGGAGTATCGTCGGGAAAGTTCTTGGGATTCATCGTCCATGCTAGGGGGATTGAAGCAAAACCCGAACAAGTTCGGGCTTTGCAAGATATCAAGATACCATCCACTCGAAGAGAGATGCAAAGCCTAAACGGGAAAGTGGCCGCCCTAAGTAGGTTCATCTCTAAAGCAACCGACAAATGCATCCCTTTCTTTGAAGCTCTAAAGAAAGACAAAGGAAAGTTCGAATGGACTGACGAATGCTCGACAGCCTTCCTCAACTTAATCGGACACCTCCAGGGACCACCAGTACTCACAACTCCAAATGAAGGCGAGGAACTATACTTATACCTTGCTGTATCGTCCCATGCTTTAAGCGCCGCTTTGGTGAGAGAAGATAACCGCACACAGCGGCCCGTATACTTTATAAGCAAGAGATTTACAGGGGCGGAAGCCAGATACCCTAAACTTGAGAAGCTAGCATACTGTTTGCTAATCACGTCACGGAAGCTGCGACACTATTTCCAATCTCATTCCATCAGAGTTTTAACCGATCAACCGCTAAGGCAGGTACTCCATCGCCCCGAAACTTCTGGGCGACTACTTAAGTGGTGCATTGAACTGAGTCAATATGATATCACCTACCATCCTCGCACCGCCATCAAGGGGCAAGCCATAGCTGATTTCATTACCGAATTTACTACTAACGAAGGTAAGGAGCAATCTGAAATAGCAGAAGATATCAAGTGGAATCTCTTCGTAGATGGAGCATCAAATGAATAAGGCTCGGGGGCAGGTGTTGTGATAATCACCCCCAGGGGAAGGAGGCTGCACTACGCCCTAAGATTGGAATTCACCGCCACCAACAATGACGCAGAATACGAAGCGGTGATAGCTGGATTAGAACTTGCCCTGAAGATTGGAGTCGGTTCTTTATGTCTCCATAGTGATTCTCAACTCATTGTAAATCAAATATTGGGAGACTTCCAGACTCGAGGAGAACGACTCACAGCATATCTAAAAAAGACCAAGCTGCTGCTCAATCAATTGGATCACTATCTAATCAAACACATTCCTCGAGAAGAGAATCAAGAGGCCGACGAACTAGCAAAGCAAGCTAGTATGAAGAACATCACCATTTTCGGAGCATTAACCATCTCAAAACAGCTGGCACCAAGTTTCGAGCAAGTAAATCTGATAGCTGCGATCGACGAAGAAACGTGGATGACTCCTATCTGGAAATATTTACAAGATGGCACAATGCCCGACAGGCGTAACGAAGTCAAGAAAATCTTGAGGAAAGCTTCCCGCTACACATTACAAGAAGGCATCCTCTATCGGCGCGGCTTCTCTAATCCCTTATTAAGGTGTATCGCTGGAAGGGAAGCCAGGGAAGTCTTATCCAACATCCATCAAGGAAGTTGCGGAGATCACACTGGAGGGAAGGCTCTGGCAAAGAAGATACTCCGATATGGATATTACTGGCCCACTTTAAACAAAGATGCCTTGGACTTCGCCAAGAAATGCGACAGATGTCAGAAATTTGCTAAGATTCCTCGACTACTCACGAAGGAGATTACTCAAATGACCAGCCCTTGGCCCTTTGCAGTATGGGGAATTGACTTGATTGGCGAATTGCCAACGGGCCGAGGCGGAGCCAAATATGCTATAGTGGCAGTCGACTACTTCACCAAATGGGTGGAAGAGGAATCTCTAAATAAAATATCTTCGGCAAAAATTATCAACTTCTTGATCAAAAATATTCTATGCAGGTACGGAGTCCCACTCAAGATCATATCGGACAATGGACTTTAATTTGACAGCGAGGAATTCGCCAACTGGTGCCAAGAGCACGGGATTCACAAAAGCTTCTCATCTGTGGCTTATCCCCAGGAAAATGGACAAGTCGAAGCTGTCAACAAAATCCTCAAAACCCTAATCAAGAAGAAACTTGAAAAGTCAAAAGGCGCTTGGGTGGATGAACTCCCTACGGCACTTTGGGCCTACCGCACATCTTACAGAACATCAACAGGGCATACTCCTTTCTCTTTGGCATACGGATCAGAGGCTATGCTCCCAGTTGAAACTATAGTGCCTTCCCACCGTAGGATCCACTACAACCCAGAAGAGAACGAAGAACTCCTCCACATGTCTTTGGATCTAATTGAGGAGAGAAGAAATGATGCAGCACTCAAAGCAGCAGCTCACAAGCGAAAAGTGGAAGCACAATACAACTCCAAAGTCAAGCACCGCAGCTTACAAGAAGGAGATCTTGTCCTCAAGCAGATCTTCCCGCGCCCCGGAGCGCTAGATCCAATCTGGGACGGACCCTATGTAATTCATAAAGATCTCCGCAACGGAGCCTATATTTTGTCAACAGTGGACGGAGAGGTGTTCCAGAGGGCATGGAACATCCAACACCTCCGTCGATACTTTTCTTAACTTGTACTGTCCATATGAAGTGAATTAACAAAGAGAATCAGTGGACGTAGTCATTTTCGTGCCGAACCACTTTAAAAGACCTTGTCTCTTTTTAACTTGTTCCTTTATATCTTGGCTGCTTGTTAAGCTTTATCCTTTACTGTTGAACAAAATCATGTATAACGACATTTCCACTCTGGACACTTCACGGCGCAACCTCACCTGGACAAGACCCAACAGGTACTATGCGAATCTATGCACTCGCCAATGAGACACTTTTGCTCCAGCATCCCTCTGCTGCGGGTTAACTCATTGCTCGCGACTGCCCTCAAAGCCAACTGTAATGAGCCGATTATAAGCCATCAAGAAGGCCAACTATAGCCGATGGCAGCTCATTACGGCGTTCGGCTCGCCTACAACTGTGAACCTACTTTAAGCCCTAACATAAGGTGTGGCCAGCCAGGGGTAGTTCACGGTTGACGATCGGCACCCACGCTAGCCGGCCACAGTAAATCGAATAATACCCACGATTACGGGCCATAATGGCTCGGGTAGTTACTGTGCGCGATCTCGGCTTCGATATGTCTTAAGTGCGGCTGTAGTAAAAAAGATAAATTCCCCGTGGAGGCGTAAGATGGGTGACAAATGTCTCCAAGACCCAAAGCTAGGGAAAGTGACTACAAAACCCGTTTGCCACGAACTTAAGCATATCGACGGCCTTCCGTGATTGAAAGTTTTACTGTTTCTCATATTTCCATTTCATTCAAAAACTTTTCTCCTATCCTATATAACAATCCTTAAAGTACAGGTCATAAAATAGGGGAACTCTCGCTTGTGGAAATATGAACTCACATCCGGATGACGGAACACCCAGCTACATTCCATACTCAGTCACGCAAGACATTCAAAGCAACCCTCTACGACTAAAACACAAAGGGCGGTACTATCTTCTCTTGTATGCAAATATGTAGCTTTAATTTATTCACACGTCATATTGGCATTACAAGACATGAAACAATATTTTGAGCAGAAACTTAGCATCAAATGCGATTAAATCACATGCATAAATACACAGCTGTATTTCTTATGCAACATATCAAAATAACAACCACATTCGAACATGACAGAATCAGCTTATGTTATAAAATTACAGAAAGTCATTCTTTGCAAATAATATAATTACAAGTTACATTAATGTTTCGAACTGACATAGACAACAACCAAAATATGTATAAGGAAAGTAAAGGAATCGGAGCTTCGCCTCCATCCCGCTAGCCTTCCGGATCTACTTAACTGCAGGGTCAGAACTCCCCGCATGTACTCCAGAGGCCTCGCCTGCTCAATTCAGAAGAGAATCCATCAATATTCGTAAAAGATAAGCAATCAAATCATGAAAAGATCTAAAGGAAAGACTTACCAGCGTCTGCTCCCTGATCATCATCATCTAGCTGCACGCCTACCTCATCCGCAGCAAGCAGCCGCATGCCCTCCTTAACCGCCACCTTCTCTTTCTTAGTGAATTGGGCCGTAACCACATCCATCCTGAAAGCCGCACCACCTTCCTTATCCGCATCGGCCTTAGCTTCCTCCAAAGCCCGGAGATATATCCTAGCCATAACTCGAGGATAATCGTCCATCCAGGACAGGTTGCCCTGCCTCCAAGTACGGAAATACATGTCCTGGAGCATCTCATCCATCATCCCCTCGTTCTCCTCAAACTCTTTCATCCGGGCCTCAGAAGCCGACAGCCGTGCGACAGCAGCATCTCTCTCCAATCGGTATCTCGAGCAGTCATCCTGAAGGGACTTCCGCATCACTTCCATCTCCTCCTTCAACTTGGCCCGAGCAAGCTCTGCGGCCTCAAGCCTCCCAGATAACTCCTCTACCTTCTCGATATCCGCTCTCCGAACCTCATCCACCGTTGCAATGGCCATGTTAATTTGCTCTTTGCAAACAGCCTCCATTTTTTGCAACTCAGCCTTGCTAGCCTCTTCCATGGTTTTCTTTAGTCGTCGGGAGGCCGCTTCATGCTGGGATATCTGGATAGCCTGATCGGCAAGCTGTTTGGCCTGATCAGAAACCTGTAGTCGCAACCGAATGTTAGCACTTCCGATTTCCTTCCCAGCCTTGGCCAGTCGAGCGTGATGCTCCATTAGCCTCTTGGTCTCCTCAGCCACCCGATCGATGCTTGCCTTGGCCTCATTCCCCATGGTCACAATCCGAGTAGTAAGCAAATCGAGGTCTAAAGACTTAGCCTCATCAAGCACCCGTACCATGGGATTGCGGGGAAGAAGATGCTCACCCGTGGCCTCGTCAAAAGAGATGTCCTGAAAACTCGGATCCAGATCCGGGTGGCCGGCAAATGGGTTGCGAACCAAACTAGGATGGTCTATCGGGGTGAAGGTTGGATTTTCGGACGGATATGGGGAAGGCACAAACTCGGTATCTTCCTCAGTAACATCATGGATAGGCTGGACTGGAGGTTGAGGGCCAGGTGAAGGTTCAAACGAAGATCGCCCCCTCTTCCTCCTTTGCATATCTTCTTCAATAACTCCAAGAAGAGGACGATATCTAACCACATCTCCAGGACGGCTAGTTGACGGCTTTGGTTTGGCAGAAGCTTTGACTAGCTTGTACTTTTCAAGGCGGTGCCGAATATCTGATGTCTTGGCCACCTTACCTATTCCTGGAATAAAAACCAGGTGTTACAAGCATGCATGAAACTATGATCCAAGAAATATGTTAAGTAGGAAAACACACTTATTTTACAAACCCTGAGGGGGAGTGGGATACTGCAATAAGTCCTAAATCTCATTCCAGGACGGGAGATGGCCATAAAATATTACTAAGTCCTTATCATAAGGGGAGTCTGCGAAAGTTAAGAATTCACCTTGAACCGCCGGAGTCGCCTTAGCTAAAGGACCCTTAGAAGATGGATCGGCACCAGTCCCAGCCTTGTCAGCCTTCTTCGCCTTCTCCACCGATGCTGATCCTTCCTCCAACCCCTCAAAAGCCTGGCGAAAGGCATCATCCGTCCACTCCTGGATCTCCCCTGCCTGCTCAGAAGACAAAACCCCGGCACCACTACCAACCTGTCCTTCACCTTCTCCATCTCCTCCGCTCTCCTCCTCGCCTCTCTCCTCCTCTCCACCTTCCTCCTTCGTAATATCTGGGCATGTGCTAGGGGAGGGTCCGTCAGATTTCTTAAGCTTCTTCCCCCCGACGACTGGGGGTACCGAGAAAGGTCTCCTCTTGCTATTCTTCGCAGTGGCCCCATCTTTAGCTTTAGCAGCCCTCTCCTCGGCTGTATCTCTCCGCTTAACCACAGATTGACGTGGCAAAATCAAGTTGTGTTCCAAGAGAGTGGCATTCCGGATCAGGTAAGAAGCCGACCTATCCCTTCCTGAGATAGCCTCTACCTCCGCAGCCATCTGTACAAGGTGATCGTTCTCCACGACCGCAAAGCCACATGTCGCTAGTAAGAAATAAAAGCACGTAAGAAGAAGCATTGTAGTCGGGACAAAGAAATTACGAATGGAATTCAACTTACAGCCAGAAGTGAAAAGGCGAAAAGAAATGGAGTCGTCCTTGACGAAGAACCATTCCTTCTTAAACATGGTAAACTTCGAGTATAAGTCCAAGACCGGCTTGAAGGACACGGCCGACTCTAAACTAATGTACGGAGACCCCTTCTTGTAGCCCCTCAGATTATATAGATATCGGATTTCCTGGTTAGAAGGGGGCGCCCATATTTCCTCTGAAAAATGATGAACAAACACACCAGGATAGCATAGGAGTTGGGCTGAAGCTGGAAAGGAGTCACTTTCAGGTAAGTAATGAAGCTGACTATCCACGCATTAATCGTAGGAATGGCCCCGCACATGCAATGGTATCGGCTATACGCGAAGTATCCTTCAGGGGGATTATATGGCATGACCCCCTCCCCTGGCAACAGCATGCATGCTCTATCAATCCCAAAGGAACGGGAGATAACGTCAAGTTGCTCCTCTCTGAGAGAGCTTGGAAAGCAATCAGGAGGAGAGTTCAGAAGCTCTTGGGGACCATACCCGTCTACCAGCGACCTCGGGATGGATCCACGACGTTTCGGTCCTGGCTGGGCCGGGGGCACAACGGGGGACTCTCGTCTATCCGTAGATTTTCTTTTTTCTGATCGAGTTTCCACTTTGCGAGACATTTTCCTACAAACACAAAAGAAAAACATATTGTTAAGACAGAGGATATAAACAAGCAAGTGTATATAGTCTGAAATTTCACTCGTAAATCAGAACGCTCAAACTCCCAATGTCATTCGGTAAAGCAAATGTAAAATTTCATTCGGCCGTCCCAATACCAGGGTTCATTCGGCATTTTCGGTAAAAGGTCCATCCGGTATTAAATCTTTAAGCTCAAAGTTTTCAATTCATTCGGTACGTAAGGTCCCCGAGTCCATTCGGTAGTTGAAAACAAACATTCATTCGGCAGAATAGGGTCTCAACTAGTTCGGCAAAGATTAGGGTTTGATTCGGCAAGAATAGGAGTTTGATTCGGCAATCAATCGGTTCGGCTATCTCAAAAGGTAAAGGAATAACAGTGGCATGATTCCCCTACTTATAGGCGAGCACAGGATAACCGGATCAACCAGTTCGGCACTCAAAACCGAATGAAGCTATCCAAACTACGAGAAAACAAAGCGCGACATATGCTGGCATATGCCCCACTTTGGGGGGCAAATGTTGGGTACGTTTCTAGCACCACTGAATCAATGAAGGGAAGCACCACCGGATCAATACCAAACCCCAACTACCGAACCAAAGGCCCTTCACTCCATCACCGAACCAACCTCACTTCCAGTACCACCGAACTAGGAGCAAGGGGGCTACCGCCGGACCAATCCAACACCTACCGAACCAAAGGCCCTCCACTCCATCACCGAACCAACCTCACTTCTCGTGCCACCGAACCAAGGCCTAGGGGGCTACCACCGGATCATTTACCACCGAACCAAGGCCAAGGGGGGCTACCACCGGATCATTTACCACCGAACTAAGCAACGCCCTCGCTACCGGACCAAAGCCACCCCAACCATCACCGAACTAAGGCCTTGCCGATCCAAAGTTACCAGGCCAGATTGCATCAACCCAGGCCCACCAGCAGCTATATACATCCAAGACCCCTGCCCCCACCCTCACTCTATAAATAGAGGGGCAGGGATACAACAATGGCAGACAAGTTTGAGAGCTCAAGCGCGGAAGGAACTTTCAAACAACTTTCATATACTTGTATACAAAGCTTTGTACTTGTAATCTCAAAGAAAAAGGAGAATAACATATAAAGTGGACGTAGGCACGTTCTGGCCGAACCACTATAAATCTGTGTGTCTTTTACAGTTTAGTCCATCTATTTTATATATTTGCGTAAATCACCCAAATCGCTAGAAACCACATAAAATCAACTAATCCATACGACTTGGAGGTGTTTGTCCATTTTTTGTGCAAACAATCAAGAAAATTTTGGTAAAGGAAAATTAATATTTTGCTTTTCTAAGTAATGAATTCTAGAACTCTAAGAATTTTTGAGGTCCTTATCCATCTTTTTAGGGTATTTTGAGATTTTGTGCTTCTATTGCCTTAGTGTAATAATCTAATGACCAGCAAAATTGCGGTCGTTAAGGTTGGTGACTCTTAGGGAAACCGTCTCCTTTTAAGTTTCTCTATCCTTCTCGATGTTCTTTTCTTATTGATATAACTTTTTCGAGTTAAATATGGGAAATTTGAGTCAGTAATTTATTTGATGATTTGAGTTAGGAGTGAAGTGGAGTGAAATTTCAACTCAACTCATGAAATTTTGAGGATTTTTCCCTTTTGATGGATTCCGCGATGTATTTTTACTTTTGCATTCTTATTCGAAGGTGAGGTGCCTTCGAAATTTTGAGTTGTTGCTTGGAAAATTTCTAAAATCCGCTTATCCCCATATAGATGTTGAAGAAATTTCATAGAATAACCAAGCAATTTTCTTCTTCCTGTTCCTCATCCTGAGTAACAGATAAGGTAATTTCGATGTCGCGCTTTTCTTGCTCTTATTCGATTGATGGAATTAAGATGTTGAATATAGTCTTTCCTCTAGAATTGCGAGGACGCAATTTTGTTAAGGAGGGGAGTCTGTAACAACCCAAGATTTTGGAGAGTATCAAAATATTCAATTATAATGCAAATTATAATTTAATATGATAATTACGTAGTATAAATGGAATAATTGATGATAACATTGTTTATTAAAATAAACCATGTTGTTAACTAAGAATTTGGGTTTTGGTGTAAACAAATGGGAAATAAAGTTGAAAATACTTTATTTATGGTATGCAATGAAAATAAATATTGGAAATAAATTATTAGATTGAAAGTTATGATATTGGAGTTGTATTCCAATATTAGCCATTTATTCCAAAATAAAAGAATGAACATGAGAGAAATAAAATTGTTAAGCGTCAAATATTGTTGCAAATGATGTTTTAATATTTTAAAATTGTTAAAACACATTGTATACTTTTTAGAAGCGTGAAATAAATGTTTATATCGGTAAAATATGTCAAATTTGAATTATTTTCCCATAAGCAACAATATTGACAAATGTTGTAATAAAAAGAAAACATAAAGAAAATAAATATTTGAGATACAAATATGATTGAAATAATGATTTTTCACCATAAATGTGAATATTGGTAAATATTTGGTGTTAAATTGTGTAAGTAATATTTTTATTTGGAAAATTTATAATTTTCCATTGCTAGTAGATGCAATTCATTAAAACATGAATGATGCAATTCGTTTCACTCAAATTGGAATTTATATGAGGAAGTTATGTATAATTTAGTGTAATATACAATACACCATACCTAAGATATTCTAAGTATTGATAGTGGACTTTAAGAAGCTTATATCCTTTTACCCATTAGCCTTATCTGGAAGCTTCTGAAGTTTTGAACGATGATTTTTTTTCTTTCCTTACCAGATGTTCTTCCTCCTCAAAACCTAGTATCCAAAAGAATGAAAATGACTTCCACCTAAAATTAAAAATTCACCAAAACCTCTCGCAATCTAGAGAAAATTTAGGTTTGAAACTAAAGTAAAGGTAATATCCATCCTGTCAAGCCTCTATATCCATCAAAATCTGGTATTTTTTACCTGTAATTCCTAGTTTTGTTATTTCCTTGCTTGCATGTTTGATTTTGGGGTTTCTTAGGCTATGTAAGCATCTATTCGTTGCAAAAGGCACATGCTATCTTGCTAAATCTTGCCAAATCTCTATAAGCAAACCATTTGGTGAGTAATCTCACTCACGCTGGCTATAAACAATCTTTCTTATTTATATTTGGTGTGAATTGGATGTTTGGAGCTTTAAAAATCATGCTTTGATCATCGTTTGTGCTCAATCCAAAAATTGAAATCTGTTCATAATTGTAGCTGCAACGAAATTGATCATAACTCACTCAATTTTTAACCAAATTTGAAGATCTTGGTCATTCTGGAAAGCATAGAAATTAAGATACAACTTTTCTTTTATTCATTTTGCCTAATTTCGAAGTTATATATGCTAAAATTGTAATTGTTTGTCGCTGTCCTGCAAATGCATAAGTTCAGGTTGAGTTTGATGTTTTTAGTAATTTGATCATAAACTTCTTGTTTTGAATCGGAATTTAGAAATTTTTGAAGTTTTGGAAACCGTATGATTTAGGCTATAACTTTGATTTTTTGAGTTTTTAGTATTTTTGACGTTTATATGGTGTAAAATCTATATCTTCGTGACTGTCCTGTCATTGACAGGGAGTGTTTATATGTTCACATGTAAAGTAATTTGATCATAACTTTCTTGTTTCCTATCAGAATTTAGAAATTTTTGAAGTTCTAGAAACCTAAGGATTTAGGATACAACATTTTTTTATAATCATTCTTAGATTTTGTTGTGTTCTATGTGAAAATGTATATTATTTACAGCAGGACCGAAATATACGTAGTGTTTAATTTTCGTGTTTGATGATATTCTGACGATTTCAATAATTTCTGTCGCATTTTTTTTATAAAACTTGATGCTATTAGATGGAAATGATTTCCATGAATATATTATCTTAGAGTTTGAAGAAGTCTGAGATTTAAGTTTTATTTAAATTCTGTTTAAATTTAAATAACGGTTAATACCAATATGTGAGTATTTTGATGGTTTTAAATGATTTTAATTTCAATAAATTCTTGAAAATTTCTTAAATAAAAAAAAATCATTGTTTATGAAATAAGTATTTTGTAGCATTTTTAAGAGTTTTTTTTCAATTATTAATTATTTAAAGTGTTTTTATAATAGAAGTTCTCTTTAAAATAGTGGATTTTTCTATACAAAGCTTTTAAAATGGTTTCTAGATTGTTTAAGAACTCTATTTTATCTAAAAAAATATTTTAAATATATTTTAGCCTATGTTTATGAATTTCGACGTATAAGAATGAGAATTAAATGATTTAGTAAAAAAAATACGTGGTATGTGCCATGTATTTTTGCTTTATCGCTTAATATCGGACTTGTACGATCGAAACCAATTTGAAGTGTTATTTTGAGTTGATTTAGAAGTCACCAAATTTTGGCGAATATTATTGGTTTGAGAATTACTATTTGAGTACATTCGACGACGAACCAATCTAGATGCATTTTGTGATGGCCGATGAAATGAGGCAATATCGATGTTAAGTTTTAATTTACAACTATGGTTAGAAATAACCATCACGATGTTCTTTTACTTGCCAAGGAGATGAGGCAAATTGGTATGATGGATTGATGATGATTTCAATATTTATGATGAATTTTTACTTGTCGATGAAATGAGACAAGTCTCGATGTTACTTAAACTCGTCCAAGTAAGAGATAAGACAAGTTAGGTATCTTACACTCGCCAATGAGATGAGGCAGTGTTTATTTGATGATGTTTTATGATGGTTTTCTAATGTGGTATCGACTAACGATTAGTAAACCAATAGGTGCGAACGTATGGTATGGGACGTACGTTGACTCCTATTAGGTTCCTATTCGAGAAGTTGAGACACATTCACGATGTTACTAGTACTACAGACCGAGTACTCGATTGGAGTCATCACGATGTTCATGATGTTATTACTCGACTCCAATCATCACGATGTTATTACTCAGGTTTTTGTGACTCGGTGTCATCAAGATGTTTTCGACTATAGTCAATCAAGATGATCACGATGTTATGATGTTATGTGATCCTAAGTCATCACGATGAATGGTACCAAAGAATGGTAGTACTAGTCAAGATGTAAATGCACGTGCTGTTTTTCATGAAGTTTAGATGTTTCATTTTCACTATTTTATGATGATGCTTTATTATAGCCTTATGTAAGAAAAGAGCTTATTTATGTACATGGTTTTATGGTGATTTCGAATATGATGTTTTGGATTCTTTCCGGGCTCTACCAAGATGGATTTGAGATATTATATATTTATACCAATGAGATGAGGTATAAATTATGGTAATGCTTTTATGATGAGTTTTGGTAATAGATTTAAGATATATTTATGTTTATACCGATGAGATGAGGTATAAATGATTGTGGAGATTTCTTTATAATGAGTTTAATGATGGATTTGAGATGTGTTTATATTTATACCGATGAGATGAGGTATAATAATTAAGAAGTTTCTATTAGATGAGTTTTATTTATGATGGATTCTTGATGTTTTAATTATCTTATGAAGATTTACTTTATGGTCCATATCCTCACCCATTTCATTCGGTTATATATATAATTAGATGAACCATGTCTATCTAATATACATATTGTATTCCTCTATGCAATCATGATGAACCATTGGTGTATCACTCTAGAGATAGCTTGATGACTTATAATTTTCCATTGGTAACGATGGAATGGTTTTCCCCTTATCTCTTATCATCACCTTTACTAATGATAAGTTCTAGCCTGCCTGACCCGTGTGGTTTTCACTCGGGTCAGTCCGAGTTTGTTTCAGGTATTAGATTCTCTTTTGGATGCAGTAGTTCATGATGCTTTCTTATGAGATCGTGTCTCTCCCTTCTTAGAGGTTTATTTCACTGAGATGATGTATATTTATTTGATTTGTTCTTGTATTCGTGTGGTTGTCATACCACCAATTGTAGTATTGGTATTATAAAGTGATGTATTATTGTACATGAGACGTTCAATCATGTATGTATACCTGTTCTGTGATGAGATGTTCGTTTAGTTGACATGTTTTGTTCCGATAGATCCTTAGCCACCTATAGCTTCGCGTTAGTCATTTATTGGACACGTCGAACCTCTTAAGTGAAAAGACAATACAAATAGCATTCATCGACGTTTTCAATAGATGGTTAAGGCAAAGCTACAGATGGTCGCCCTTAACCAGCACTATTCTCCGTTTTAGTAGACGGAATTACATGTTAATTCTCTTTACTAAGGTGGGTCTTGGGGTGGGGCGTTACAGTAGAGTAATTAAACTTTATATAAATAAAAGTATTCTCAAATGATTATGTTTTCAAGCTATTACCTAAAAAAATGCTATGAATCTAATTAAGATAAATGATCGATCTTAATTAATTTTAGGTCTTATTAATAAAAGTAATTAAAGTATAATTACTTAATTAATTAAAGATAATTAATTGATGTAACCAGTTTAAGCCCATAACCCATTGATTAGTTTAAATTAACTAAGGTAATCACTTAATAAAATTTATTACTTAATGTAATTAATAGTATAAGTACTCAGTAATTAATGAATAATTACTGAATGAAATTAATAGAAGGAAAATTACTTAAGAGAAGTAATTTAAGGGTAATTACTTAATGGAAGTAATTAAGGATTAATTACTTAGTGTAATTAATTAAGGATTGATTAATGGATTAGTTAAATAATGAGTATGATTTATTAAGGGATAATTAATCAATAAAGTGATTATAAGATAATTAATTTGAGTAATTAATTAAGAATCAATGTAATTAATATGGATGGGTAAGGAAAATTAATTTGTGTATTTAATTAAGAGTTCATGACTTATTGAAATTAAGCATAATTAATCAAAAACGATTAATTAAGATGGATAATTAAAGATGGTTAATTAATTGTTTTTAATTTGTTAATGTTAAGTAAGGATAATCTAAGTGGTTAAAGATTAGTAATTAATTTAATTAGAGATGAAATTGAATTAATTTTGGAAGTGATCAATTTTGCTTATGATGATTGGATGATGTTAAATGCCTTGAATTGGTTGATATCTCTGATATGAAATGTTTTGAGATATAATATGTTTGAGTGGAAAATGATGATATGGTTATCTATCGATGATGAATGCTACGTAAAAGTGACATCCTATATTTAAAATTAAATTGTATTTCACTTGAATAACTGGAGCTATGATGGTATTGAATTCGAAGAGACCGGGGTCGGGTATTAGTAAATACCCGAATCCACTTTGATTTGTAACATATAGTGGTTCTTTATAGACTTGATTTGTGAAATCAATAGGCGCGTATGGGATAATTTGGACCATTTAAACTAAGTTGAGTACTTAGATATTGAATTATGGAAATAAGTGTTGACTATAGGAGTTGTTTACGTGTAATAAGGTACGAGTTACCCCAGGCCTAAAATAAATTTATTTTTATAGTATTTCATGTTGATGGGTTTACTCATGCTGGTTTCCAACCTGACCCGGGTGTTACTTTGATGTAATGCTTGGATCGGACCGAGTATTACAGATTTTCAGGTAAGGATGTTCTGGAGCTCAAGAGGCGAGCTGGATGGCTGGAAGGTATGGAGTGTATTCCGCTATATATATTATTGTATTTCTCTACGACATGCTGTTTTTTAACCGTCTAATGTTTGCGTAAATGTTGTAACTTTGATGTAATGATGTAATTAACTAATACAATTTTACCTTTATATAACTGTTATTTTATATGATATTATATTTTATCCGTTGCGAATATGAGATGTTGGTGTTTCTGTTTCTTCTATCTCTTTCTTCTTTTTCCTAACTATCCGAAATTTTCGAGATCGAAAATTTCGAGGTCATTACACTTCGTATTCGTCCTCCAGAAAATAGTCTTCAATACACTGAAAAGCTTAGACTGATCCCAGCGTAATGAAAACAAAACACTCGAGTCAGAACTAATAGATCTTATGTAAGTAAAATTAATCCAAAATAAAAGGTGAGTGCAATGCCTTCAGAGATGTTAGGGGATTTTCCATCTCCTATAAAGTGTACAACGTGAATATAATTATCAAAAGATTTAAAACAATTCGAGGTATTAATTTTAACCACCTTAATTTAAAAAAATTAGAAGTTTAACTTAAACCTTTTAATAATTCAATTCCAATACATAATCCGAATTCAAGAAATTTTATGGATATATATACAAACACACACCATTTCAACTAATATCTAAAATTAAAATTTTCAAATCAATGAAAATCACTTGGGTTTATCATTTCAATCCAAAACGATTTCCTTAATCTACAAGATCATTCAGGTATGTATTATTTCAATCCATAGTGATAATAGAGATATAAGCATAAATAAATATTCAATCATCCAAAATTTCAACCAACATACAACACAATCAACATCCAAATTAGTAAATAAATCACAAAAATTAATTGGTTATCATTATTAGGTGTTTAACTAGAAATTATATTCAATATTAATTACATGGCTACAAAATACAATATCAATTCAAATTAAATCTAAATGAAAAATTAAAACACCAAACAACAATTAATAAACTTCTAATCACATCACAAATCTAATCTAACCAACATAAGATAATTTAGTAGTTGTGAGTGGGGTAAAACACTAGCCTTTTATTTGTCGATGATTAAAAATCCAATTAAATGCCCAAATTTGAACAACGGACAAACCAAAAATTAGGCCATCTTTAAGAAAATATACGGACCAGCATATTATTACTGAATCTATAAAGGTGACTAAATTGAAAGTTGTTGCAAATTCTTTTCTCTCCATTTCAAAAATAGAATCACTCAAAAAGATTTTTTCTTGAGGAAGCTATGGTCAAAACAAACAGAGGTGTTTTCTGAGTTGAAAACCTGAGTTCAAATATACTTCCAAAAGATATGAATTTTTGGCATAGAAAGTTAAGGAATTTGAAGAACTGATCTAAAAGAAAGTTGAAGCCGTTGGAAAAGTAAATTATTTGAAAAAAGAATTACATAATTTGGTTCATGTCTTAAGGAGATGTGTTTGATACAATATGGTGTATTTTCGTCCAAAACTGGACTCGGGAAAGGACTTGAAAAGTAGAGCTTTTATATAGAAAAATTCAAAATGGGAAGAAGGGTTCAACAACAAAGTGGTTGCCATTGAAATTATACATGGTTTCAAAAAAATAAATTGGATTTAGAGTAGTTTATTGGAATATAGAGGGCATGGAAATATGGGAAAAGAAGGGAAAAGAGAGAAAGAAGAGGAGAGGAAAGACAGGGCTTTGGCCATGGGTTACTGTCGTGGGTTATGATGGAGGTGGGTGGCGGTAAGGGGAGAGAGGTAGGCTAGGGTTTTGAAGTAGGAAGGATGGAAAATTGATTTGGAGATTTAGAATTTTTGGGGTTTGGAGTTTTCTGCGGATTTAAGGAAGAAGAAGAAGAGTACGCAGAAAGTTTCTCAAATGAGCAATTTTGTACGCAATTAGTTTTAGTCACGTAGGAAAATAGAAGGTCAATATGTGAGAAAAGGAAGGATCCAAAGTCTTTTAAGGTTCCAAGGGTCTCTTGGTTTACTAAGGAGCCCACCAGTCTAAAACAAACCTGATAAGACTTTGTCAAAAAAAAATAGAACACAAATATACACTGCAAATGAAAGAAATAAACCGTAGGTTATTTAATAATTAGGTAGTTAAGGTAGAGAAAAAAAATAAATGTCACATTTTATTTCGAAAGCTTTAGGCATTAATAATGCATAAAGAAATGTACGTAGAAATGGAAAAGTTTGCAAACCAAAGGAAAGTGAAAATTTTCATACGCGAAAATACGGTGGCAATAATTAAATATAACCTAAAAGTCTAGGCTTACGTATTAATCAGAAGGAGAAATAAACGGATCAAGTATTAATAATGAGGTAACTATTTTTAACGTACATGCAACAATTAATAATAAAAGAAATGAAGGGACCATGTACATTTTACAACCTTTTTGAAATTCAATTTATGAAACGTAACCAAATTAACTTCACTAACTCATATAATATTCAAATTTGTACGCATTTAGGTTTTCTTCTACGCATAATAAATAAAATTACTTACCATAAAAATGAAAATGTTCAATTTGGTTTTCCCAAAATGATCTTTTATTTCCATTAAAACATCTTTTCTGTTTAACAAAAAAGGTGTGTTTCTTTTATTAAATCTATTAATTGCAATCAATGTTTTCTTTCCTTCTAATTGAAATATTTCAATTACATTATTTGCAATTACTTACAAAGTTAAATTTCAAAACAGACAACTAAAATGGATGAAAAATAGAATAATTGTTTCCTTTAGTCAATTAAACACGTTTATAATTTTGTTGTTCATACAATAGAGTAATAAACGACTTACTTAAATAAATTATTTTTCTACTCTTGTAATCCATCTATATGCTAAAACACAGCTCAAATATACATATATTTCTTCCTTTAAATCAATCGTTCTATTATATATTTTAATGAAACTAAACGTGCATTCACAAATGAAACATTCATTTTATTTGACATAAATGTCCTTTTCATTAAACCAACTTTCCTTTTATATTCACAAAACATAAGCTGCATTTAATTACACCTATTAATTTACAATTTGTTGTCCTCTCTATCATTAATTGAAATTATTCAGTTACATTAATTCAATTGTTTACAAAGATGATTTTCAAAATGGACAAAATAAACGTAATGAGAAATAGAACAATTATTTACTTTCTAATAGTAATTTAAACATATTTATACACTATTGGATATAAACAAGAATTATATATTTTTTATCAAATAATAGTTGCTCATCTCTGCAATCAATCTTTCAACTACCAAACATTTCAAATAAATAAACATATGATTTCTTCTTTTATAAAGAAACATTTATTATTCCTTACTAAAATTTATTATTCCAATCAATTGGAAATTTACATTCAGACAATAGTTAATTTCACTCAAACCAGTGTTATTAAAATGCACACTAGAATTTGTTACCATCCTTACATTATTGCAAACATGTTTCATTAATAGAAATTTTACTTAAGCTCATAACTTGTATTATAATTTAATTTGTATCAGTAAAGTCTTAATTTTTTTCCTAACAGTTTTATTCGAAAATCTTATTTAATTTAATACTTTTAAATGTTTACAAATACAGGTCGTTACACAGGCAGCCTAGAGTCAGATTTTCAGATAATCAGCTAGTAGATATAGATTCGGTAGCCTTCAGCTTTCTGTTTGGAATTCTTTAGAGTCTTTGGATTTTGGCAATCACATTCATGACCGACCTTGCTACAATAAAACATGAGGGTGGTTCGAGCTAGTGGTTTGGAGCTTTGGCTATAGAGTTGTAGTATTGTCGGATTTTCTTTCTCTCTTGTTTGGCATTGAAGATATTATCTTTCCGCTGCTGTTGTTTCCACGGTTATATATATCTTTTGGCTCTGATATTGATATTCAATCGTATCATTATTGTATCGAATATTGTGCATCAATAAAATTATTTTTCTGTTTCCGCTGTATTGTTTGCTTAACGTGTTATAGGTTCCAACGAACCAGATTCGACGTTTGAATCTGTGGCATTCGAATACGGGTAAGTATGGATGTCGATTTTCAAACGCTGAATTTCGGATCGTCACATTTGGTATCAGAGCTGAAGCTTGAGTAAGAACTATAGCTCAGGAGTATAACACATTAGGCAGCTCATTAGAGATAGGAATATAAAATGCCCTAGAATGAGTATCCCTAAGATATCCGTCCGTATGCCTAAGTAAATTCTCTTACTATTCACTGATAGTGAGTAAGAGTGCAAGAAGAGGACGAGGTAGGGGATAGGGAAGTACCACTGCAAATGGTCAATACCCTGTAACAACAAGGAAACAATCTTTTCCTATTAGTCTCTTTTGATCATCATCAGATATCAATTCTTTGATGGCTTACTGGCAACTACAAAGGGAAGCTTTGGTTTGGTGGTGGCCTTGTGAATCCTTGTTTACGTTATAAGTACCTATCTCGTATTTTCGTCATCGGTTCTTATCAATCCTTTCATTTTTAACTTTAATGAATTTGAAATTTTAATTGAAATGAATTAATAAAATATGAAGTTAAATTGAATCGTATCTGTTAGTCTGTTCTTTGGGATCCAGATACATTCTACGAACGGTTAGTTAACCCTTCCGACTAACCAATGCCACTGCAAATTTCGTAGACTGGATGACCCGAGTATTTTGAGAAGAATTAAATAAGATCGTTCTCATAATTATTGATGATATTCTGGTTTGGTAAGCCAAATGCAGAATAAATTTCAACTTGATTTGGAAAGCTATATCTTTGTATGTCAATCTGTTCTTTGGTCGTCTCCCCGTCTAGCGAATTTCGAGGACGAAATTTTCTTAAGGGGGAATCTGTAACATCCCTATTTTTAAGTAAAATTTAAATGGGAAATTAATTTAATTTTTGGAATTAAATTTTGAATTTAATGGTGAATTAGTTTGAATTTTCCAAAATTTGAACAAGATATGTGCTTGTTTATTTATATAAATAGATTGTAATTTGAAAGGTTAGAAATAAATATATATTTTGTTAATAAAATTTGGTTTTGAAATTCAAAAATGAATATCATGAAAATAAATTGTATTTGAAAACTCTGTATTTTAATAAAAATTTGTTTTAGTATATATATGTAACATATATTTTGAAAGTTATAGTTTGAATGTTTTACAAAAGTTTTTTAAAGCTAAATTTTGTATTTTCTAATATACATGTGTGTGTTTATTTATTAAAATATGATTAGTTTTAAAATCATTTTTCTTTGAATTGACATAAGTATAAATATATAGAGAAGAGAAAATATATACAAATAAAAGGAAATGGGTTTGTTTAAATTGAAAATATAAATATAAATCATATTTAAACATTTAATAAATATATAATTTACAAGTGTAAAAGTTTTGTCATACAAATTTACCTTTTTAACTAGTTTAACAAGAAATAAGACAAGTGTTAGCTCAATTTTATTTTATAATTACAAATGTGATTTATCATCATTTATTTTAATTATTAATAAAAAGGAAAACAAGAATATAAATACCTCACTATCTCCTTCTTTCTTCATTTTTAAAAATCTGAGAAAAAAAACCTAAAACAAAAGCCTGTACAAACCAAAAACAAAAGAAAAACTTAAACCAGGCAAATCAGAAATCAAAAACTAAAACTACAATGTCATCTGTTCTAAGGCTTTAACCTAATTGAAGAACAAATTTAAAGAAATTCAAAGAATTAATTCAACACAAAAAATAATAAGATCTAAAGCATCTCAACCTGAAGCAATTAAAATAAAGATTACCTCCAGTTTTCAAAAAAAAACCTGGAAGTTCAAATTCAAAAGCAACTGATTCAACTCAATAGATCAAAGCTCAACATCAACAAACAAGATCAGATTCAAGCTTCAAATCTAAAACCAGGGGAATACAAATCGAATTCAAAGTTTCTAGATCAAATAATATAAAGCCTGTTCTCTATCTTCCCATCCAGGTGAGCAAACTCTAAATTTAAGCTTGGATCTGTTTACATTATGATGATGTTTGAAATAAAGTTGTGAAAGGTGTTTGCATGAATGTAAATGTGCTTATATATATATTTATGGTGTGAATGTTTGTATATAGGAATACCAGGCTCTGTTCTAAGTTTACAGGTTTAAAACCTATTCAAAAAATAAAAAACTCTTCTCCCAACTCTTTTTAGGCTTGGATGTTTAAATAAAAAAATGTTCAAATTAACAAGATGTTAATTTTAAAAATGATTCCAAGTTGAAATGTTTGGTAACTATTTTGAAAATATGAAATAACAGTAAAATCTTTTCAAAATAGAAAAAATCAAATGTCTTAATTTCTTGTTTTGATTCTATAATTTGATTCGCATGTAAACAAAATATGATTCTTGATGTAGATATCATAATTTTTAAAGTTGGGTATGATGGGAATTCATGAGATGATCAGATTCATTTAATTCGTCAAGTCTAGGCGAACGATGAGGAGTTAGACATTAAGTTTGAGTCTGGTGGTAGACAGGTTGCTGGTGATCATCAGCAAAATGATCGAAAAAATTATAAGTTGCCAGGGTGGCCGTCGGAAGTAGATTTAGGGTTTATATTCATGTTTGGGTTGCTGTCGTCCTCGAACTAATTTCGTCGTCATCGAAGCATTATGGACGATCGGACCGGAGGGATTGTTTCGTTGTCGTATGGCGAAGCTGTGGACGCGACGACCTGGTTGCAGGCTATCTAAGATGGTCGGGCGAGATGTTTTTCGATTGACCGATGGGTTCGAGTATTCGTTCGAGTTATTCAAATTTTATCTATGGTGAAATTGAAGGTTCGAGGAGATCAGGCTAGTCATCGGTGTTGTCGTCGACTTGTCGAAGGTCGCAACATCGACCAGAGGTGGCCGGAGTCCTGGTGCACGTGCACGCATGAATATTGTATCAGGTGAAGTTGTGGGTTTGGGGAGAAAAAGGATGTTCGGGTTGATCTCGGGATGGTTTCGTGATTGACTCGAAGGAAAGTGTGGAAGCGAGTTTCTCGGGGAATACTCGGGCAAAACACGAGGTTGACTCGGGTTCTTGATTATGTTGATAAGTTTTAAAAATAAGAAGAAGTAGAAAGTTTTAAAGTATAAAAACTTAATCAAGTTAAACAATTTATTAACCACTTCTTCCAAAATAACTAATGTTTATTTAAATTGGAATTTATTAAAGGTTTGAAAATAATATTATTTTAGGTTTCCAGTATTTCAATGTATATATAACTATTATTTATAAAGTTTATTTTAAATAAAATTAATAATGTAATTAAGAAGTTAATTAAAAATATAAAATGTTTTTAGTTGTAAATTAACTTAAATTAATTTATGGAATAATAATAATTTTGTTTTCAAAGATTAAAGGTTTGAAGGTTAAATGTTTTTAAAGATAATTGATGAATAATTACTTTGTGTAATTAAATTAAAGCTAATTACTTTGTGTAATTAAATTAAGGCTAATTAATTACTGTGATTAAATTAAAGAATAATTAATGTAATTAATTAAGATATTTATTAATTAAGGGTAATTATTTACTTAAAGATGATTACTTAATGAAAGTAATTAAAAGTAATTAGTTAATGATTAAAGGTTGATAAATCAAGTGATTAAACAATAATTAATTTAAGGACAATTAATTAATGTGATAAATTAATTAAGGTAAATAATTTGAGGATAATTAATTAATTTAAAGGTTAATTATTAATGAAAGTGATTAAGGATTGATTTACTAATTAAAGGTTAATTAATTAACATAATTAATTGGGAATAATTAATTAAAGAACAATTAAATGATTAAAGGTTAATTATTTAATGATTAAAGGTTGATTTATTTATTAATTAAGGTTGATTAATTAATGATTAAAGGTTGATTAGTTTATCATTAAAGGTTAATTAATAAGTGATTAAAGGATAATTAATCAAAATGGTTTGTAAATAATTAATGTTAATTAACCAGGATTAGTAATTTATTCATAAGTAATTAATCTGGTTTAAACTAATCAAATGACTAATTGATCTTACTTGTGGATATTTGGATTGTATGGAATGCTCTGAATTGTTTGATATCCCTGATTTATGATGCTTTGTGATATGAATTATTTTTATTTGAGCTGTGATTAATGTAATTTATTTATCTGTGAGGAATTTACATATTTATCTGTGAATCTGTGAACGAAGATAAGCATTATAGGAGTATACCTCTTATCAATACTGTTATGCTTGAATTAATGTTGATTGTGATATTGTATTATTGTGTGTAAAATCCCTAGACTACACCATACACATACAAATATGGATTTTACGAGGTATTGGTTAAGTCACATATATTTGAATTTAATATTATGAAATGGTTTTAAAGATTGAATTTTGAATCCAAAATGATTTGAAAATGGAATTGAGTTGAATATGAAAAGCTTTTGGAAAGGGAGTTTGAAATTGAAATTTAGTTTAAATATAATATATCTTGTTTAAGTTTTGAAATTATTTTACAACCTAGGTTTCGAAAGAGTATACAAGTTATACAATATTATATATGGATTTTAAACCATTTTAAAAGTATTATTTGGGGAATTTAAATTTAACCCAGGTTTATACTTTAAAGGTTCTAAATTGTGCATATTTGGTTGGATTTTTCCGAAACGAAAAGCATTTGTTTTCAAATGATAATGGCTTTCATATAATGCAAGAATTCCCAGTTTTGTTAAAATAATTTCCAGTTTTTGAAATGGAAATTGTTTTGAAAGTTGTGAATGAATCTTTGTGAAAGATTATTGATCCTTGGTTTCAAATTGAAATGGATTTTAAAAGGTGAATCTTTTGTTTTAAAAATATTGAAAGTGGAAATTTGTTTAAACCATTTGAAGGAAAGGTTTTCGGCTAAAAGTTAACTAAGATCTCGTATATCCATATGGTTTTAAAATTTTGCGCTCATCATTCGGTTTAGCCGGGAGAGGGCTTTATGTCATATAACCCATTCCGAATAGTGATACGACAAAATGGATAGCATTTGAAGACCGGGTATTTTCGAGAATGAAAGGATTACTTGTCGAATGACTCTGCACTGAGTAGCTACAGTATAGAGATCTCCATATGTGATGGGGAGTCCGATCGGAATTGTGAATACCCGGATTGCAAGGGCTTCTTTGAAGTGTCTTCGGTTCCGTACGAACCTAGAACGGACTTGTATGGACGTATGTTTGACATTTCACTTTGAGATGTAAAGCTGGTTTCTATCAAATACATTTCTGTTGGTGGCGGAGAATTTATTCTCTTAGCTTAACACCCTTCTCGGAAACGTACGAGCTCAGAGATTATGTAGTTGATATTTACTAGTGATATATTCCCAATTTGGTAATGTGGCATACGAAGTGCCGCTGATCATTTGTTGATCAAAGCATGGCTTTTGTGAAAAGCGTAGCTTTGTGAGACGAGACTTCATCAGGACCTCACAACTCGAAAATGGTCAAAATAGGAAGGATGTGGAAAGGTTATAGGTGGTCGTGCCCCTTAGGGTATGTTCATTTCCTTCTGGATAAAAAGTGATATCATGGTATGGAGCCTGGATATTTAACTTATGTGGTTGTTGCTTTGTGGTTGAGGATCCTCGGATAAAGTTCGGAAATGATCGGGGGATGGCATACTCGTGTCAGTAGTTACCTAGTTACAGAGGTAACTCGGCCTTGTGTTGGCAGAGATAAGGTTAGGTTCTCGATGCATCCCTCTAGAGGCGTACCCATGTGGCATAGGATGTTCCTTAGCCTGACCGTTTGTTGGAAATCCAAAGAAACAATACGAGCCTTGTACGGTTTTAGTTGTATAACCTACCATTTACTTATGGTGGTGACCTGTCGTTTAAGTGGTAGCTATAGTAGGCGTACTACGAATGTGTATGCTAGCTAAGATTAATATTATACTTTCGAAATGTTTTCTACACTATGCACTAATAATAGCATCAAAAGGTTTTCGCGTATCAAGCATGTTTGACTATCATAAGGAGAAATCTCCTCCAATGTGCGTTTGCATTATGTGTGTGGCGGGAGGCCTTATGGTAGTTTCATTTTCCAAAAAGCATTGCGGATTTCTTTTACTTCTTTGTTGTTTGTTTTAGTTCAAAACAAATGTTTTTGTTTGCTCACACCAGTCTCATGACTGACCTGGAGTTTACTGTTCTCTTTCTAAACTCAGGGTGCTCACAATTTTCCATACGGGCAGCCTACAGTCATATTTTCAGATAATCTGCTAGTAGATATCGATTCAGTAGCCTTCAGCTTTCTGTTAGAAATTCTTTGGAGTCTAGAAATCGCATTCATGACCGACCTTGCTACAATAGAACATGATGGTGGTTCGAGCTAGTGGTTTAGAGCTTTAGCTATGGAGTTGCAGTATTGTCGGATTTTCTTTCTCTCTTGCTTGGCATTTAAGATATTATCTTTTCGTTGCTGTTGTTTCCGCTATTGTATATCTTTTGGCTCTGATATTGATATTCAATTATATCATTGTTGTATCAAATATTGTGTATCAATAAAATTATTTTTCTGTTTCCGCTGTGTTGTTTACTTAATGTGTTATAAGCTCCGTCGAACCAGATTCGACATTTGAATCTATGACATTCGAATATGGGTAAGTATGGATGTCGATTTTCAGACGCTGAATTTTGGATCATCATATAAAAAAACACTCATCTTTATGTCAGCTCTACTAGCAGTTAGATAGAGTAATAATCCAATTATACTTCGATATAATTTTGGTCAAAACTCTTGCTATCTTCATCTCTACCGAGATGTATTGTTGTACTCATTGGAGTTAGTTTGGCAGTAGTGTTTTCCATACCAAAGCATTTAATTAGATTATTACAATATTTTTCTCGATTAATAGAAATTCCATTTTCTAATTGTTTAATTTGTAAACCAAGAAATTAAGATATTCTCCCATATGTAAAATTTTAAATTCTTTAGTCATTATATTAGAAAATTCTCGACAAAATTTTTCATCTGTAGAACCAAAAATAATATCATCTGCATGTATTTGAATAATTAAAATACCCTTTTTAGTTCATTTAATAAAAAGAGTTTGATCAAACTTTCCAATTTCAAAACCAGAATCTATAAGATAGCTCTTAAGACTTTCATACCAAGCACAAGGTGCTTAATTCAGACCGTATAAGGCTTTCTTAAGTTTACAAACATGGTCTAGGAATTTTTCATTTGTGAATAAAGGAGATTGTTCAACATAAACATTTTCTTTTATATATCCATTCAAAAATGCACTTTTAAAATCCATTTGATAAAGTTTAAATTATGAAAACATGCAAAAGCCAGTAAGATACATATTACTTCTAGTCGTGCGTATGGAGAAAACGTTTCTTCATAGTCAATTCCTTCTTCTTAATTATATCCTTGTGCAACTAATCTAGCTTTATTCCAAGTTACATTTCCTTGTTCATCTGCTTTATTTTTGTGGACTCGTTTAGTACCAATGACCGTTTGATCACTTGGTCTAGGAACTAATTCCCAAACTTCTTTTCGTTCTAATTGGTTTAGCTCTTCTTGCATAGCCATAATCCAATAGTCATCAGTAGAGGCTTCTTTTGCATTTTTAGGTTCAATATTAGAAAGAAATGCTACATGGCCCATTTGATTAAGTCGATTTCTAGTTCTGACATGTGACTCAATTTCTCCTATGACATTTTTTACTCCGTGATCTCGTAAAATCCTAGGAGGAGATCTTAATTCATTTTCATTATGAACAATGTTTTCATCTTCTTAAAAATTATAAACAATGTTTTCACCTTCTTCAAAATTATTTTTAGAAATTGCATTTGTGACCGTCTTAGTGATTATCTCATCATCCTCAAAATTTGTATTAAATTTAAAATTTTCTTGAAGAAAACATGAAGTGTTTCTTCGATTGTTTTAGTTCTCTTATTAAAAATTCGATCAGGTTTGCTTCGTTTCGAATATCCTATGAAAATTTCTTGATTATATTTTGGATTGAATTTTCCAAGCTGATCTTTTATGTTTGAAATAAAACATTTTGAGCCAAAAAATTAAAATATGAAATATTTAGGTTTCTTTGATGAAATAGTTCATATGGTGTGTTTAGTTAGTGGTCGGATGGAAACATGATTCAGAACATAGCAGGCAGTTGCTATAGCTTCTGTCCCAAAATGTTTTGGTAAAGTGGTTCCGTTTAACAAAGTCTTGCACATTCTTGCAAAGTTCTATTTTCCTTTCTACAACTTCATTTTGTTGTGGTGTTCTATGAGAAGAAAAATTATGATAAATTACCCTTTAATTACGAAAATGTCAAAAGCTTCATTTTTGAATTCACCTCCATAATCACTTCTAATATTTTAAAATTTTGAGATTTTGAATTTTTTAGAAATTATTTTGAAATTTTCAAAAGTATTGCTTTTATTTTTTAGAAAAATAGTCCAAGTATACCTTGAAAACTCATCTACTATAACAAACACATAATTGCTATGGTTTATAGATTGAACTTGAGTTGGTCCAAAAAGATCCAAATGCAATAGTTCAAGTGGTTGTATAGTAGAAATGTTTTTCTTTGATTTAAAGGATGATTTTGATAATTTTCCTAATTGACAAGCATCACAAATATTGTTTACTTTAAAATTTATTTTTGGTAAACCTTTTACTAATATTTTTAGATAATTTGTTTATAGCTTTGAAATTAATATGACAAAATCTTTTGTGCCATAACCAAGGATCATTTCCTTTGGCTATTAAATGCATATTGGTATTGTAATTTATACTCATATTCAAAACATATATATTTTTATCTCTAAAACCTTCAAATATAATATTTTTATTTTGATAAAATATGCTACGCTTATTTACAGTAAAAGTTATATTGAATCCTTTGTCACACAGTAGGCTGATACTAAGTAAATTATGTTTTAAATTTTAACTAATAAAACATTTGTAATAAGAGGTAAATTAGATAAACCGTTATTTCTCACAGCCTTTACTGATGATATATCCTTTGGAATTGTCTCCAAAAGTTATAGATCCTCCATCTGAGTAGGTAATGTTCATTAGCATCTCTTTGTTTCCTGTCATGTGTTTTGAGCAACCACTGTCCAATATCCATTTCTTTCTCTATTTAGGTGGTACCTGCAAAATATAAAATTAACATTGGTACCCACTTGTGACGACCCGGAATTTTGAGCATTATCAATTTAATAATCTTTGATAATAATTAAATTGATTTGACCATTTTACAATTATAAATTGACAAGTTAGATTTATTTTAAAAGATTAATGATAATAATTTGTTAATATCTATTAATATTTTTCTTAACAATATAAATACGCAAGATTAAATTCTTTTGAAATTTATAATAATTTGATTTGGAAACATTTACTTTGGTAAATAAGAAATTTTTAATGTAATAAAACTTTATATTCAAATTGTAATATATATGAATGTATATATATTGTGATTTGATATTTGTTTTAAAATTTAATATGGAAATTAACAAATTTAATGTTAGAATGTTTCTATTTGAAATGTGTATATATATTTGTATATATATTTGAAATAGGAAAATTATTAATTTGAATTTAATAAGAGTTTTCAAACTTGAATATATTTAGTTTTGAAATTTGAAATGATAATTTGATTTAATGTCTTTGAAATGATATTTGAAATTTAAATTTTAAATAATAAAGTTAATTTCTAATTTTATAAACATATATTTTAGCTTTTGTTTTTTTTAAGAGAAAATTGTTTTAAAAATTTATATAAGGAGTTAAACTAAGTTTCTCAATTTATGAACAAATGATAAAATTAAATTGATTAAAATACAAGTTATTTAAAAATGCCTATATGAATTTGTTTTTAAGATAATGAAAGCCTAAAGTTTATTTTTATAAAGATGGAAGAATTTTATAGTTTTATAACATTACATAAATGTATGTATGTAGCTTAAATAGATCATTAATAAGGAAATAACATTTAAAATATTAATTAGATATTAAAAACATTTGTTAAACATTAATTTAACAATAATAACACTTGTAAACATTATAGGATATGTAAGGACATTTGTAAATAAGAGAGCATAGGTGTAAGGAAATTAGATCATACAAGGGACAAGTGGCAACTCTATTGATAACTTAATTTAAAATTTAAAATTTGTAATATGAAGAAGGAATTTACTTTTAATTTTCAACTAAGAAATCACTTTCTTCTTTCAAACAAAAATGCAAATCTGAAAATATGAAAACAAGAAGCAGGAAGTTAATTCTCGAATTCAATCTGTGAAACTTGGAAAATTCAAATCAGAGGCTAATGCAAGTTCATCTTCAAAAACAATCAGTAATCAAGCATCAGGATGTAAAACACAAACATGCAAATATGGAGCATCAGCAGATTAAAATTCAAACATGCAGATGAATTCAAAAGCCTGGAACAGCTTCTGTTTTCTGGAAAATTTACAGGTGAGTAAATGCAAATTTTTAAAAACAGATTTAAAAGTGGTATTAATTTGTTTATATGAATGAATAATATAATGTTATTTGAAAGAATTTAAATTTTATTGGATGCATGTTTGATTCATGTTTTTTGAATGGCTGTATACTGATGCCTAGTGTTTGTAAAAGAACAGGTTTTAAATTTTATAAATAAAATTCAATAACTTGTTCTTGAATTCGAATTCGAACTTCGATTGTAAATAGAAGTTGTTTGAATTTAAGTAAACTATCATCTAGAAACAATTACCAGTTTTTAAAGTGAATAAATGATTCTAAATACTTGAATTTACAGTAAAATATAAATTTGGGTCAGAAATTCATGAATTCAATTTTTAATTTTGGATTCATAATTGAATTGCAAATGGAAAATGATGATTTTTAGTACTTGAATCACAATTTTTAATATGGGAATTAGTGAGCATTTTGGGATTTACTGATTTGGGGTTTTAGGCCAAATCACGGCAACCCTCGGTGAACTGAGTCTTGCCATTGATCATGATGGTGGAGGGGGCTCCAGTGTTCATGCGAAAAATGCTTCATGAATTTTTAATTGAGTGGGATGGCCGATAATCGAGGAGTTAGGGTTTATTTACCTGTTTTTGGCCGATGTGTTCATCGTGGTTTCACGGTGTCGTGGGGATACCGGAGGTTGTCGCGAGCATTGCCGAAGGTCCAGAGGATTGTGGGGAAGCTACGGTGGTGGTGACGTGGTCTCCGGTGAGGGGGATGGCCGGCGGTGGTTGGATTTGAGGTTGGGACTTTCGAACGATTTTGGGTTCGAAGGTCATTTTTTCGATTCTCATTCGAATTGATGTTCTGGGTGGTGCGCTGGGTAATGGGGGTTGAGTGCGACTTGTGGGTAGCCGGCGTGGAGTTCGCCAGCGACCATCGGCGTCGTGCACGTTTACGTGCACGTTCGTGTATTTCTGTTTTGGGGTTCTGGGGAAAAGAAGATGGAGGCCCGAAGATTGCATCGTGTTTTGTTGTATGGGACTCGAAGCAGGAAGAAAGGTGGAGAGCACGGGGGGGGGGGGGGGGGAGGGGGTTGCTTGTTTTACTCGAGGAAGACTCGGGTTTGGATGGGGATTTGCTTGGGTTTTGTCGCGTGTAATTCTGTGTTTACTCGAGAATGTTGGGTAGGATTATGTTTGGGTGCAAACAGTTATAAAAGATTTAAAAATTAACAGCAAGGTTTTTATAAAGTTTTTAAAACAAGAGTTAAACAAGTTTGTTTATAAAACTAAATTGTTTTAAAGTTGGTTAAACAAAGTTTTATATATATATATATAAAATATGGAAGTTTAAAATAAAATTAGTGTAATTTTGAATTAAGTTGTATTAGCTTTTATTTGGTAACTATGGAAAGTTTTAAAGATTTAAAAAGGTTTAATTTGAATATTTAAAATTGTTTAATCATAGTTGAATTTTAAAATAATTTATTTTTAAATAAAGATTAATGGTTAAAGTTTAGAAATCAATTATAATTTAAGAAATTATAAGTTTTGATTATTTAAAGATAATTAAATTTGTAAAGATAATTGAGATAATTAAATAATTTTTAATTATCGAGTTTTATTTGTTAATAAATGATTAAATTAAGATAATGGTTTCTTAATTAAGAATCTTTTAATATAATAAGTTAAGAATCATTTAATTAATTAAAATGATTAAGTTAAATAGTTAATTAAGTAATTAACTTGTGATTAATTAAGATAATCACTTTGGATTAATCTAATATAATTACTTGGGAAGTAATCAAGTAATTAAGTGGTTAATTATTTGAGGTAATTAAGTAAAAGATAACTACTTTATGAAAAGTAATTAAGTAAATGTGATTAAGAGTTAATCACTTAGTTATTAATTAAAGAATTAATTAATAATTGGTTAAAGATTTAAATTATTTGATTAATGATTAATTAATAAAAGGATTAAGAGTAATTAATTAAGAAAGAAATTTAATTAATGAAGTAATCATTATTTAATGTAAATAATTAATTAATTGTTAATTAATAATTTAAGGATAATTCATTTATAATTAAGTTTTAATTACTAAATGTAATTAAAGTAATTAATCAAAGGTGATTAATTAAAGGTAATCAATTAAATATGATTAATTAAAAGTAATTAATCAATGTGATTAAATTAAAGTGATTAATTAGGTATGATTAAAAGATAATTAAGGAATAATTATCAGAAGAATTAGAGAATAATTAATCATGGTTGATTAATTTAGAAGGTAATTAAGAGGTAATTACTTAGTATAATTTGGAGTAATTAATCAGGATGATTAATTAATATGGTAATTAAGTAAGAATTACTTAAAGTAATTAAGTGATAATTAATCAGGGAAGATTAATTGAAATGGATAATTAAGTGATGTTAGTTAATTAATTTGTAATTAATTAATGAATAAGAAGTTGGATTGAAGATAATCCAAGTGATTAATTAAGGATTAATTTAATTTAAGGATTAATTAAATTAATCAAGTTTGAATCAAACTTGTTTATGAATGATTGATGATTGGATGATATATATCATTGGATGAGTTAATGATATTGGTTGTTGACATTGATTGATGGGTGATGATGTGAATATGTTATATCTGAGATGTGATTTATATGCTGCTTTGTGATATGTATGGATGAAGGTGATAATAGATGAATATCTATCTGTGTTGTGAATACATCCATTTATGTTAAGTGATATTTTCTGAAATATCTATTGTTTAAATCCCTTAAGTACAACTTGGACATTAAAATGGCTTTGGTTTCTATGAGACCGGAATCTGGTTTTCATATTTGGATATCCGAAAACCACATCGATTCCAATTAAACGTTAGGTCGTTAATCCAAGTGGAGCAAGTGAAGACTCGAGGTGTAAGGGCTATACGTCAGTATAACTCTGTGGGTGATTCCGTAATGAGTTTGACGGAATAGTGCTTATGGAGATTCAGAGTGCAAGGGCTATGGTCGTTGACTCTGAGGGTTATTCCAAAATGAGTGCAACGAGATAGTGCCTTCGGTTTCGTTCGAACCCGGAACGAACTTGTATGGATTGAATGCTTTCAGCACATCGTCAGGCGGACGATGAGCATCTAAGATAATTGGTCCTATAAAGGTAATCGCAGCCTCAAGCCTCATCAACCAGGAATGGCTAAAACAGGGGAGGTGCAACAAGGTTTCGTCGGTAGCTCCCACTGGAGAGCAAGATACATCCCTGTCTAGAAGTCCCTTTATATTTCGGCTGTGTGGGTAGTTGGTCTGCAGCCAACTGCGGGGTGGTCTTGTTCGGGACTGTTCAGTAAGGAATAGTCCCGGCCTTGTGTTGCGGGGGAGTGGGAGTACTCCTCAGTACGGTGATTTAGGCCACGTACTATGACGGGCGGTACCCCAGTAGCCCTGCCATTGATGGAATCCATAATCCAATAAGTGCCTGTACGGTTTTGATTGTGCCCAACTATGTTGGAACGTGAGATGTAAGCATTCCAGCTATTTCTGTATTTTATTTTGAAAACCCTAGACACTATTATAATATCACTGGATTTCCTATCAAATGTTTTGGTTAGCGTAAGGTAAAAACTTTTCCATGTTTATGTGTGGGAAGTCTTACGTGATACCTTTTCTTTTAAAAAGGATTTTCTAAAGTTAAGCAATCTTAAACCGTTTACTCACACCAGGCCCCTGTCTGACCCGAGTGTTTATTTTCTGTTTTATTAAACTCTTGGGTACTCATATTATATATGAGTAGTCAAGTGATTCAGGTTATCTCTTGACGAAATCTGGAGGAGCTTTGGAGCAGGAGGCTTCAGCGTGTAGAGATATAGTTAGTGTTTCCGCTGTGTGTTATTCTGTATGATGTCTTGTATTGTATTAGACAGAAATGTTATAACTGTCTAAATTGAGATGTTTAATGGAGTACTATGATGTATATGATACTATGTATATGTTCTATATTATATTTAAATCGTTCCGCTGTGAGATTCTGATGTGTTGTTTCTTTTTCTTCTCTTTCTTTTCTTCTTCTATCCCTTTCTTTCTTAATTAGTGATGCGATTTTCTGGAGATGGAAAGTCGGGTTGCTACAGCTGGTATCAGAGCATTAGGTTGAGTGAATACCTAGGCTCTGGAGTGGTGTCTGTCTTGAGAGAGCGTACTTGTAATTTTTATATATATAAATATATATTTATATAACTACCTAATTTGTTGGGTTATCTGTTCGGATTTTCCAACATAGGTTATAAAGGTAGATAAGGTAGGAGTGTGTGGAACACGACTACCACTAATGGAAAAGGTTTATATGTTGTGGTTGGAGATGTGCATGTCGAGATTGTAGACCTAATGTTGTTTTGAATAAGTTTTGTAGAAAGGATTTCTTTAAGTCCAGAGGAAGTCTTTTTCAAGAATTGGAGTATATTTTTGAAGTGTGAGGTTGACTTGCTCTCGTGTGAGCGAGATTTCTAATAGTAGAGTTGTCCGTTGAGCAGAAGCAGGTAAGGGTATCTTGATAGCTTCAAGAAGGAATAGCTGTGTGATGAGATGCAGTTTCCATAGATGGTTCTGAAGATGTTTCTTTTGGAGCCAGATTAAGATGGTATTGGAAGAGCATTGATGTCTACTGCAGTGAAGATTCAGATGTTTAGAGATTTTCTGGATTTCATGTAAGGGTGTCTTATCTTTATTGAAGTAGGAGACTAAGGTCGATGAGTTACCCCATTTCGGACGTGGTCTCATTTGTTTTCTTAAGAGATAAGTGGTTGGTGTTTGATTTTGAGCCGAGTTTCTTGAGAAGATGTCTACCGTCTGAAGGCTTTTTAGTTTAATTGGATGTTAGTTTGGTGTTTCAAGAAGTTTCTGGTTAAGGAAGATCTTGTGGCTTAGCAGTATCATTGAAGTGAAGTTTGGAAGTAGCAGCATGGATCTGTTTCTTCGATGATTCAGTAATCTTTGGGATTCTACTATCAGCAGACTAGGCAGATGGTGAAGGCTTATTCTTTTCTTTGGGAAGCTCAGCAGAGCGAGATATCTGTTGGAAGTGATCTATTAGTTTATGGTAGATAAGCCATTCTGGAAAGATTTATCTTGTTTAGGAAAAGCTGTTCTAGTTGGGAGACAGTTCTTTAGAATCAGAACTAAGTGGAATCGCAAAAGTGACTTGCGATTAGTTTGGAAATCTTGGAGTATTCTTGGTTTGAGATTGAGGCATCTCTCATGGAGGGAAAAGCTATGGAAGTAGTCGGAGGGTCTCCAGATGTTTTTGAGGAATTCAGAAGTTGACCTAAATCGGAGATTGAGTTTCCTTATCGACTTGGATTCCTAGAGCAATTTTGATGGTTCAACCATGAAGAGGGATGACTCTTGGAGCGAGAAGGGTTTGGTGAGGCAGCTCAAGATTCTTTGGAGAAGGATTGATCATCTTATTCTAAGTTGAGATTTTGTTGAGATGTTTTGACCAAGTGGAAGGGTCACTAAGGTTTTTATGAATCGGATGAACTGTGTATGAAGAAAGATTTTGCTTATGTTCTTCGATAGCATTCTTATCTGCTCTAGATTAGAGTTGTGCAGCGGAAGCGAGTTGGGAATTATTCTAGAATGGGAGCAACCGAGAGTTGCAGTTTTCTTGGAGTAGAGGATTTCTACTGGAAATTCATGTATGAAGGAATTTTCTGGAGTTAGAAGGTAAGGTTGTTAAGTACAACTGTTTGGCTATTCAGATAGGAGAGGTAGGTTTAAAGTCCATTGATGTTGGTGATATAGAGTCGTATTTTGGATTTCAGCAAATTATTTTGGGAGAGCCATTTTGTTGAGTAGGATCTGGTAGTTGAGTTGGTTTTGAGTTTAGTCTGATATCTTGTTCAGATTTGAAGAAATCAGATGAGGGAGTTCTTGGTTTTAGTAGTGTAGTTAATTAAGATTTTGTAGAGCGAGTATTCCAGTATAGGTATCTGGAAACCCTAGATAATATTAGGGAGTTCTATTCAGAATTTTTCTGGATAGATAAAATTGTATGTTTGAATTGGTTGCTATGATTGGTAATGTATGATTGGTTGTATGATTGCTAATTTAAATTTAAATTCTTTAGCTGGGTTATTAAATTATCTTTGCTTTTAAATTTCGGGGACGAAATTCTTTTAAGGGGGGAGGAATGTGACGACCCGGAATTTTGAGCATTATCAATTTAATAATCTTTGATAATAATTAAATTGATTTGATCATTTTACAATTATAAATTGACAAGTTAGATTTATTTTAAAAGATTAATGATAATAATTTGTTAATATCTATTAATATTTTTCTTAACAATATAAATAGGCAAGATTAAATTCTTTTGAAGTTTATAATAATTTGATTTGGAAACATTTATTTTGGTAAATAAGAAGTTTTTAATGTAATAAAACTTTATATTCAAATTGTAATATATATGAATGTATATATATTGTGATTTGATATTTGTTTTAAAATTTAATATGGAAATTAACAAATTTAATGTTAGAATGTTTCTATTTGAAATGTGTATATATATTTGTATATATATTTGAAATAGGAAAATTATTAATTTGAATTTAATAAGAGTTTTCAAACTTGAATATATTTAGTTTTGAAATTTGAAATGATAATTTGATTTAATGTCTTTGAAATGATATTTGAAATTTAAATTTTAAATAATATAGTTAATTTCTTATTTTATAAACATATATTTTAGCTTTTATTTTTTTAAGATAAAATTGTTTTAAAAATTTATATAAGGAGTTAAACTAAGTTTCTCAATTTATGAACAAATGATAAAATTAAATTGATTAAAATACAAGTTATTTAAAAATGCCTATATGAATTTGTTTTTAAGATAATAAAAGCCTAAAGTTTATTTTTATAAACATGGAAGCATTTTATAATTTTCTAACATTACATAAATGTATGTATGTAGCTTAAATAGATCATTACTAAGGAAAATAACATTTAAAATATTAATTAAATATTAAAAACATTTGTTAAACATTAATTTAACAATAATAACACTTATAAAAACACTTGTAAACATTATAGGATATGTAAGGACATTTGTAAATAAGAGAGCATAGGTGTAAGGAAATTAGATCATACAAGGGACAAGTGGCAACTCTATTGATAACTTAATTTAAAATTTAAAATTTGTAAAATATGAAGAAGGAATTTACTTTTAATTTTCAACTAAGAAATCACTTTCTTCTTTCAAACAAAAATACAAATCTGAAAATATGAAAACAAGAAGCAGGAAGTTAATTCTGGAATTCAATCTGTGAAACTTGGAAAATTGAAATCAGAGGCTAATGCAAGTTCATCTTCAAAAACAATCAGTAATCAAGCATTAGGATGTAAAACATAAACATGCAAATATGGAGCATCGGCAGATTAAAATTCAAACATGCAGATGAATTCAAAAGCCTGGAACAACTTCTGTTTTCTGGAAAATTTACAGGTGAGTAAATGCAGATTTTTAAAAATAGATTTAAAAGTGGTATTAATTTGTTTATATGAATGAATAATATAATGTTATTTGAAAGAATTTAAATTGTATTGGATGCATGTTTGATTCATGATTTTTGAATGGCTGTATACTGATGCCTAGTGTCTGTAAAAGAACAGGTTTTAAATTTTATAAATAAAATTCAATAACTTGTTCTTGAATTCGAATTCGAACTTGGATTGTAAATAGAAGTTGTTTGAATTTAAGTAAACTATCATCTAGAAACAATTACCAGTTTTTAAAGTGAATAAATGATTCTAAATACTTGAATTTATAGTAAAATATAAATTTGGGTCAGAAATTCATGAATTCAATTTTTAATTTTGGATTCATAATTGAATTGCAAATGGAAAATGATGATTTTTAGTACTTGAATCACAATTTTTAATATGGGAATTAGTGAGCATTTTGGGATTTACTGATTTGGGGTTTTAGGCCAAATCACGGCAAGCCTCGGTGAATTGAGTCTTGCCGTTGATCATGATGGTGGAGGGGGCTCCAGTGTACATGCGAAAAATGCTTCATGAATTTTTAATTGAGTGGGATGGCCGATAATCGAGGAGTTAGGGTTTATTTACCTGTTTTTGGCCGATGTGTTCATCGTGGTTTCACGGTGTCGTGGGGATACCGGAGGTTGTCGCGAGCATTGCCGAAGGTCCAGAGGATTGTGGGGAAGCTACGGTGGTGACGTGGTCTCCAGTGAGGGGGATGGCCGGCGGTGGTTGGATTTGAGGTTGGGACTTTCGAACGATTTTGGGTTCGAAGGTCATTTTTTTTATTCTCATTCGAATTGATGTTCTGGGTGGTGCGATGGGTAATGGGGGTTGAGTGCGACTTGTGGGTAGCCGGCGTGGAGTTCGCCAGCGACCATCGGCGTCGTGCACGTTTACGTTCACGTTCGTGTATTTCTGTTTTGGGGTTCTGGGGAAAAGAAGATGGAGGCCCAAAGATTGCATCGTGTTTTGTTGTATGGGACTCGTAGCAGGAAGAAAGGTGGAGAGCTCGGGGGGGGGGGGTTGCTTGTTTTACTCGGGGAAGACTCGGGTTTGGATGGGGATTTGCTCGGGTTTTGTCGCGTGTAATTCTGTGTTTACTCGAGAATGTTGGGTAGGATTATGTTTGGGTGCAAACAGTTATAAAAGTTTTAAAAATTAACAGCAAGGTTTTTATAAAGTTTTTAAAACAAGAGTTAAACAATTTGTTTATAAAACTAAATTGTTTTAAAGTTGGTTAAACAAAGTTTTATATATATATATATATATATATATATATATATATATATATAATATGGAAGTTTAAAATAAAATTAGTGTAATTTTGAATTAAGTTGTATTAGCTTTTATTTAGTAACTATGGAAAGTTTTAAAGATTTAAAAAGGTTTAATTTGAATATTTAAAATTGTTTAATCATAGTTGACTTTTAAAATAATTTATTTTTAAATAAGGATTAATGGTTAAAGTTTAGAAATCAATTATAATTTAAGAAATTATATGTTTTGATTATTTAAAGATAATTAAATTTGTAAAGATAATTGAGATAATTAAATTATTTTTAATTATCGAGTTTTATTTGTTAATAAATGATTTAATTAAGATAATGGTTTCTTAATTAAGAATCTTTTAATATAATAAGTTAAGAATCATTTAATTAATTAAAATGATTAAGTTAAATAGTTAATTAAGTAATTAACTTGTGATTAATTAAGATAATCACTTTGGATTAATCTAATATAATTACTTGGGATGTAATCAAGTAACTAAGTGGTTAATTATTTGAGGTAATTAAGTAAAAGATAATTACTTTATGAAAAGTAATTAAGTAAATGTGATTAAGAGTTAATCACTTAGTTATTAATTAAAGAATTAATTAATAATTGGTTAAAGATTTAAATTATTTGATTAATGATTAATTAATAAAAGGATTAAGAGTAATTAATTAAGAAAGAAATTTAATTAATGAAGTAATCATTATTTAATGTAAATAATTAATTAATTGTTAATTAATAATTTAAGGATAATTCATTTATAATTAAGTTTTAATTACTAAATGTAATTAAAGTAATTAATCAAAGGTGGTTAATTAAAGGTAATCAATTAAATATGATTAATTAAAAGTAATTAATCAATGTGATTAAATTAAAGTGATTAATCAGGTATGATTAAAAGATAATTAAGGAATAATTATCAGAATAATTAGAGAATAATTAATCAAGGTTGATTAATTTAGAAGGTAATTAAGAGGTAATTACTTAGTATAATTTGGAGTAATTAATCAGGATGATTAATTAATATGGTAATTAAGTAAGAATTACTTAAAGTAATTAAGTGATAATTAATCAGGGAAGATTAATTGAAATGGAAAATTAAGTGATGTTAGTTAATTAATTTGTAATTAATTAATGAATAAGAAGTTGGATTGAAGATAATCCAAGTGATTAATTAAGGATTAATTTAATTTAAGGATTAATTAAATTAATCAAGTTTGAATCAAACTTGTTTATGAATGATTAATGATTGGATGATATATATCTTGGATGAGTTAATGATATTGGTTGTTGACATTGATTGATGGGTGATGATGTGAATATGTTATATCTGAGATGTGATTTATATGCTGTTTTGTGATATGTATGGATGAAGGTGATAATAGATGAATATCTATCTGTGTTGTGAATACATCCATTTATGTTAAGTGATATTTTCTAAAATATCTATTGTTTAAATCCCTTAAGTAAAACTTGGACATTAAAATGGCGTTGATTTCGATGAGACCGGGATCGGGTTTCCATATTTGGATATCCGAAAACCACATCGATTCCAATTAAACGTTAGGTCGTTAATCCAAGTGGAGCAAGTGAAGACTCGAGGTGTAAGGGCTATACGTCAGTATAACTCTGTGGGTGATTCAGTAATGAGTTTGACGGAATAGTGCTTATAGATTCGAGATGGAGATTCAGAGTGCAAGGGCTATGGTTGTTGATCTGAGGGTGATTCCAAAATGAGTGCAACGAGATAGTGCCTTCGGTTTCGTTCGAACCCGAAACGAACTTGTATGGATTGAATGCTTTCAGCACATCGTCAGGCGGACGATGAGCATTCTAAGATAATTAGTCCTATAAAGGTAATCTCAGCCTCAAGCCTCATCAACCGGGAATGGCTAAAACAGGGGAGGTGCAGCAAGGCTTCGTGGGTAGCTCCCACTGGAGAGCAAGATACATCCCTGTCTAGAAGTCCCTTTATATTTCGGCTGCGTGGGCAGTTGGTCTGCAGCCAACTGCGGGGTGGTCTTGTTCGGGACTGTTCAGTAAGGAATGGTCCCGGCCTTGTGTTGCAGGGGAGTGGGAGTACTCCTCGGTACGGTGATTTAGGCCACGTACTGTGACGGGCGGTACCCCAGTAGCCCTGCCATTGATGGAATCCATAATCCAATAAGTGCCTGTACGGTTTTGATTGTGCCCAACTATGTTAGAACGTGAGATGTAAGCATTCCAGATATTTCTGTATTTTATTTTGAAAACCCTAGACACTATTATAATATCACTGGATTTCCTATCAAATGTTTTGGTTAGCGTAAGGTAAAAAGTTTTCCATGTTTATGTGTGGGAAGTCTTACGTGATACCTTTTCTTTTAAAAAGGATTTTCTAAAGTTAAGCAATCTTAAACCGTTTACTCACACCAGACCCCTGTCTGACCCGAGTGTTTATTTTCTGATTTATTAAACTCTTGGGTACTCATATTATATATGAGTAGTCAAGTGATTCAGGTTATCTCGTGACGAAATCTGGAGGAGCTTTGGAGCAGGAGGCTTCAGCGTGTAGAGATATAGTTAGTGTTTCCGCTGTGTGTTATTCTGTATGATGTCTTGTATTGTATTAGACAGAAATGTTATAACTGTCTAAATTGAGATGTTTAATGGAGTACTCTGATGTATATGATACTATGTATATGTTCTATATTATATTTAAATCGTTCCGCTGTGAGATTTTGATGCGTTGTTTCTTTTTCTTCTCTTTCTTTTCTTCTTCTATCCCTTTCTTTCTTAATTAGTAATGCGATTTTCTAGAGATGGAAAGTCGGGTCGCTACACCACCGTTTTATTTGGGTCCTAAGAGTTAGGTCTTAGGAAGCCAAACCCAAGAGGGTTCAGAATTCCTTTTAAATATAAATTCTTGTTTTTATGAAATTTTTTTACAAAAGATTTTATGTATTTATCTCCAATTAAAGAATTATCTGTTTTTGGAACCCAAATCTTAATTGATTTAGAATAATTTGTAACTTTTGAACCAAGCTTTTCAACTTTATTATTATTCCTTTTAAAATTGCTATATAACGAATTCTTTTTCTTTGGAATAGCTTTAGAAATTTTCTTATATCCTAGTCCTCTTTTATTTGAAACAGTTTGAAAATTTTCTATAATTTTAGAAATATTTTTTCCTACTTTTGTTAAAATTAGAGACATTTTTAGCAATATCATCTAACTTTGTTTGAAGACTAGAGATATCTAATTTCAAAACTTTATTTGAGTTTATTTCCAATAAATCATCAAAATTTAGATCACTCAACTTGTCATTTGTGGCCATAAAACGTACGTTGGCTTGTTGTAAATCATTGTCCGAGTCACTATCCGATGATGAAGATGATTCTGAATTGTCCCAAGTGACGGAAAAATCTTTCTTTTTGAATATCTCTTTCTTGTACGTATATTTATCTTTTTTTCTGTTAGGGCGGTCTTTCTTGATGTAGCCTTTCTTGTAACACTCATAACATTATAGAGAAGACGATAATGGTTTGTTGATGTTGTTATTGTTGCTGGAGCTGCTCTTGTTATTATTGAATTTGTTGCTCTTTTTAAACTTCAAAAACTTTACGAAAATTTTAGCAATGAATGCCATATCTTCTTCATCTGAATCTAATTCATCCTTTTCTACTTAGAATGCTATATTCTTCTTATCTTGAGCTTGTACTCATTTTGTCTGGAGATTAACTTCATAAGACATTAGATTTTCTATCAACTTTTCTAGTTTGATGGTTGAAATGTCGATAGCTTCTTCGATTTCTATGACCTTTCATTCCCACTCATCCTTTAAAGAGTTGAGAATTTTTGAAACAATATCAAAGTCTGTATATGTTTCTCTTAAAGCTAAAAGAGAAAGATGTATATCTTCGAATCTAGAGTACATTTCTTTTATGCTTTCATCTTGCTTCATTTTAAATTTTTGAAACTGATCTTTGAGCATAGAGATTTTATTCTATTTTACTTTATTAGTACCTTCATGTGTAACTTTAATGTACGCCAAATTTCATAAGCCGTTTCACACATGCTTACTCTATTAAACCCATTCTTGTCTAATGCACAATATAACATGTTCATAGCTTTAGCATTTGCAGTAGCATCTGGTTTTTGTGTGTTAGAACATTGCGAATATTATGTAGTTTGTATGTCATATTCATTTTGAGTAATATTCCAAGTTTCATAACTATTTTCTTGTATATAAATTCTCATCCTAGTAGCCCAATAGTTATAATTCATTCCATTAAATAGAGGTGGTCATGCAGTAGCATCTGGTTTTTGTCTGTTAGAACATTGTGAATATTATGTAGTAGGTATGTCATATTCATTTTGAGTAATATTCCAAGTTTCATAACTATTTTCTTGTATATAAATTCTCATCCTAGTAGCTTGACCTTCAAGAAAACTTGGGTTAGTTATGGTGCTAGTGTTGTTTTCCATATTAAAACATCAGATAAATATGTTACGGTTATATGACGACCTTGCTCTGATACCAAATGAAAGTGACTGTGCTATAGGATCATGTAATATGGATAAACTACTTGTGCGGAATAATAATTAAGTAAGCAAATAATTAAATCAGTAAAGTAAACGACAGAAGAGATTTTTATACTGGTTCGAACTCCCATTCTATGTCCAGTCCCAGACTCCTTCTGGAATTAAACTATCAACCTCCACTTAAACCGGAGGAACAGGTTTACACCGCCTGAGCAACCGAACAAGACTTCTACCACCTAAGCAACTGAATAGGATTTCTACCGCCTGAGCAACCGAATATGACTTATTTACAAATAAACAAGAGTATCTGGCTGTAATGTGCTCTTTAAATAGCACTGATAAGTCACTTAAGTACTATCTCTCTATAATCTTATCCTTTATGATATATAGTGTAATGTGCTTGAGAAATGTGGAAGATAGAGTAATCAACAACCATAAACTGTATGCAGTTTGAGTGCAAATTGTAAACAGAGAATAAGAGATAAGAATTCAAGAATACTAAAATTAGTTTGGTTTATTTGATTGTTGAATTCTAAACTCTATTTATATATATTTAAAAGTTGAAATCTTTCATGAAAGAACGATGAAAAGAAACAGATGCAGCTGTTAGATTTGAGATGTTTCCCTTCATTGAAGAGAAATGTCTTTTAATAAAAACTAGCCATTGTAAATAATCAACCGGTTGAAATTATAATTCAGCCTTCTGAATTTTTTAATTTCGAAACAACAAAGAAATAGGCATTTGTAGGCCTAATTCAGACGGTTGAATGAACTCATTCAACAGGCTGGATATTGTGAAATACAAAAATTATTTCAATGAGCGGCAAATGAGGTCATTCAGCCGCTTAGCCGGCTATTTTCAGCCTGAATTTTGTACATATGTGCATGTGTGTGCATGTTAATATATATACACCATATTAGATAGATTTTAACATATTTCTAATAATATAAAGACTCTAAGCAATAGACTAACAGCTTCAAAACATTCTAAATCTAACATTACTATGATTAGTACACGGAAATATCGATTTACATAGTTGTCACAATCAAAACGATGAAAATTGAGATTCTAACAACTTAGAGGCAGAATGTTGCTTATATTTTTGCAAGCAACTAGCAAGCCCAATTAAAGGCAATCTGACCTAATCAAAGCAAGCCTAATTGATCCTTGATTAGCCTAGTCAAGGGTCGACCCATGCCTGGCCTCAAACCAGCCTTTCAACCTAGCAAGGCGCCATGGTAAATCACGGCCTCTTCAAACAACCTTCACATAAATAAGTCCAGGACCGAGCCAGATCAGTCTCGCTTGATTCTTCTACATTGGACTTACAATAGTAGCTGAAGACCACCACGATTCGTTTGGCTCCACATTAGTTGATGCCCGACCCCTATCTAAGCCTGTCTTAGTAAGCAACACATCAGGAAAGAATAGCCTGGCTTCAGGCAAGGCTTTTATACAACAAGAAACATCCGACAACCGGTCTCCCTCTAGATGCCCCATGCCCAATCCATTGCCTACCTTCCCTATATGGTCCTTAGATAAATTCCAATCCACTTCTATGTTATCGACATCCGAACCGCCAACTAGGCCATGTAGGCACTCAAGTGAAAGACAAAGCAGCCAATCCATCCAATTAAAAGACCACCGGTGGGGCGGCTATAAAATAGAGCTTACCATCAGCATTAATTGCATATTTAATGTAAGCCCAAGCCTTTTATAGAGAGGTGATGTGTAACACCCCACCTCTATGCCCATACTATCCAAGAGTATTACTATATAATACTATCAGATAATACATAGAATAAGGTGATATTGGGCTTACACGTGTGCATATTTCATTGGACTAACACTGGTACGCATTTCAAAAATCATGAATAGCTCAAATATACTTATGGATATCGGCACAAGACAATAGACACATGTGACTACAGGATAGAACAACAATATAAATTAAATCACAAAGATCACAGAGTCATCAATGCAACAATAAAATATAGTAATAAATATACATGAGTCCAAGTGAGTCTACAAAAATAGGTAAGTGCCAACTAACAACAAAAATAAATATGACATGTCCAACATACATCTCGACAACACATGAACACATGTAGATACAAATGTACAAGTTATATACAAATATTTTATTCTCCAGCTATGCCAACATCCATAAACTAGTCAACTCATTCCTAAACCTTAAATGTCTCGGACCGACCCGAGCATTATATAAATAATACATGGGTCAGACTACGTCTAAAATGAGGTGACAATATATCTGAACAATAACATCACATTCAAAACTATACACCAGTAAGGTCACCTATATATAAGTCAAGTCAAACTACATAATATATGTATAATGTCAAAATGGGCGAAATAATTCATGCATCCAAATATCATTAATATAAATATTCACAACAACATAAGACATGCCCTCAGCAATGCCCTCGATTTTCTCTCAGATAATCGTAAAGTAGACGTACCCGAGATCTGTCATTATTGTCACATATAAAACATACAAGCAATAAATATAAATATGGCATACCCATGGTAGCCACGATCATCTCTCAGATAACCATAAAAGATAAGAAGGGGTCTAACTTGATGCTCTCAGCATTTCTAGCTATCCTTGATAGCCATATAACCAATGTGTATGGGGTTACTCAACTACAAGGACTCCTGCCCCAAAGAATAATCAAGGAGGTCAATGATTCTATAAAAATCATTTAGACATTAGCTAATTGTCTTGGTTCTCAGCTAAAGAAATGATCATACGGTCTCTCAGACATCTAATAAGCTACTTAACTCTCAGTATCACAGATAATACCCTTGGAACTCAGTCTAAATGGGCTCCCAGCTCCATATATAACTATATCTTCATCGGTCTCAATAAAAGATCTAGGTGGCTCTCAATGTTCGTAAACTGTACTTGCCTATTATTGTATATAACAAGTCCAAAGAATAACTGAAGAAATATTGCTGAAAGTTTTATACCAGACGGTTCTATAACTCTGTTTATTCTACTTCCTTGTCGCATAGAAATATATAGCAATGAAAATATACAATTCTATTATTTATCGATTCGGAAGAGGTTTAAAAATACATTTTCCCAAAATGAAAACAATTTCAAATATGCATTTTCAATTGAGAGTAAATCAATTCATAAAATTTCCATCCTTTCCTCAAATTTCACTTTCTATCTCAAAATAAATAGTTGCAAATCTATTACTTAAATTCAAGGAAATCTATAAATTTCAACTTAATTCCAAATCATTTAAAACTACTTCTAAAAATAATTCATACATTTTTAGAGTTCTTTTCTAATAGTTGTAATAATAATATTAAATAAGAACGATAACTCAAGATTTCCTTTAGATAACAAATTTAGATAATTCTACTATCTAAATAAGGATTTTTAGTTGAAAATAATCTCCAAAAGCCATAAAATGAACTTTCGTAATTTAAAATTTCCATTCAATAAATAAATTGCATTTGGCTTATATAACCTCGAAATATTATTTTTATAATCTTTCAATTAATTAAATCCAAAATAAAACTAACTTATCACTTTAAAAATGTCAATTTCAACTTTAAATATTTTTTAATCAACAGTAAGTAAAGAAAAATTTAAATATTCTAAAATTTAACTTATTTAATCAAATCACCAAAAATTCATCAATTTCCAAACAATTTCAATTAAAAGAATACTTCAAACAATTCAAATAATTTTCAATTGCAAGTAATATTTCTAGTTTCAAATAAAAATCATTTGGAAATCTACTATTTTTTCCAAAAATATTTCGTTTCATTCAAAATATTCCATTTCAATTTATTCATCCCTTTCCGACCAATTATTAATATGATCTTATCATAACAACAATTAGTGGAAAGTATGTGATCTTATCACAACAACAATCGATTGAAAATATACAATTCAATTGTACCAACAACTTATTATCAAACAATCTTTAAATTCATATAAAATTGTACCTCGATCATAGTAGCGAGCTATCAAAATATAATTCATCCAAACAATGCTAATACATCCAATTATCTACTCAATAGCATAGAAAAATTAAGCAATTGTAATCAAAGACAAATTGCAACATACTAGACTATAGTTGTGAGTAAAAGGTTCCATTCACCTTAATGGAGCTTCCTTCTTCGCTAACCAAACATCCAAGACCCCTAAATCAAAAGGTCGGACCCAAAATATATTTGCAATTCTTTGCGTGCCAAGAGAAATCTATCACACACCACCTTCAACGTCACTGCCCATCCCCTCTACCAGCCCAGGTCTCCACCATACCCGTGTTCGCTCCTCCTCACGTGTTCATGAATGCACATATTTGAAGCTCCCAAATGTCACTCGCGATCCTGCCCCAGCTCATGCATAAGGGCTCGATCATCTCCATCAGGCCGCATCACACCAATGGCAGGCCACCCCTTGTCGTCGACGAGCCTCTAGGGTGTGCGGTATTTTTTATTTACTGGAAGTCGTGATTTCTGATTAAGGGATAGGGTTTCTTTTCTTTTTTGTAAGATGCGTGTGCTGGATCGTGCCCGGTGAGGAAAGTTAGGGTCCAGCCTTGGTTAGTTATTGGGTGAAGGAACAACTAGAAGAGAGGGGTAAGGAATGCACTAGAATATGTATTATTTACAATTAGGTCCCTCTCATTTGTTGAATTAATCACTATACTCTCTTTTACATTTAAACTTGAAATTAGCCCTAGAAATAAATTTCAATGTAATATAAAATGATTTACTCCTCATTCTACAAATAATATTTCGATAATCGAATAATTTTATTCAATTACATGCCTGCTTATATTTATTTAATCATTCATTATGTTAATATAAAATAAATTTATTTTTCAACTATTTTAATCACAAACAATTATTTACCCTTATTGAAATATTTTGTATTCAACTAAAACAATTTATTCAATTTCAATATATTATTTGAAAAAAATTTATAAATTTATTCAATTTATTAAATCAAAATCTTTTATTCGAAAGAATTTAATTGACCAAAAATTTATTTTTAAAATATTAATTATCAAATTTTGAATTAAAACAATCTTATTTTAATCAAATTTAATTATTTATCCGACGTAGAAGTCATGGTTGTTACATACTTCCCCCCTTAAGAAATTTGCATCCTCGTAGTTCCTTATAGGAAAAAGTCACGTACAACTCATACTTTGACTTCCTTCGTATACTACAAACTTATAATAACTAACACAATCCTTTGTATGGCTCTCTTTCTAAAACATCTTATCGCATGCTAGAATTTCAAATATATTCATTTAACAGCTTTCTATTTCGATATATTTTATGAAATTTTTTCTAAGTGTCGGATATTTAAGAATATGAGTCTCTTTTATAAGGAGAGTGTTTTGAAAAATCAAAACATAATATATCACAAATCATAAACATTCTAATCAATAGGGCATCCTGAAACATATGAAAACAAGATAATATCACATAATATAACGATATACCGTAAACCGTACCTTTATTTAGTATTTTAAGCAACTTACTTAGCTAATAAGCGTGCATAAGCGAGCCAAAGCATGCCAATATCACCATTAATCCAAATTTTCCTCTTGAACAACTATTCTTATCTCAATATAAACATTAGTTCGCATATAGTAAAGAAATATGATATGATAATAATATATTACTCCAATGCACATGTAACATGCATTTTAATTAGGCCACTGATCGATAAAATTTCCATGTTAAAAAACACAAAATCAAAAAAAAAACATCAAAGGATGAATTGTTACATAATGTCTTAACATTCAAAATCAATTTTCGGATTACAAAAATGTCAACTACAATAAGAGTTATAGTGTTTTTCACGAGAAGGGACAAAACTAAAATGATGTTGCAATAGCAGGTCCACCTTCTTAATTCATGTTTATAGCCATAAAAAAGAAAAATTCTTAAAGCTAAATTTATTGCTTAGGTTCTGAGCTTTTCATAATGTGCGAAATTGTCGAAATCGGATGGACCATTATGAAGTTATGGTCATTTGAAATACAATGCTATCTTATAGGGTTTGCATTTTCAAAACAGCATTTTGATTCAATTTCAAATTAGATTTCAGTATTAATATACTTTAAAATTTTGGAAAGTTATATACAACAAAGTCCTTACTTGTTCAAATGTCTAACCATTGAAAAAAGAAACGACAAAATCGGAAAAAAACCTCACAGGTTATGACCATTTTTGTAAGGACTGGAATTTTTTTCCACTTCCAATTATTCTACTATGTCTTTCCAAATTTTCCAATACTTTTGAAATAACTTTCCAAAGCCTTTATCAAATCTTTTCAAACTATTTCCAAAACATTGGATACCAAAATTCCATAGCCATTTAGAGTTTTTTCTTCTTCCAAATGTATATCCAAAATGATTTCTATATAAACTTTTAATTAAAATGTTGAGTTTCATAATATCTACCAAAACACGTATAAAACACTCATTAAATTTACAAATCTCTTTCGATAAAAATTTACATCATTTCTTAACCCACACACACACCTACCATTCTCATATCAGGAATTTTCGAACAATTTGAAATCAATTTTTGCAAAACTTCTGTCGAACCTTTTCAAAATAGTATATATTTTTTTTCTAAAATTTCACCCTACTATAAAACCTTTAAAATCGAAATCGACTCCAAATATTCATGAAATACATTTTCATTTAAAAATTACATCTTCTAGTTTTATAAAAATTGCTACATATATTCCTTTCAAAATAATGAGCATAATTTTCTTAGAAATATTATTTCAAACAATGGTTTTTAATATAGCTCAAAATATATTACTTTTATTCACAATAATACACCTGTTTTAATTCTTGTTTAAACCATAACCAACCTATTTTTTATGCATTCATCACGTAATTATACTCCTCTTTTCTTTTTCAATGGATTCATTTTCATTTTTTTCTTAAAAATGATTCGAAGCATCTTTACTTTTCATTATCAATTAATGTACATATTTTACAATCTTTACATATTTTTAAAAGGACAATTATAAGTTCCATAAATTACTAAATCAAGTTCATGAAAGGTAGACTTTATTTTGCTTTCTGGAATTACTTCTTTACTTCATTAATCACTTCATTGTATAATAGTTAATACATTCTTGAGCCCAATTAAACTTTTCAAATTCAAATTACCTAAAAAAAAATCAACTTCATTCCATAAAAGCTTTTCTACTTCAAAATACAAATAATTTATCTCAAAAATTTTATCTTCAACAAATTTTAACTTTAAACTAGATATAAATAAAACTATTTTAAGTTAAAAAATAATTCAAACTTGAACTCCGTTAATTACAAACAACATACAATTTATAATAAATTAAATTCCTTTCTTCCTTAAATATATATTTTCTCCTAAAGCGATGTTTAGTTTATCTTCAAAACATGAGTTACTTTCCAAAATGACAGCTTCTCCTTTTCAAAAACATTACCTTCGTTTCGAAATATTCTTTGAAAATATTCTCTCTTTTTAGAATATTATATCACTTTTTAAAACTTTGCGTCCACAAGTCTCATCCTAGTGTTTGAAACTCCGTATTAGTAACGTTGATCATGTGCATCGACCAGAATTCTTAAAGTACCCAACAGACCGATTAACACGAAACCGGCTTCAAAAATTTTCTTTAAACATATTTAGATATTCCATGTGGAAAACAATTATTTGAAAAAACCAAAATATTTCTATTATCATGTAAAATTAAGCACTTATAATAGAAAACGTTCCATTCACAAAATATATTTGCTTTAAAAATATTATTCGATCTTCAAACCATCTTTTCCTAAATCAGTTACTAGTATTTATCATTCAAAATTTTAATTTCTTTCAAATTAATATTCGAATTTTCTCAAACTAGTACTTTTTCCAAATGCTTAAATATCACTCGAAAATATGATTTTCAACCACCTTTTTGTGTGTGTGTATGCTTGTTTGAATAAAAATAGTTATCTTCAAAATGCATATATACATTCGATTCAGCAATAATTAACAACATTACAAACCGTCACACATCATCCACCGATAGTATCAAACAAGAATTTACAATAATACATACATTTTCAAACAAATAAACAAACGCCTTCCACGAAAAAGGATCAATCAATATTCATTGTGCAACTCTGATCACTACTGGATTTCTTCATTTATATTCCAGTCACACAGAGGTCTAATATTCACCATCAACGTTGATACTATTGGACAGACTATTTATTTCTTCCTTTGCAACCTTTATCCATTTTGTATCTCATACAGAGACTATACTAAGAAATGGGTAGAAAAAATATATTATCTAGTAAGAAAAATACAAATACGACCCCAAATGATTACCCTGATAATCGTCGTATACTCATACTATAACTTGAGTATAAATAATAATCTACCACACACGCTTGTGGACATGGACTCTAAGTCTCATCTAAGGCCAAGACTCGTGTTTCTTATACTCTGTATTATTCTAATCCTGCTCTAGTACCAACGGCAATACCCCACATTCATACCCATACCATTCAAGTGTATTCTTGTATAATACTATCAGATAATACAGAGAATAAGTCGAAATTGGGCTTACGTACATGAATATTCCATTGAACTAACATTGGTATGTATTTTAAAAATCGTAAACAACTCAAATATACATATTAGTATCATCACATGGCAATAAAAACATGTGACTCTAGGGTAGAACAATACATAATATAAACCACTTCACAGAAATCATAGAGTTATCAACACAACAGTAGCATGTATTAATAAATGAACATGAGTCCAAGTGGGTCTACAAAAATAGTCAAAACCCACCAATTGTAACACCCCACCTCTATACGCATACTATCCAAGAGCATTAGTATATAATACTGTCAGTTAATACGAAGAATAAAACGATATTGGGCTTACATACATGAATATTACATTTAGCTAACACTGATATGTATTTCAAAAACCATAAATAAATCAAATATACGAACAAGAATCAACTCAAGGCAATAAACACGTGTGACTTCAAGATAGAACAATATACAATACAAACTAAATCACAGAAATCACAAAGTCATTAATGCAGCGATAGCATATAGTAATAAATAATACACGAGTCCAAGTGGGTCTACAAAAATAGTCAACCGCCCACTAACAAAAAAAATAAATATGAAATGTCCAATATACATTTCGACAACACATGAACACATGTAAATACAAATATACAAACTATATACAAATATTTTATTCTCTAACTATGCCCAAGATCCATAAATTGGTTAACTCATCCTTGAACACGAAATGTCTTGGATTGACCCGGGTTTTACATAAATGACATATCGGTCAGACTACGTCCAAATGAAGGTGATAATATATCTCAATAATAATATTACATTACAAAACTATATACTCCTAAGATCACCCATATATAAGTCAAGTCAAGCTACATATTATACGTATAATGTCAAAATGGGTGAAATAATTTATGCATCCAAATGTCATTAATATAAATAATCACAACAACATAAGACATGCTCTCAGCAGTGCCTTTAATTATCTCTCAAATAATCTTAAAGTAGACATACCCAGGATCTATCATAATTAACACACATAAAACATACAAGCAAGAAATATAAATATGGCTACCCACGGTAGTCATGGTCATCTCTCAAATAACCATAAAAGATAGGAAAGGGTCTAACTTGGTGCTCTTAGTATTTCTAGCTATCCTTGATAGCAATATAAACAATGTTTATCATGCTACTCAACTAAAGGACTCCCGGTTCAACGAACAATAAAGGAGATCAATGACTCCGTAACAATCATCAAACATTAGCCTTATAATAATCATCTTGGCTCTCAGCCAAGGAAATGATCATATGGCCTCTTAGACCTCTAATAATCTAACTAGCTCTCCATATCGTAGATAATAACCTTGGAGTTTTAGTCCAAACGGGCTCTTAGCTCCATTTATAACTATATCGGCATCAGTCTTGATAAAAGATCTAGATGGCTCTCGGTTACATCTAGAAAAATCTCATAAAGATGAATAAGTAGTGTCTATATCAATAATGACCAGATGAGAGAGTGACACTTCCCAGCCTGCTCCAAGAGCCTTCCTCACATGCTCCTAGTGCTACTTCTAAATGATTAGTTACCTCGACGGCTATTGTGACCCAATATCCATCTAGTGCATGACAACGCTATGCAATGGTCATGACCCTACAAGTGCTCTAATGATAACTGATTGCTGGTCAATGTGATACAAGGTCGGTGACTCTTGGCTATTGCTCTTAGCCATATACATCAACATGTGTCATGGATTCAGGGAAAGGATCTGCATTCGTGTCACTAGGATGGATACTAGACAATCTTGTTTACTCCCAACCATATAATGGGAGCATAAACTCAAGATAGACAGATTTATGGCTCTGGGCTTGCATACTCTCAGCGCGCATCATCATAACTAATATCCCGTAGACATGACCGTATCGAGTGACATCTACTTATAGAGAGTAATCGAACAAGTATCAACTTGGACGTCCCATACGACCTTGTGTTATTCGAACATTTACTCAATATTCGTAAACTACACTCGCCTATTATTCTATATAACAAGTCCAAAGAATAACCTGAGATATATTACCAAAAGTCCTATGCTAGATGGTATTATAACTTTGTTTATTCTAATTCCTCAATACATAGAAATATAAGGCAATCAAATATACAGTTATGTTATTCATTGATTTGAAAGGGGTTTAAAAGTACATTTTCCCAAAATCTTGAAAACAATTTCAAATATAAACTTTAAATCGAGAGTAAATCAATTTAAAAAATTTCCATCCTTCCCTCAAATTTCACTTTCTGTCTCGAAATAAATAGTTACAAATCTATTATTTAAACTCAAGGTATATAAATTTCAATTTAATTCCAAATCATTTAAAACTACTTCTAAAAATAATTCATACATTTTTATAGTTTATCCAAATAATTGAAATAATAATAAGAATTATAATTTAAGATTTCCACTAGTAAACAAATGTAACGACCCGGAATTTTCGAAGCCGAAAATTCCAGATAGTTATGAAAAAGAAGAAGAGATAGAAGAAGAAGAAGAAGAACAGAAACATCAACAACTCACATACGCAGCGAATAAAATATAATAATAAATAATAACAGTTTACAACAGAATACTATATCAGTTGATTACATTTAATATACATCAGAGTTTCACATTTTATACAGTCACTGAATATTTATTTTCAATTATCATGTCTCAGATTAACAATAATACAAATACAACGGATATACTCTATACGATATTGTCATCCAGCTCGCCTCCTGAGCTCCAGAACGTCATACCTGAAAATCTGTAATACTCGGTCTGACCCGAGTAATACACCAAAGTAACACCCGGGTCAGGCTGGAAACCAGCGTGAGTAAACTCATCTAACATGGAATACCCAAGCAAACAATTTATATAAAACCCGGGTAACATATATGGGTTTAACAAATTCACAATATGTTATAGACAACACTTATTCCACACATCAATTTCTAAGTACCAAACTTAGATAAAATAATCCAATTCACTTAAATCTTTTCATTCCAAACTATTTATTTCACAAATCAATTTATAAAAATTCTAAGTGGTGTCGGTATTTCCCAATACCCGACCCCGGTCTCTTCGAAACTCATGTTAATCTAACCCAAGTTATCCAAATCTCATCCATCACGCATAAACAAAGCTTAATCACATAAAAATCAATTCAATTGATTTAAATTGAATTTCAAATCTCAATCACTTTAATTCATTCATTTAACGTTAATTAATTTCAAACAATTAATTAATCAATCCTTCCATATCCATTTATCTTAATTAATCACCCTCGATTAATTATCTTCCAATTACATTCAAGTAATTACTTTAAATTAACTTCACGATATTAATTGGTCTCAACTAGGATCATTAAGTAATCTTAATTTCTTCATAAATTAATTAATTATTTAATTACATTAATCTTTAATTACTTATACTAATTAACTTCCCATACGTTACTTATTACTGATTAATTCATATTAATTAGCCAATCTTCAATTACATCGTTAATTTGTTCCAATCCTAACTTAATTACTTTAATTCAACCACAATATTAATTCATTTCGATTAATCTCAACTTGTAATTGATTACCCATTTATTTACTTTATTACTCAAATTTCTCCTTAATTGAATTTAAAATGAATACATCTTCTCATTTATGATTTAAGTTTAACACATCTTAAAATCCTAATACTTCGAGTTAAACAACAATCAACTCGAGAACCATCCATAACCAAAATCATCAGATCATCAATTCACAGTGCAAATCAATCAGTTTAACCATTCAACCAAATATTTAAATTTAACCATTTAAATTTAAATAGAATCCAACAGAGTGAGATTTACTCACCTTTGCCCTTTTTAATTTGCCATCCTTGCCATCCTATCCAACTCGACTTGTTATCATGACCTTGAATAAACAATTTATATGGTTTATTAATATGTGAATTACTTAACCCATAAATTCTATTTACCTATTTACTTTAACTAAAAATTTGGTTTTAAACTAATAATTTAATGTTACCAAGTTTTCCTATAATAAGTTATATTTTAAGAACAAAAATAAATAAAGATAATTTAATTAAACCATTTTATCATCAAAATCCATTAATTTAAATAAACTAGCAGGCTTTAAGATCCTGTATGTATATTTTCCCAAATTAACTAATTATCCCATAATCAAAATGAAATTATTATTATTATTATTATTATTTTTGAATTAAACCCCCTTTTAAAACTTTAAATTAAAAACCAAATCGCCTTTGCTGTTTTTTTTATAAAAAAATCATATATATAGCTAACTAATTTTAAAATCTCTGTTTTGAAATTAACCAATTCAATCTTCCTTTGTTTTCGATCTGAAGACGAGATTATATTGAATTAAATAAGGATGGAATCACTACCTCACTGTATCGCCGAGTGCCTCCCAAAACGAGATCAACTTCCTCCATTGCAGCGAACATGACAAACCCACTGACCTCTCAACGCCGCAGCCTTTGCCCTAGCCACCGCGAACCCTACCTCGTCACCACCTTCCCTGATCGCACGCGAAGTCGCAGCCCTCATTTTCGTCATCAGGCCTTAGAGCCACGCGCCGCACCTCTAAAATCGAGAATGGGGTCAAGCCAAACGCTCGATTCGACTGCGCCTCCACGTCCACCAAACCCTATATCCACGCGATCGCCGCCACCAAATCGCACGCGATGCTTCCACCTTCGAACGATGTCGAGATGCCGAAGCTCTTCAACCTACACGAGCGACAATGAGGTCCCCCCCTTTCGTCCTAGCTTCGACTTACACGAGATATCGTGATTCTCGTCTACCTCCCTTTTTCCTTTTTTTTTTATAAATATATATATCGGTCGCGATTTGTCTGAAGAGAAGGAAGAGGGGCTGGATTTGATTTCGTTATCTCCTTTTTGGGAAATAGAGGGAGGGACGGGGAGAAGATATAGAGTAGGGAATTGGCTTCCTCAATACGCTTGGTATTGTAATTAATTATTGAAAAATATCTTGTACTGTATCGCGAAAACCTGAACCCCGAATCAAACACGCCGACAGGCGTTTATAAAGTTTTACCCGCATTCCGAACTCAATGGAACGTGATTCGAAGTCTATTTTGATCATATGTGCGAGTTACAGAAGAAAACGTTTAAATTTAAATTAAATCGATTAAAATAGTTCTAAGCGTTTTGAGCTGCCAGGGTCAAACGACAACTTTGATTGCTACGAAAATTGAAATCCGATAATAACTAACTATTACGGATCCAATGGAACTGGTTTCGTCGAATTCCGAGACTGTGCCTCGGAAGGATATTTTTAAATTCAATTTAAACAATATATTTTCAAAACTGAACAAATCACCTTTAAATTAAATTCCAACCCTTCTATTATCTTCAGTATTATCATTTATAAATTTTATAAGTCTTCAAATTATGTAAACAGGCTTAGAAACATCAGATTCAACAATTTACCCAATCTTCAATTATAAAAATCAATATTTAGACTATACTATACAATGATTTAATTATCAAGTAAATATCAATATCAGGAATTCAAGTTAAAATTAACTTTTAAATATTTAAAATCGATTAATTATTCCAATTTAATTTGTTAAAATTTCCAGGTCGTCACATTCCTCCCCCCTTAAAAGAATTTCGTCCCCGAAATTACTAGTTAGGAAGAATGGACCAATACCCGTTTGCCTCTTTCCAAAACTCACTATTCAACATCCTACCAATTATCTTTTATTAAGGCCCACTATCACCTTATCCAACTTTTCCAAAACCCTCTATAGTTTCATTCAATACTCTTCTGCTCAATCATTTAAGTTTCAATTTAAAACCAAATTTTGAATTATCAAAATTTCTCAAAATTTTTCTAACTCTCTAAATTCCCGAAAATTTTTGCCAGCGTCTCCTTTGCGTGGCTAGCTCGGTACTACTACAAAAGGCCTCTCCGGGCTCCCAAAATCTCAAAAAGAAACAAAAGCCAAGTGGCTACATCAAAAACCCAATCCAATTTCATCCAGAAATTTAAATACGTACCTCTTTGTCAGGCAATTCAATTTTATCCTTTGGAACCAAATCCAATTTCTTTTCCCCTTTTTATACCTGCATATCTTACCAAGCAATAACATCCAATGGTAACTTTTAATCATTTTATACATTTCTTCACATATGTTTCATACCCATTTCAAATTAGTCTTCACCATTGCATATGAATTCAATTTATTTCTGATTCCTAATATTGAGTTTTATCTTTCATTTAAACTGATTCATATTAATTTCATTTACTAGTTTACTGTAAATTTCCAATTTTGACATTGTTTCGTTGTTAACCAAATTTTCAAAAATTTTCTAACTCCCAAAATTTTCAAAATTTTTTGGCAGAGTCTCCTTTGTACGGAGGAGCTTTTGCAATTTGACAATAGATATAAATATGTATACCTCGATCCACACGGTCGGAAAAAGCAAAAACAGTTTATATTTCCTATTTTTATTGCGTAGGCGTACCTTATTTAGCAATTTAAGCAAGCAGCTTATTAATTTTTGCTATTATCGCAATCCAAACCAACCAAACAGCCCTTCGGGTACCTGTACTATCTTAATTTAAATATGTAAGTACCATATATAAAGAATTTATTAGCATCCTACTTACTTTCAATAGCTAAACACATACATTTTATAAGAAACAAGCACTAAACGCTTCCCATAAGCGATTTATATAACTTTAAAGCTAATCCAATTGTTTCCAACCAAAATTTATATGCCATTTCATTCAAATTTTATGGTTTACAATGCAATTGCTTACATTTAATTCATTTTTAAGCGAAACAAGCTCATATTCGCTTTAATTGCTCTAAAAATCAATTTATTTGCTTTCACTCACTTTTCTCATCCTTGCATTCAATTCACGTGATGTACAACTCACTTACTTACTTTTACTTCATTTATAATTCCAAATAAACTCATATTCCATTCAATTGATTCCAGAATCCAGTTATTTAACTTTTCTCAAACCATAGGGTTTCAATTATTTCATTTTCGTCAATCAACAATTTATCCAATGCAAATTCGACATCATTTGTTTAAACGAGTATTCATTTTAATTTATAACTACTTCAAATCAATCTCAATTCATTATATACTTAATTTTTATTTCATTTTTACAATTTATTCACCAACCATTCATTGCATTTCATTTTATTCCGCCTTGGATTCATTCAAAAACAATTTATTAAACTTGGCACATTCAATACTCGTAAATTAACAACCATTTCATTTAGCTCAACACATTCCAATCTTGTATACTACCAGCCATTCCCAAATTAATTTAAACCGAGCTTTTATTCCATGGGCTTTTATCCTTATTCGAAGCCAAGCTTCCATAAATTTTAAACTTAAGTTAATTACTTTAATTTATTCCAACATCAAACTTAAGTTTACTTCTATTTGGTTCTCATTTAATCAAATTCCATTAAATTCAGTTAGCCCATCCACTTTAATTTTAAATTTTAATTCGCCTTCTCAATTTATCAAAATAATACCCAACCCATACTTAACTCATTTATACTTCAAATTAATATGCTACCGAACTTAAGTCCAGTCTAATAATCCAAGTTCAATCACATCTTTGATTTAGTTTTTATTAAATTAGACTTCATCCATTTATTATCCAACAACTTTTTAATTTACCCACTTAATTCATTATCGAATTTATTTTATTAATACAAGGTCATCCTCAATTTTTTTCTACTCACCTGGGTTTCGTTTGCAACCCAAACCATTTCTATTATAATTCACTTCCACTTCATTTGACAATACTTCCATCGTATCAGGTTTACTTGCAAATTACGTTAAATATTATTCAGATCACACTTGAATTTTATTTGCAATTCAAACCATCACTTTGCAATCCAACTCAATTTTATTTTTACACTATCCCTTCATATTTAGTCCATTATCAATCCCATGTCGAATTCTATTCACAATTCGAATTCATTTCCAACTTCATTATTTACTTACAATCCATTTTATTTATCCGAGTTAAATTTTATTAACATACTCAATCAAGTAATTATTTTGTTAATTAACTTACTTCCAACTTTCAAATCAATATGCGATTTTATTTCAAAAAAATCGCTTCATTTAAATTTCCCGAGTCCAATTTTATATTTTATGATTCCAGTTTAAAATCCCCTTTTTACTTTAAAATTTAGGAATGTCTTCAAATTCAGACAATACAAGTAAAATAACTTTTTATAAAAATATTTCTTATAACTCGATGTCTCAACCAGTCCATCCTTATTCTCACAGAAATTCAGTCATACGTTGATCAGGCGTAAGACTGAAAATCTATAAGTACTTGGCAAACTCGTTTCCAACATCCCGTGAAAATACTTGGAAAATATTTTATTGAAAATATAGAAAACGGTTTTTGAAAATAGAGGAAATATCTTTGGTGACAATGCTCTGAAAATCATCACCCCCATCCATGGTCACAGTTACATACCAGGGTTACGTTGCAGTCACAACAAAAGTCCATGTAACTGCAGGCTCTCCGCGGCCTCTCGATTACGCCATGGATCCCACACAACAGATCACAGTTACATCCAGGGTTACGTTGCCGTCGCAGCAAAAGTCCATGTAACTGCAGGCTCTCCGCGGTCTCTGATTTCGCTGTCGAAATGAAACTTCTCTACTCCTACACAGGTCGCAGTCTACCGAGATAAACTCAAACGCAGACTGTTGGCTCTCAGCGGCTCACACGACTTTTGCAAATGTTACCATAGGTCGCAGTTACATCCTGGGTTACGTTGCAGTCACAACAAAAGTCCATGTAACTGTTGGCTCTCCGCGGCACACACGACTTACGCTATGGTAACTCAACACATAATCCTCAGGAACTAGTTTTGTCCGGACTCCTCACAGGATCAACTTTAGAACCCCCTTGGGCTCAAGGCAGCACCACCCAGTGGTACTCCTGAGAAGTCCATTTCAAGGAAGCGCCTTTTTCCCCAGAGCTATCATCAAAACATTTTATACTATACATATAGTATCTTCAATCATACACCTAGTATGATATTATACAAAGCTCCTTTACACAAAATCTATTATCCAAAATCGATAATTCTCAAACTAGGCTTTCCAAATTCAATATTGATTTTACCCAAAAAATCAAAAGCCTTTCCAAATCCAAAGGTTCCCAAAACCTTTTCCAAAATCCACATAAGATCCTTTATAAATATATACAGATATATATAAAAAAATTTAAAACTTTGGATCCTTTCAAACTTGTATAAAACTCCTTCCTATACTTCAAACACTTCCAAAATCCTTTTCTTCCAGCAATAGATTCAACAAGGGAAGAATATATATATACAAAGGTATAACTTTGTTTACCCAAAATCAAATATTCAAATTTGATTACTCTTTCCAATATCAATTTCCTTTCTATTCACATTCACTTATTCACATTTGCCTTTATCCCCATTTGGATTATTTCCTAAATTCTCATCCCAGTTGGGTATTTAAATCAATAACGGTTTGAACTCTGACCAGTTTATTTTAGAAAATAAAATAATTTCAGAAATTTTAGATAATTGCAAAATAGTTGTAAAATAAATATTAACTCGTAACTTAGTTGACAATTAGTAATTAGTTTATAATACAGTTGTAAAATAGTTAAATAGTTCCAAAAGTAGTGGCAAAAATAAATATAAAATAGTATGGTTCTTAAAAAGCAAGTTGTATAGTAAATAGATAAGAAAATAGTTTTAAAACTATTTATATTAAAACAATTGACATTGAAAATGGTCTAGAGTCAAAACTGTTCACTTCCCCAACAATTCAATTTAAATTTCTCCTCCATTTATATTAACCCAATCCCAATTTAATTTACTCCAATTTCCATTGGACTTGATTCATTCCCTATTCAAATTGAATTGATTCTTAATTTCCTTCCAACTTCAAATCAAATTCCATTTGATCTTAAACCAATTTCACTTTAATTACAATTCCAAATTATTCAGATAAATCTGGACTAATATCAATCGAACTCTCTTCAAGTTCAATACCATTTTCCAGTTAATCCAATACAAATTTTCCATTTGAATAATTATAATTTACATTTTTCAACTTCTATTTCAAATCAATTGCATTCACATTTGCTTTTAACTTGGAGTTATACATTTTATTTAGCCTATATATTTTATTATTCCATAAACATTTTAACCAAGACTCCAGAGTTTAAACAAATCACCAAAATTCCAATATCACTTTAGAATTCAACTATCCAAAATTCTCTAGCGAATTCAATTATCCCTTTGAATTTCAAAACTAAGCCCAGTTCACACACAATTCCAATTTAAAACAATTTGGTAGCAACTTTCTCTTTTAGAAACTCGAAAATAAACATCGATAATGCTGCAGTCATCACCGACTTTATTTTCCAGTGACCAAATGTAACGACCCGTGAATTAATAATATTTAATAAATTAATTTGATATAAATTTTAATTTGTTTAAGAATAAATGTAGAAATTGATATAGTGATTGTAATTTAATGTTGACAATTAAATACTTATATGGCATGGATTGAATTAATGTAAATTGGTGGGTGGCTATTAGTTATAATTAGCTGATTAAATGGTATTAATGAAATGATAACTGGATTGGATTGCAATTTAATAAACATTAGAAAATTTATTAAGTGAACTAAATTTGTTAAAGTTCATAAGTTGTGTAATTCAATTTAGTAGAAACTCTAAATGTATAAACGAAGATTTAAATAAACGCTAAATTAAACTATGTGAATGGGTGATTTATGTGGATTGAGGAAATTTGTAATTTAATAAATGAATGCACTAAGTATGTAGAAATTTATGCACCAAAATATTTTCATTTATAGGATTATTGCAGAAGTGTACCCATTTATCTAATGTATATAAATGAATCTAATTAATTATTTTGGTTATTGTTGTGTCTAGTCAATAAAAGGAGAACTTTCAGACAATAAATTTATAAACGAATAAATTTATAGAAACGTAGTAACAGAAGAGTGGATATTATAGTAACGTAAACGTATTGTAGGGTAATAATTAAGTATAGGCTTGTAAATTAGATTTTATGACGATAAATGTGGATAATGCAAATTGTCACAATTTGATTTAAAGTTAAGAAACAAACAAATGTTGAATCTGTGAATGTAGTACAAATATTAACTTGAATGGTGCTCATTAATACAAAGATGTAATTAGTAAGATAGTAATAATTTATGCCTGTAGTGAAAAGAAATCTAATAGAGACATAAACTCTAATTATATAAAGGAGTATAGATCTGAACAAATTTATGAAGATTGATAAGGACAGTGTTTGTAATCAAGTTTGGTTATTGATATTTGAAAGATAGAGATGTGTAAATACGTTAATGAATTTATAATGGGAAGGAATGGTAGAATGAAAAGAATATATATAATAATAAGCAATTGATTCAATTAAGGGAATTAAATTATAATAAATGGTCATTTAATAAATTTAACGTTCTGTGAGAAATCATAATAATTGTGTAAAATCAGTACAAGTTGGAAATGCATAAACCTTAATAAACATTCTAACTTAATAAATTTATGCAAATGTGGGAATTAGTTATAAGCGTGTAATTATGGGTATGATAACAATTAGTATAAAATACCTATATATTGGGAACACATTTGTAAAGCATAATTAATTGAGTTGGTGAATTGGGAATGAATTCAAAGTATATGAACATTTATGTTATATAAATAAGAATTAATGCAGTAGCTAAATTTGTGAAATCTAAATCTATGGAACAAAGGGTGTAAGATCTTTACTGATGGAAATTAACGTTACAGGTAGTGTAAATTCCTATTTTAATAAGACTATGGGTTATAGTAAAGATTTTAAATCAAGATTTAGCTACGTGAATAAAAAGAATGAAGGTAATTGAGTTATTGCAATTAAGAAATTTAAACGTTTATTATTACGTTAAGTAAAACTTAAGTTGAGATTTAAAAATATTTATGTATGTTAATTTCATGCATTTGGCTATAACGGATTTAATAATAAAAATGAAACAGTGAAATCAAAGGATGTAAGATTTCAATTATACCTTGAAATTCATATTCACCATAAAAGGTTAATTGGAACCAAAGTAGTTAATATAGGAATCAAGCCTTATTTATCAATTTGGATTTATTGCAATAGTTAATTCCATAAAATAAAGTTAAAGCTAATTCAAATTTAGTTGGACCATTGTTGATATAACTTTAGAAAGCAAGATTTTATTTATAATTTGAATATTAAATCCAACAAAGGGTATTTACTACAAATAAAATAGAATTAAACGTAAAATATTACGTTATTGAATTTAAAATGGAATTTGTAAACAATTGAGTGAATTTAATAAATTTATCAAACTTATAATGTTGAATTCGTTAAGATTGGAATTAATAATAGTAAAGAAGAATGAGGGAAGAATAATTTGAAAACATAGCAATAGATATTAATGTAAGGTTACCTTAAATAAGTTAAGGCAAACCAATGGAGAATAATGTAGATACCTTTATAATACGATGTTTGTGTGTAAAGGAAATGGGAATAAAGTTATTAATAATTTGGAATTTTATTTATGGTAAAAAGTTTATTTGCAATCAAATGAGTTGGAATGGAAGTCAAATCTATTTATCTAATTGGATTTAAGTGAGAGTATAAGAGTATATGATTTAATAATTGGGTTTTTGCGAATAAAATTTATAATTCCCAAATAATAAGAAAACGCAAAAATTAACACTGCAAAATTGATATACTTATAAATTTTAATTCACATCCAAGCTTGGAAAACCATTTGGGATTGTTTGAATTATATAAGTCACAAAATTTGGCCAATATTAGAAGTTGAAACATAAAAACTGGATTTATAATTTATTTTAATTTATTTAATAAATATTAAAAATAGCCATTTTTGGGCCATAGTTTATTCCGTACGTGCGCGTATCCAGTCTAGCTACCCTACCTCTAGCCTATCTATAAATATACAGTTATAAACCGTAGCTTCCTTCTTTTTTCATCTGTTGTACGTTCATTTTATTCAACCTTCTTTCTTCCTCAATGTATACATCTCAGATCCAATTTCAAATTGCAAAATTCAGTGAAAATTCAAACACCTCAGAAAATTTTCAAAAAAAATTTATGTTGATGTTTTCGATACGCGTAATCTCATGGTGAAATTCGTTTTTCAATTGGAGCTGTCGTTCATCCAGAATAAATTCAAACAGCCCCAAAACCGTTCATCATCATCGCACAAAACTTCATCGGATCGAGAAACGGTTTCTGGGTATTGGAGAGGGGACTGAGGGGGTTAGATCTATATGGTCCGTTGGTCGAATCGACGGTCGGATTTTGGTCAAAAAGGGACGTGTTGGGTTCGTTTCTCTCTGTTGCGTGCAAATTGGTGCCTGCGCGTGAAGCCTGGGAGAGAAGGTGACGTGGCGTAGTAAGTTGTTAATTGTGTGTCGTTTCTATTTATTTTTCAATTTGAATTCAATCATCATTTTTCGCCATAACTTTCTCATACGAAGTCGGATTCACACGAAATTTCTTTTGTTAGGATCGTAATTTAATTCCGGACTTGATGACGCTGGTTTGGACGAATTCCGAGACGGGCGAATTTTTGGGTTTAAATCGAATTTTAAATTCGATTTAAATTCAAAAGGTGAGTGTTTTAACCCACTCACAACTACTAGAAGCTTTTATGTTTGTTAAATAAATTTTAGAAATGAATAGAAATTTATTTATGAGCATTTGGCATGTTTATTTCATTCATATCTGTTGAATTGCATTTTATTAAATTTAACGGTTAATTTAATTGATTTATTGCGTATTAATTTACTGTTAGAAATTATTGTTTGCATATGAACTGCTAGTTAACAGTTATATAAATTTTTACTGAATATAAAATTGTTAGATTAACAGTTGATAAATTTAATTTGAATAAAACTGCCAGTTATTACCTGTTGCATATTATCAAACACATATTGTATTGATTGATATTGCTTGTGGATTTTGATTGGATGATGGATGATATTGATGGATGTTTATTTATATATCATTATATTGCCAATTATCATGCATATTTATTCATTCGGGATTGTGGTTTGAAATGATATATAACCGCAAATTTTATATCTTTTAAATTGCGGATTGAAATGATAAATATCCGTATCACTTGACCATAGGATAGAAAACTATATACAGGTACCGCGGTCTATATATAACTATTTTAAATGTCATTTCTATGGTTTGGATGGAATACGGTTTATAATAATCTTAAATTTTATAATGTATAATATTTTTCTTCCATATTTACATACATATGAAATTGAAATTTTTTGAAATTTAAAGGTGTATAAATTCCCTTAGTAAAACGGAAGAAAATTTAGAAAATGGAGTTTGATAGATTTATATCCTATGCTTAAATATTAAGTTGGAAATTTTAAAGATATGATATTTATAATTGGATTTTTCCCAAAATATTTTGAAATGAATATTCTAGTAAAATTTGAATTTGGAAATATATATATATTTTACTAGAAATTGAAGTCTTATTAATTATGGACTCTATGTGAATATTCAAGGCTAATTAATAGAACATTTGATTTGAAAGAATAAAATCCAACTTTAGTTGAAATATTTATACTCAAAATGGATATACGTATATATATGAATTTATTGAAATGGTTTTGGAACTTGAAGCGATATTAAATTTTGGTTTTAACTTTAAATAAAGAAATGTATTGTAAAGCCACGAGAAATATTTCTTTTCAAAGTAACATTTAAGTTAAACCACTTATTTTATATACTGTTGAATATCCAAACCATTTAGTTTGAAAGTAATGGTTTTAAAAACTATGGATTTCGAAGTATTATGTTGAAAGTTAATCTTCAAATATTTGGTTACAAGGAATTATAAATTTTAAAAGTGGCATAATTTTTGGAAAGGATTTATATTTGGGGAAATGATATCATTGATTTGGGTTTTATAAAAATAATATCAAAATGAATCTTTTTGGGTTTTAAAGAAGAAATGATATCGTAATATTATGGTTTTGAAATGGATTATATTCTGGTTTTAAAGTATAAACTATTTTAAATAACCGCGGTGTTATAATAACGATTGGTTGGCAAAGAGACCGGGATCGGATATGGACATACTCTCTGTCGATACCGAAAACCACTTTGGCTAACCGTGTACGTGGTGGAGATTCCAGAATGAAGTAGGTGGTGGCGACGTTTCCTGTATGGTAAATACGTGGACCCAACTCCCGTGAGTTGGCATAAGGTGGCTAAAACAGGAGCGATTCTCAGGCCAATGAGGTCATTCTTCTGATCGGACGCTCCTCTTCGATATTATACTTTGACTTGGATTTGATTCAGTGGCCACTTCTATATTTTGATTTTGGGGAGTTAGTCCGAGGTGGGCGGTAACTGCGGCTACGCGTTTCCACCAGCCTCGATAGCAATTGGTATATCTACCCTGGCATTGCCTAGTTGTGCCGTGTCACCTACCATATCGAGCCTTTACTACGAGTTTCTATTTGTGTCGTACCTATGGAGTATCCTCTGGTAGCTTCCCGATCAGGAGGTATTACGGTACTGTATAGACTATTGGCATTTTACGTGTTAAGGTGGAAAATGTAAAGCCTTAACGCTATTTAAAAGTAAGTTTATTTTACAATTAGACACTATTATAATAGCGCAATATACTACATAGTAAATAGTTTAACGGATCCTTAGGAGATGTAAATCCCGAGCATCTCTTGAGTTACTGTACTCATATTTATTTCTGTTTATTTAACTCACATAAGATTTTCTAGTCTGACTCGAGTCTTTTTGTCTTTTCAAATTCGCTCGGGTCAGTCCGAGCGTTTCAGGATAGCAGATTTTAGCATTGGAGGACGAAGACGAAGAATCAGTATTATTTTACATATAGTATTGCACCACACTCTTTCTATTCCGCTGCATTGCTTGTATTGGTATGTGTAACTCTGATATTTATTGTAAAAGAAGAATCAAGCTTTTGTAAACTGTTTATGAAACTATATATTTGTTATTATATTTTATCCTTCCGCTGTGAGATTCTATTTTCGTTTTATTTCTTCTCTATTTTTCTTATTTACCCCATAATAATCCGCCCTTGCGTATGCTTTGAATTGGGACAAGTGTCGGTTTAAAGTGTGCGAAAAAAAGGCGGGATGTTACATCTGGTATCAGAGCTTTGGTTTAGCGATAAACCTTGGCTTTGTGGGGTTTGACTCTTTGTTAATAGGGTAGAAATATCCTATGGGAGTCGCTGAGTGTATATATATGAGAGAGCGTATTTGTTAGTATTAATAAAAAGATTTTTATATTGTGTTAATCTGTTCCGCTTTGTATTTATAAATTCTGGTTGATGCATGGGACGCTATGTCATCAATAGGGATTTCTAAACACTTAATAGGACAGACCGACATAATATTTGTTTTAATATAGGTGAATGAAAGAATTTTGCCTATTATATTTTCTATATATAAAAATATTTTTATAAAGATATATATATATATATATATATATATATATATATATTTGGTTGCTATAGATTGGGTGTTAGGAAAAAAAATATATTTTATAATAAATTGAAGCTAAGTTGAAATTATAATAAATCAAATGGGAGATTTTAGAACTTAAGTCCGGGATTTTGAAAATCTGCTTTCAAAGGATTTATGAAATATAATGATTTGGTTTATAAGTATTTTCTTATATAAGTATTTAGTATAATTTGGAAGAATTGTTTTAAAGAAGATTTTGGAGAGAATAAATTTTGTACTTTCCTCTCTGTCGCTGGAAAATAATTTCGGTGATGGCGGCCGCATCATCGACTTTCATTTTTGGGTTTCGAAGGGGAAAGGCTACTGTAGTGAATTCTACTACAGATTTATTTGAAATTTTCTAAAAAAATTTTCTTTTATTGCTCTAACTATAATTAGAGATATTGAGTTGTAAGAACTTATTTATCTATTATTTGAAAATAAATTGAAATTTAACCCGGTACTTAATTCTAAATTTTTCCGTTAATTAATTGTTTAAAATTTGTTAGTGAAATAAAAGTTAAGTAATAAATAAATTGAAACCTCTAATTGAAATAAGAGAATAATTGCAAAGCTATAAAGATGAATTTGCATACATATGAGACAAAGAGTAATATGGGTAAACATTAAATTTAATTAAAAGAATGGAGATTAAACTTGTATAAGTTCAATTGCAATTTCCTTAACATAAATAACTTACCCAAATATAAAAGTTGAACTGTTAAATGAGAAACTGGAATTGAATATTTTACAAGTAGGAATTTAGGAAAAATGAAGTATTCAATAAATTACTGTTATAATAAGAATTTAATGGTATAAACTTAGGTTATAATTGAAATTTTACTGAAAAGGGTTAAGAATTATTAATAGATGATATGAACCTAAGTATATAAAATGAAATTCAAAATAAGAATTGATTGTATGATTATTGACTTAAGTATGTTTTAATTTTCCCTATTCTAATATAATGGAAAATAGAAAAAATTAAATGACTGCAATTCATAGTCAATGGATAAATAAAAACTTCCACTTATAAGAATGAATGTTAGCAGATTTAGAATTTAAGGGAAATCTTACAAGTGAAGAGTAAGGAAATGAAGATATTCAAATAATTGTTGTTATTAATGAGAATTTATTTTATAAACTTAAGTAATAAAAAGGAAATACAAATATAATGAATTTTGTGATAGTTGGAAAATAAAACTTGTAAGAAACAAAGAAATTCCTCCATAAATGAAGGAAAGAAAATTTAACCACTGAATTATGAAATAAATGTATAATAAGCTATCTTGATGTTGGTTTGAATTGTTTGGTTGATGTATGATTTCAAAATTTTGAACCCGAACAACTGATTGTTTGTTGGATTGAACGACTGTTTGTTGTGGTGTGTGCTGTTTGTTAAAATGTATGGTTGTTGCAATTGATTGGATATGAAGGATTGAATCTACCCAAACATTTCACTGTAAAATAAATATTTAACTTTTAGATTATATAAGTGAATACAGGTGATGGAAGCCACTGCTATTGCTTTGGTTCCATAAAAATATAAGCGTATTGCCCGACAAATAGGTACGTTTTCGGATTACGTTTAAAGCGCTGTTTTATATATTTTCCCATGTGGGATATTTTATTTGGATAATATGTGTAATATATTTGTATACTTGGATATTATATTTTCTCCAGAGTCCCTCCGTACAAAGGAGACTCTGCCAAAATTTTCAGAAAATTTTGGACTTAGAATTTTGTGAAAATATTTTTCCAACTTTAATAATTCAAGTATTAAAGGATATAATGATTATAAAACAAGTGTATTTCATTAAAGGGAATTAATCCAGTAAAATATTGTTTATAAGTTAATATTTGAAATAAGATACACTATTTTATTCTTCCTTCTCCCTTCTTTTCCTTTTCGAGGACGAAAAGTTTTGAGTGGGGGAGAGTGTAACGACCCGTGAATTAATAATATTTAATAAATTAATTTGATATAAATTTTAATTTGTTTAAGAATAAATGTAGAAATTGATATAGTGATTGTAATTTAATGTTGACAATTAAATACTTATATGGCATGGATTGAATTAACGTAAATTGGTGGGTGGCTATTAGTTATAATTAGCTAATTAAATGGTATTAATGAAATGATAACTGGATTGGATTGCAATTTAATAAACATTAGAAAATTTATTAAGTGAACTAAATTTGTTAAAGTTCATAAGTTGTGTAATTCAATTTAGTAGAAACTCTAAATGTATAAACAAAGATTTAAATAAACGCTAAATTAAACTATGTGAATGGGTGATTTATGTGGATTGAGGAAATTTGTAATTTAATAAATGAATGCACTAAGTATGTAGAAATTTATGCACCAAAATATTTTCATTTATAGGATTATTGCAGAAGTGTACCCATTTATCTAATGTATATAAATGAATCTAATTAATTATTTTGGTTATTGTTGTGTCTAGTCAATAAAAGGAGAACTTTCAGACAATAAATTTATAAACGAATAAATTTATAGAAACGTAGTAACGGAAGAGTGGATATTATAGTAACGTAAACGTATTGTAGGGTAATAATTACGTATATGCTTGTAAATTAGATTTTATGACGATAAATGTGGATAATGCAAATTGTCACAATTTGATTTAAAGTTAAGAAACAAACAAATGTTGAATCTGTGAATGTAGTACAAATATTAACTTGAATGGTGTTCATTAATACAAAGATGTAATTAGTAAGATAGTAATAATTTATGCCTGTAGTGAAAAGAAATCTAATAGAGACATAAACTCTAATTATATAAAGGAGTATAGATCTGAACAAATTTATGAAGATTGATAAGGACAGTGTTTGTAATCAAGTTTGGTTATTGATATTTGAAAGATAGAGATGTGTAAATACGTTAATGAATTTATAATGGGAAGGAATGGTAGAATGAAAAGAATATATATAATAATAAGCAATTGATTCAATTAAGGGAATTAAATTATAATAAATGGTCATTTAATAAATTTAACGTTCTGTGAGAAATCATAATAATTGTGTAAAATCAGTACAAGTTGGAAATGCATAAACCTTAATAAACATTCTAACTTAATAAATTTATGCAAATGTGGGAATTAGTTATAAGCGTGTAATTATGGGTATGATAACAATTAGTATAAAATACCTATATATTGGGAACACATTTGTAAAGCATAATTAATTGAGTTGGTGAATTGGGAATGAATTCAAAGTATATGAACATTTATGTTATATAAATAAGAATTAATGCAGTAGCTAAATTTGTGAAATCTAAATCTATGGAACAAAGGGTGTAAGATCTTTACTGATGGAAATTAACGTTACAGGTAGTGTAAATTCCTATTTTAATAAGACTATGGGTTATAGTAAAGATTTTAAATCAAGATTTAGCTACGTGAATAAAAAGAATGAAGGTAATTGAGTTATTGCAATTAAGAAATTTAAACGTTTATTATTACGTTAAGTAAAACTTAAGTTGAGATTTAAAAATATTTATGTATGTTAATTTCATGCATTTGGCTATAACGGATTTAATAATAAAAATGAAACAGTGAAATCAAATGGATGTAAGATTTCAATTATACCTTGAAATTCATATTCACCATAAAAGGTTAATTGGAACCAAAGTAGTTAATATAGGAATCAAGCCTTATTTATCAATTTGGATTTATTGCAATAGTTAATTCCATAAAATAAAGTTAAAGCTAATTCAAATTTAGTTGGACCATTGTTGATATAACTTTAGAAAGCAAGATTTTATTTATAATTTGAATATTAAATCCAACAAAGGGTATTTACTACAAATAAAATAGAATTAAACGTAAAATATTACGTTATTGAATTTAAAATGGAATTTGTAAACAATTGAGTGAATTTAATAAATTTATCAAACTTATAATGTTGAATTCGTTAAGATTGGAATTAATAATAGTAAAGAAGAATGAGGGAAGAATAATTTGAAAACATAGCAATAGATATTAATGTAAGGTTACCTTAAATAAGTTAAGGCAAACCAATGGAGAATAATGTAGATACCTTTATAATACGATGTTTGTGTGTAAAGGAAATGGGAATAAAGTTATTAATAATTTGGAATTTTATTTATGGTAAAAAGTTTATTTGCAATCAAATGAGTTGGAATGGAAGTCAAATCTATTTATCTAATTGGATTTAAGTGAGAGTATAAGAGTATATGATTTAATAATTGGGTTTTTGCGAATAAAATTTATAATTCCCAAATAATAAGAAAACGCAGAAATTAACACTGCAAAATTGATATACTTATAAATTTTAATTCACATCCAAGCTTGGAAAACCATTTGGGATTGTTTGAATTATATAAGTCACAAAATTTGGCCAATATTAGAAGTTGAAACATAAAAACTGGATTTATAATTTATTTAATAAATATTAAAAATAGCCATTTTTGGGCCATAGTTTATTCCGTACGTGCGCGTATCCAGTCTAGCTACCCTACCTCTAGCCTATCTATAAATATACAGTTATAAACCCTAGCTCCCTTCTTTTTTCATCTGTTGTACGTTCATTTTCTTCAACCTTCTTTCTTCCTCAATGTATACATCTCAGATCCAATTTCAAATTGCAAAATTCAGTGAAAATTCAAACACCTTAGAAAATTTTCAAAAAAAATTTATGTTGATGTTTTCGATACGCGTAATCTCATGGTGAAATTCGTTTTTCAATTGGAGCTGTCGTTCATCCAGAATAAATTCAAACAGCCCCAAAACCGTTCATCATCATCGCACAAAACTTCATCGGATCGAGAAACGGTTTCTGGGTATTGGAGAGGGGACTGAGGGGGTTAGATCTATATGGTCCGTTGGTCGAATCGACGGTCGGATTTTGGTCAAAAAGGGACGTGTTGGGTTTGTTTCTCTCTGTTGCGTGCAAATTGGTGCCTGCGCGTGAAGCCTGGGAGAGAAGGTGACGTGGCGTAGTAAGTTGTTAATTGTGTGTCGTTTCTATTTATTTTTCAATTTGAATTCAATCATCATTTTTCGCCATAACTTTCTCATACGAAGTCGGATTCACACGAAATTTCTTTTGTTAGGATCGTAATTTAATTCCGGACTTGATGACGCTGGTTTGGACGAATTCCGAGACGGGCGAATTTTTGGGTTTAAATCGAATTTTAAATTCGATTTAAATTCAAAAGGTGAGTGTTTTAACCCACTCACAACTACTAGAAGCTTTTATGTTTGTTAAATAAATTTTAGAAATGAGTAGAAATTTATTTATGAGCATTTGGCATGTTTATTTCATTCATATCTGTTGAATTGCATTTTATTAAATTTAACGGTTAATTTAATTGATTTATTGCGTATTAATTTACTGTTAGAAATTATTGTTTGCATATGAACTGCTAGTTAACAGTTATATAAATTTTTACTGAATATAAAATTGTTAGATTAACAGTTGATAAATTTAATTTGAATAAAACTGCCAGTTATTACCTGTTGCATATTATCAAACACATATTGTATTGATTGATATTGCTTGTGGATTTTGATTGGATGATGGATGATATTGATGGATGTTTATTTATATATCATTATATTGCCAATTATCATGCATATTTATTCATTCGGGATTGTGGTTTGAAATGATATATAACCGCAAATTTTATATCTTTTAAATTGCGGATTGAAATGATAAATATCCGTATCACTTGACCATAGGATAGAAAACTATATACAGGTACCGCGGTCTATATATAACTATTTTAAATGTCATTTCTATGGTTTGGATGGAATACGGTTTATAATAATCTTAAATTTTATAATGTATAATATTTTTCTTCCATATTTACATACATATGAAATTGAAATTTTTTGAAATTTAAAGGTGTATAAATTCCCTTAGTAAAACGGAAGAAAATTTAGAAAATGGAGTTTGATAGATTTATATCCTATGCTTAAATATTAAGTTGGAAATTTTAAAGATATGATATTTATAATTGGATTTTTCCCAAAATATTTTGAAATGAATATTCTAGTAAAATTTGAATTTGGAAATATATATATATTTTACTAGAAATTGAAGTCTTATTAATTATGGACTCTATGTGAATATTCAAGGCTAATTAATAGAACATTTGATTTGAAAGAATAAAATCCAACTTTAGTTGAAATATTTATACTCAAAATGGATATACGTATATATATGAATTTATTGAAATGGTTTTGGAACTTGAAGCGATATTAAATTTTGGTTTTAACTTTAAATAAAGAAATGTATTGTAAAGCCACGAGAAATATTTCTTTTCAAAGTAACATTTAAGTTAAACCACTTATTTTATATACTGTTGAATATCCAAACCATTTAGTTTGAAAGTAATGGTTTTAAAAACTATGGATTTCGAAGTATTATGTTGAAAGTTAATCTTCAAATATTTGGTTACAAGGAATTATAAATTTTAAAAGTGGCATAATTTTTGGAAAGGATTTATATTTGGGGAAATGATATCATTGATTTGGGTTTTATAAAAATAATATCAAAATGAATCTTTTTGGGTTTTAAAGAAGAAATGATATCGTAATATTATGGTTTTGAAATGGATTATATTCTGGTTTTAAAGTATAAACTATTTTAAATAACCGCGGTGTTATAATAACGATTGGTTGGCAAAGAGACCGGGATCGGATATGGACATACTCTCTGTCGATACCGAAAACCACTTTGGCTAACCGTGTACGTGGTGGAGATTCCAGAATGAAGTAGGTGGTGGCGACGTTTCCTGTATGGTAAATACGTGGACCCAACTCCCGTGAGTTGGCATAAGGTGGCTAAAACAGGAGCGATTCTCAGGCCAATGAGGTCATTCCTCTGATCGGACGCTCCTCTTCGATATTATACTTTTACTTGGATTTGATTCACTGGCCACTTCTATATTTTGATTTTGGGGAGTTAGTCCGAGGTGGGCGGTAACTGCGGCTACGCGTTTCCACCAGCCTGGATAGCAATTGGTATATCCACCCTGGCATTGCCTAGTTGTGCCGTGTCACCTACCATATCGAGCCTTTACTACGAGTTTCTATTTGTGTCGTACCTATGGAGTATCCTCTGGTAGCTTCCCGATCAGGAGGTATTACGGTACTGTATAGACTATTGGCATTTTACGTGTTAAGGTGGAAAATGTAAAGCCTTAACGCTATTTAAAAGTAAGTTTATTTTACAATTAGACACTATTATAATAGCGCAATATACTACATAGTAAATAGTTTAACGGATCCTTAGGAGATGTAAATCCCGAGCATCTCTTGAGTTACTGTACTCATATTTATTTCTGTTTATTTAACTCACATAAGATTTTCTAGTCTGACTCGAGTGTTTTTGTCTTTTCAAATTCGCTCGGGTCAGTCCGAGCGTTTCAGGATAGCAGATTTTAGCATTGGAGGACGAAGACGAAGAATCAGTATTATTTTACATATAGTATTGCACCACACTCTTTCTATTCCGCTGCATTGCTTGTATTGGTATGTGTAACTCTGATATTTATTGTAAAAGAAGAATCAATCTTTTGTAAACTGTTTATGAAACTGTATATTTGTTATTATATTTTATCCTTCCGCTGTGAGATTCTATTTTCGTTTTATTTCTTCTCTATTTTTCTTATTTACCCCATAACAATCCTCCCTTGCGTATGCTTTGAATTGGGACAAGTGTCGGTTTAAAGTGTGCGAAAAAAAGGCGGGATGTTACACCAAAAGAGTTCAATGCTTTCATCTCTCTAAAAACACTTCCAAATATTTTTGATTTCAAATCTCCCAAATTTCAAATTCAACACAAAAATATTTTTGAAATAATACTATTCTTTCCCCAAAACATTTGAAAACCACTTTCAAATCCAAAGGGGTTTTAAATTTTCCCAAAATTCCAAATTCCCAATCCATCCAATTCATATTTAAACATTACTCTGGAATTTTCATCTTACATTATTTTCAATATTCTCTGGAATTTTATTTCAACTTATAATCTCATTTATTTATGAAGTTTGTTTCAACTTATAAATTTCATTCCCAATCTATATTTCAAATTCCGGGATTATATTTTGAATTTCATTTCCAATCACTTAAATTTTAATTTTTTTTCTTTTTCTTTTCTACTTAATTTAATTCCAATTCTAAACTTCAGTTTCAGTTTGAATCCATTTCAAACTTATCCTCATTAAATTTCAGTTTGGTTGTATTATATTATTCCTTAATTTTAATCCCAATAATTTACAACCAATCACCAAATACTTATATGAAGGAAATATTGCTTTATATATATCAAAAATATATTTTACATAAAATCATTTAATCTTTATATAAGAAAATAACAAGTACGCGCTCATATATATATATACACTCAACTCATTCTAGAGTTCTACGAACTTTATTTAATGAGTATCCCCACCAGAGCCAAGGTTCTCGCTTAACCTCGATCTGATACCAAATGTAATGACCCGGAATTTTCGAAGCCGAAAATTCCAGATAGTTATGAAAAAGAAGAAGAGATAGAAGAAGAAGAAGAAGAAGAACAGAAACATCAACAACTCACATACGCAGCGAATAAAATATAATAATAAATAATAACAGTTTACAACAGAATACTATATCAGTTGATTACATTTAATATACATCAGAGTTTCACATTTTATACAGTTACTGAATATTTATTTTCAATTATCATGTCTGAGATTAACAATAATACAAATACAACGGATATACTCTATACGATATTGTCATCCAGCTCGCCTCCTGAGCTCCAGAACGTCATACCTGAAAATCTGTAATACTCGGTCTGACCCGAGTATTACACCAAAGTAACACCCGGGTCAGGCTGGAAACCAGCGTGAGTAAACTCATCTAACATGGAATACCCAAGCAAACAATTTATATAAAACCCGGGTAACATATATGGGTTTAACAAATTCACAATATGTTATAGACAACACTTATTCCACACATCAATTTCTAAGTACCAAACTTAGATAAAATAATCCAATTCACTTAAATCTTTTCATTCCAAACTATTTATTTCACAAATCAATTTATAAAAATTCTAAGTGGTGTCGGTATTTCCCAATACCCGACCCCGGTCTCTTCGAAACTCATGTTAATCTAACCCAAGTTATCCAAATCTCATCCATCACGCATAAACAAAGCTTAATCACATACAAATCAATTCAATTGATTTAAATTGAATTTCAAATCTCAATCACTTTAATTCATTCATTTAACGTTAATTAATTTCAAACAATTAATTAATCAATCCTTCCATATCCATTTATCTTAATTAATCACCCTCGATTAATTATCTTCCAATTACATTCAAGTAATTACTTTAAATTAACTTCACGATATTAATTGGTCTCAACTAGGATCATTAAGTAATCTTAATTTCTTCATAAATTAATTAATTATTTAATTACATTAATCTTTAATTACTTATACTAATTAATTTCCCATACGTTACTTATTACTAATTAATTCATATTAATTAGCCAATCTTCAATTACATCGTTAATTTGTTCCAATCCTAACTTAATTACTTTAATTCAACCACAATATTAATTCCTTTCGATTAATCTCAACTTGTAATTGATTACCCATTTATTTACTTTATTACTCAAATTTCTCCTTAATTAAATTTAAAATGAATACATCTTCTCATTTATGATTTAAGTTTAACACATCTTAAAATCCCAATACTTCGAGTTAAACAACAATCAACTCGAGAACCATCCATAACCAAAATCATCAGATCATCAATTCACAGTGCAAATCAATCAGTTTAACCATTCAACCAAATATTTAAATTTAACCATTTAAATTTAAATAGAATCCAACAGAGTGAGATTTACTCACCTTTGCCCTTTTTAATTTGCCATCCTTGCCATCCTATCCAACTCGACTTGTTATCATGACCTTGAATAAACAATTTATATGGTTTATTAATATGTGAATTACTTAACCCATAAATTCTATTTACCTATTTACTTTAACTAAAAATTTGGTTTTAAACTAATAATTTAATGTTACCAAGTTTTCCTATAATAAGTTATATTTTAAGAACAAAAATAAATAAAGATAATTTAATTAAACCATTTTATCATCAAAATCCATTAATTTAAATAAACTAGCAGGCTTTAAGATCCTGTATGTATATTTTCCCAAATTAACTAATTATCCCATAATCAAAATGAAATTATTATTATTATTATTATTATTTTTGAATTAAACCCCCTTTTAAAACTTTAAATTAAAAACCAAATCGCCTTTGCTGTTTTTTTTATAAAAAAATCATATATATAGCTAACTAATTTTAAAATCTCTGTTTTGAAATTAACCAATTCAATCTTCCTTTGTTTTCGATCTGAAGACGAGATTATATTGAATTAAATAAGGATGGAATCACTACCTCACTGTATCGCCGAGTGCCTCCCAAAACGAGATCAACTTCCTCCATTGCAGCGAACATGACAAACCCACTGACCTCTCAACGCCGCAGCCTTTGCCCTAGCCACCGCGAACCCTACCTCGTCACCACCTTCCCTGATCGCACGCGAAGTCGCAGCCCTCATTTTCGTCATCAGGCCTTAAAGCCACGCACCGCACCTCTAAAATCGAGAATGGGGTCAAGCCAAACGCTCGATTCGACTGCGCCTCCACGTCCACCAAACCCTATATCCACGCGATCGCCGCCACCAAATCGCACGCGATGCTTCCACCTTCGAACGATGTCGAGATGCCGAAGCTCTTCAACCTACACGAGCGACAATGAGGTCCCCCCCCCTTTCGTCCTAGCTTCGACTTACACGAGATATCGTGATTCTCGTCTACCTCCCTTTTTCCTTTTTTTTTTATAAATATATATATCGGTCGCGATTTGTCTGAAGAGAAGGAAGAGGGGCTGGATTTGATTTCGTTATCTCCTTTTTGGGAAATAGAGGGAGGGACGGGGAGAAGATATAGAGTAGGGAATTGGCTTCCTCAATACGCTTGGTATTGTAATTAATTATTGAAAAATATCTTGTACTGTATCGCGAAAACCTGAACCCCGAATCAAACACGCCGACAGGCGTTTATAAAGTTTTACCCGCATTCCGAACTCAATGGAACGTGATTCGAAGTCTATTTTGATCATATGTGCGAGTTACAGAAGAAAACGTTTAAATTTAAATTAAATCGATTAAAATAGTTCTAAGCGTTTTGAGCTGCCAGGGTCAAACGACAACTTTGATTGCTACGAAAATTGAAATCCGATAATAACTAACTATTACAGATCCAATGGAACTAGTTTCGTCGAATTCCGAGACTGTGCCTCGGAAGGATATTTTTAAATTCAATTTAAACAATATATTTTCAAAACTGAACAAATCACCTTTAAATTAAATTCCAACCCTTCTATTATCTTCAGTATTATCATTTATAAATTTTATAAGTCTTCAAATTATGTAAACAGGCTTAGAAATATCAGATTCAACAATTTACCCAATCTTCAATTATAAAAATCAATATTTAGACTATACTATCCAATGATTTAATTATCAAGTAAATATCAATATCAGGAATTCAAGTTAAAATTAACTTTTAAATATTTAAAATCGATTAATTATTCCAATTTAATTTGTTAAAATTTCCGGGTCGTCACAACAAATTTAGATAATTTTACTTTTCAAATAAGGATTTTCAATTGAAAAAAATCTCCAAATGCCATAAGATAAAATTTCATAATTGAAAATTTCCATTTAATAATTAAATTACATTCGGCTTCTATAACCTCAAAATATTATTTTTATAATATCCAATTTAATAAATCCAAAATATAATTAACCTATCAATTTAAAAATATCAATTTCAACTTTAATTTTTTTTAATCAACTATAAGTAAATAAAAAAAATTAATATTCTAAAATTTAACTTATTTAATCAAATCCCTAAAATTTCTCCAATCTCCAAACAATTTAGATTAAAAGAATACTTAAAATAATTTTCAGTTCCAAATAATATTTCCAGTTTCAAATGAAAATCTTTTGTAAATCTACTATTTATTTCCAAAAATATTTCATTTCATTTAAAATATTCCATTTCAATTTATTCATTCCCTTCCAATCAATTACTAATGTGATCACAACATAACAATAATTAAACGAAAGTATGTGATCTCATCACAACAACAATCGACTAGAAATATACAATTCAATTTATCCAATTCAATTATACCAATATCTTATTATCAAACAATCATAATATTCATATAAAATAGTATCCCGATCATATAAGGTGAGCTATCAAAATATAACTCACCAACAATGCTAATATATCTAATTATCTACTCAATAGCATAACACAATCGAGCATAAATTGCAACATAATAAACTATAGTCATGAATAAAAGAATTTACTCACCCTGATGGAACTTCTTTCTTCCCCAACCAAACATTCAAGGTTCCTAAATCAAAATTTCATACCCAAACTATGATTGTAATATTTTGCGTGCTAAGAGAAAACTGCCACGCACCACCTTCGATGTCGCTTCCGATCCACTCTATCAACCTAGATCTCTGCCATACCGACGTTCGCTCCTCCTCATGCTTCCACGAATGCATGCATTTGAAGCTCCTAAACATTGCTCATGATCCTGCCTCAGCTCATGCACGAGTGCTCATTCATCCCCACTAGGCCATATCGTACCAACGACCAGCCACCCCTTATCGTCGACGAGCCTTCGTTCATGCAATTTTTTTATTCACCGAAAGTCACAATTTCCGATTCAGGGCTAGGTTTTTTTCTTTTCTTTTTGAAAGTTACATGTGCCAGATCGTGCTCGGAGAGGAAAGTTAAGGTGCGACATTGGTTGATTATTGGGTGAAGGAAGAATCTAGAAGCGGGAACTAAGGAATGAATTAGAACAAGTATTATTTACAATTAGGCCCCTCTCATTTGTTAAATTTAATCACCATACACTCTTTTACATTTAAATTTGAAATTATCCCTTGAAATAAATTTCAACCTAATCTAAAATGATTTATCCCTCATTTTATAAATTATATTTTAATAATTGGACAATTTTATTCAATTAAATGCTTGCTTATATTTATTTAATCATTTATTGTGCTATTAAAAATAAATTTGTTTTTCAACTATTTTAATCATAAAAAATTATTGACACTTATAAAAATATTTGGTATTTGACCAAAATAATTTCAATATATCATTTGAAAATAATTTATCAATTTAATTCAATTTATTAAATCAAAATCCTTTATTTGAAAGAATTTAATTAACTAAAAATTTATTTTTAAATATTATTTATCAAATTTTGAATTAAAAAAATTCTTATTTTAATTAAATTTAATTATTTACCCGACGTAGAAGTCAGGGTTATTACAGACTTCCTCCCTTAAGATAATTGTATCCTCGCAATTTCTTATAGAGAAAAGTCATGTACAACACATACCTTGACTTCCTTCAAATTCTACAAACTTCTAACAACTAACACAATCCTTTATGTGCCTTTCTCTCCAAAAAACATTATCGTATGCCACAATTTCAGATTCATTCATTTAATGACTTTTTATTTCTCACATACCATATATTTTGTGATTTTTTTTCCAAATGTTGGAATTTTCGATGAATTCTAGCAGAGTCTCCTTTATACAAAGAGCCAAAGAATCAAAACACAATATATCACAAATCATATACATCCTAATCAATTGGGCATCTTGAAACACGGGAAAAGAAGATAATATCACATAATATACGATATACCATAAAAACCTAACTTTATTTAGTATTTTAAGCAACTTATTTAGCTATTAAGCGTGCATAAGCGAGCAAAACCATGCTAACATCGCCATTAATAAAAAAATTCCTCTTGAACACCTATTCTTATCTCAATATAAACATTAGTTCGTATATAGAAAAAATATGATAATAATATATTACTCCAATGCATATGCAACATGCATTTTAATTAGGCCACTAACTAACAAACTTTCCATGGTTAAAAACCCAAAATTAGACACCAATATCAAATAGTGAATTGTTGTATAGTGTTTAAAATTTCCGCATCAATTTCTAGATTACAAAAATGTCAAATACAATAAGAGTTATAGTGTTTTTCATAAGGAGGGACAAAACTAAAATGATGTTACAATAGTTGGTCCTCCTTCTTAATTCATGGTGCAAAACTCTTAAAAAAAGTTATTACTTAGGTTCCGACTGGAATGGGCAAAATCGTCAAAATCCGATGAACTATTTGAAAGTTTTGATCATTTAAATACAACGCTGTTTTATAGAGTTTGCATTTTTAAAACAGTGTTTTGATTCAATTTCAAATTAGATTTCAGTATTAGCAAAGTTCAAAATTTTAAAAAGTGAAAAAAACAAAAATTTTACTTATTCAAATGTCTAACCATTGAAAAAAGAATCAACAAAATCAGATCAAAACGTCACAAGTTATGACCATTTTGTAAGGACTGGAATTTATTTTCCACTTCCAATTGTACAACCATTTCTTTTCAAAAAATTACAATCACTTTTGAAGTAACTTTCCAAAGCCTTTATCATATTTTTCTATCTGTTTCCAAAACATTTGATACCAAAATTCCAAAGCCATTTAGAGTTATTTTCTTCCAAATGTATATCCAAAATGATTTCTATATTATCTTTTAATTAAAATGTTTAATTTCAAAATATCTACAAAATCAGTTATCAAACAATCATTAAATTTACAAATCTCTTTCGATAAAATTTACATCACTTTATAATATAAGTATATATATATATGTGTGTGTGTGTGTGTATGCATACTGTGTGTGTACGATTCTCATTTTAAGAATTTGCTAATAATATGAAATCAATTTTCGCAAAACTTTAATCGAACCTTTTCAAAATAGTGTGTGTATATATTCTAAAATTTCTACTTACTATAAAACCTTCAAAATCAAATTCCATTTCAAATGTTCGTGAAATACACTTTCATTTAAAAATTACTTCTTTTAGTTTTATGAAAACTGCTACAAATATTATATCCTACAAAATAATGAATATAGTTTCCTTAGAAATATTATTTCAAACAATGTTTTTTAATATAGCTTAAAATATACTACTTCTATTCCAAATAATATAGTCATTCTAATCCTTGCTTAAACCATAGCCAACCTCAAAATTTTGCTTTCATAGCATAATATTACTCCTCTTTTCTTTTTCAATGGAATCATTTTCATTTTTTTCTTCAAAACGATTCCAAGCATCTTTACTTTTCATTATCAATTAATGTACATATTTTAGATTCTTTATATGTTTTAAAAGGATAATTATAAGTTCCATAAATTTCTAAATCAAGTTCATGAAAGGTAGACTTTAATTTGCTTTTTGGAATCACTTCTTTACTTCATTAATCACTTCACTATATAATAATTAATGTATTCTTGAGCCCAATTAAACTTTTCAAATTCAAATTACCTAAAAGAGTAAATCAACTTTGTCCCATAAAAGCTTTTTTACTTCAAAATCCAAATAATATTATCTCAGAAATTTTATCTTCAACAAATTTTAAATTCAAACTAGTATAAATCATATTATTTAAAGTTAAAAAATAATTCAAACTTAAACTCCATTAATTGCAAACCACTTACGGTTTGTAATAAACTAAATTCCTTTCTTCCTTAAATATATATTTTCTCCCAAAATGATATTTATTTTATCTTCAAAACAGGAGTTACTTTCCAAAATGATAGCTTCTCCTTTTCAATAACATTACCTTCATTTCAAAATATTCTTTGAAATATTCTCTCTTCTTTTAAATATTATATCACTTTTTAAAACTTCACGTCCATAAGTCTCGTCCTACTATTCAAGACTCCCTATCAATAATGTTCATCAGGCGCATCGACCAGAATTCTTAAAGTACTCAATGGACTATCCACTTCTACCTTTGCAACCTACATCAACCACTTTGTATCTCATAAAGATACTATACTAAAAATTTGGTAAAAGAAATATATTATATAGTAAGAAAAATAAAAATAAGACCCCAGATGATTACCCCGATAATCATCGTATACTCATACTATAACTTGAGTATAAATAATAGCCTACCACACACGCTCATGGACATGGACTCCAAGTCTCATCTAATGTCAGGACTCGTGTCTCCTATACTCTATATTATTCTGAACCTGCTCTGATACCATTTGTAATACCTCACCTCTATACATATACTATCCAAGAGTATTGTATAATACTGTAAGATAATACGAAGAATAAGGTGATGTTGAACTTACATACGTGAATATTCCATTGAGCGAGCACTAGTACGTAATTTAAAAGTCATGAAAAACTAAAATATATGTACTGTTATCCGGGTTTTGATCTAAAGGAATTCAAAAGGAGTTAGAACATCTACGTCAAGTCAAGGAAGCCTAAAAATCAACCAAAAGGACCAAAGGAAGGAATCATGGAGGACACAAGAGAAAACAATAAAAAATATTCAAAGGGTATGGATCGCTAGCGATCCAATGATACTGATCATGGGCCATCAATTTCCTTGCATCATGAAGCATTATCATTTCTAGAGACATCTGATAAATTTTATGGTATTCCAAGCTAGTTAGATCGAGAAATGAGCATTTGTTTGATCCCATTAGTAGTTCGGTGCAAATAGTGTATGAATCATCATGAAAAACAATGCGATTAGCTACAAAATTACATAAAAAACACCAACATGAGACAACAAATCAATCCATGAGACAGAGTCAAAAAATCCACTAAGTACATGGAACGCTAGCGTTCCATGCACTATGGATCGCTAGCGAACAATATCATTGTGCTAGATTGCCATGAAGTTTAGAAGAAAGGATGAAGGAGAGAATCCCAAGTAGTTGGGTCGTCTGCTACCCAAAAGCTCTGGATCGCTAGCGATCCATCAGATTAGCTCGAATGGTTATGAATATTTCTGTGCAACTTCGTGTGTCCAATTGCAATCTTCTAGCAAGGCGGCCTAGCCCAATAGCACTCCAACCCCTATAAATACGATCCTATTTGCAACATACAGAGGATCTTCTTGACTGACTTCTGAAACTCTGTAGAAACCTCTCTTCATTCTTATCCTCCCATTCAACAGTCGTCTACAGGGTTCACTATGATTCTCCAATGAACTCTAACACTAGTGACTTGATCTAACTTACAAGATTTAGTTGTATTGTAATCATATTCAACTTATAATTGTAGCCAATCAATAATAAAAGTTATAAAGTTGATGTAGGCTTCATTAACAATCGAACCACTACAAGGATCTGTTGTTCATTTACTCTTTTCTATGATTTACTATTGTTTTTTCTATTTTATTTGCCTTGATAAACAAGGTTGGTGCTTTCATACTCAATCCAGGGTGTCGATCCATTTTTTGGGCTAAAATTTTGGTTCTTTCATTGAGAACTGAACTTAGCAAAAGATCTAGCTATCTACTTTGGATCGGACAAGGTCCAAAAGTTAGATCCTTAATTTCTATTCAAAAGATATGTTGCTAAGAATCAATGGCTCCGGGAAGACAAAGGAAGACAAAGACTACTTCTAGAAGATCCATAGGGGTGGTAATTGCCAGAGAAGGGATGAGTCATCAACAAATCAAAATAAATGGAGCTAACATAGGAGATTAGGTGCCAGGATCCTCTAATCAATGCGAAGTTGTAACTAGAGATGAATTGAATAAATTGGTTGACGAAATCAATTAGAAATTAGAAAGCCGTCAGAGAGCTCTTATGGACAAAATAAATGCCCTCTTGACCTTTCAATCACATCCTGCTCCAAGAACCATATCAAAACCCATGGCTATCACGCAGAACAAGAAGATTCTTCTGCTTTTGGTCTAAATAGAAGGAACGGGAAGCATCCAAAGAAAGGAGTTATGGCTGGAACCATGAGAATCAATGTAGAAGGAAACACAAGCACTCCACCAACCATGAGACAACCAAATACGAAATAAAATTTAGGAGCAAAGACCCCACAAGAAGATATAGCCACGGACCTCTTCGATTCAGAAGATGGAGAGCAATTTAACGATAACAAGTTTGAAGGAAATGCCAATGCATTCGATAAAGCTAGGGATATCCAAGTTGCCCCAATCAGGCTAACCACAAGCTAATAGAATCCTGAAGGGGTGGCTCTACCGATGACAAGAGAGCCTAGGCTTCAGCCTATTCACCAAGATTGTTTGCAAAGCCAAACACTCAATGTAGTTACTATTAGCTGACCCCGGGATTAATGGAAATTTGAGGCATATATCACGGATATGGTTAAGCGATTGATGTATGAGAGTAAGAACAGAAGGGATGATGAATGAGGATCCACTCAAAGTCAGACTCCTTTCACTAATGAGATTTTGAATGAGTGATACTTGAAAAAATTCACTATGCCAACTACCGTCCTATGACGAAATGAGAGACCCAAAACCCTGTCTATACAAGTACAGTTGGTGCACAGACGGAGTGAACGCTTCAGATGCCATTCGATGTAGATGTTTCCTAATTTTTTTGGAGGGAATTGCTTCCATGTGGTCCATTAGGCTTCCACCAAGATCCATCTTCACTTTCAATCAACTAGCAACAAGATTCCTTGATTAATTCAGACTTAATACGACGCAGCCTAAAGATGTGATGTCTTTGCCTGGTCTATTCCAAGGACGAAACGAATCTCTGAAGTCTATTATGAATCAGCTCGACACCACGGTGATAGAAGTAAGTAATCTTATAGTTTTTATGGTCTTGGTCCACGCCATCCACCCCAAAACTAAGTCCGAAAAATGGATCAAAACGAAACAACCTACCACTAAGAAGGACTTCAATCGTAAGGCGAGTCAATACTTGAGTTTGGAAGAGGCGTAAGAGTTAGAAAGGAAATCTACTTGCTTACAACCGATAAACGTTGGGCAGAATGGCATGGCGATGAACCGGGACATAAATGCCTCGGGGACTGCTGAAGGAAGTTATGCAGCAAAAGACGGAAACCAGAAAAGGAAAAATCGAAATTCCAACAAACGAAATGGTAACGATAAGCATCTTAAAGGCTTCAGGCCCGAGGGTTACACCCTGCTCAAAGATACTCCAGAAAACATCTATCTCGCAACACACAGGAAAGAGGAATACAAGAGACCTTTTAAAAAGGAAGCAATTAAACAGTAAAAGCGCTCCGGGAAGTACTATTGCTTCCCCTAAATGCATGGTCATAACACAAATAAGAATCGATATCTAAGGAACTTGATTGAAGAGCTGATCTAGTAAAACAAGCTTCAACAATACGTGAGGAAATCACAAAATCCTAACCAACCCATGGCTATCCAAGCTCCTAGGGATAGAGGAAACCAAGCTAGAATCAGCAAAAAGGGATCTAGACAAACTGACTAGAGACTCGTCTTTGGAACGATTATCTTAAGGATCTCATCCCACACAGAGGAGCTAGGGGGAAGTAGAGCAATATGCGAGCTCATTAAAACATGCTCCGAAGGATTTGTACCTCGCGATCAAAGATGGAGCCCCTACCAAGCAGTAGAGAACTCTGAACGATGATGTAGTATTCCAAAATTGGGACACTGAAGGGATTGAAGCTCCGACTCTCGATCCCACGATCATGATAGTAGGGATCGGACCCACCGTGGTCTGACGAGTATTGATTGACGATGGTAGTTTTTTGAATATTCTTTTCAAAAGCACCTTTGACCGAATGAAGATCAGTATGAAAAACATATCTACCTACCAAACAAAAATCCAACGATTCACCGACGAATCCAAACAACCTGTCGGGATGATTGACTTACCTTTTGAGCATGGGGAAGGCGACCAAGAATCACCCTCATCCAAACTTTCATGATCGTAGATGAAACTTCTGCATACAACGTTTTCTTGTGACGACCCGCACTGGCGGATTTCAAAATTACTTTAGCCCAATGGTGCATAGCTATGAAATTCTCAATGGAGAATTGAGTTGGGTGATCAAAGGAGATAAAAATGCCGCCAGAGAATGTTATATTGTAGAACTACACGAATCTAAGAGAAAGGAAAAGAGGAAGAATGTGGGGAGAACTCTCTACATTCACAAACCTGCCGAATAGCAACTACAGAGTCGCCTCTGGCTTGGGGACCAAAGCCGATTCGACAAGGCTTTGGACCCTAGAAGGAAGAGTTCAAGGGAGGATCGGGTAGCACTGGCAGAATTGATGGTGCCTGTTCCAACCGACATGGATGACGAACAACGGTCTTGAAAATTAGATCGCACCTTGGAAACAGGATGCCATTGGAACTCACTAAATTTCTTCTTGCTAACTTGGATGTGTTTGCCTGGACACATTCCGATATGTGGGATATCACCAGAAATTGCATGTCACGCACTCAACGGTGATACCAAGTACACACTGTTAAAGCAGAAGAATCACAGCCTAGGCCCTGAACGGTCCAAGGCGTTGAGAGAAGAAGTTGACAAGCTAATGGCTAATGGTTTTATCCGTGATGCGGCCTACCCCGAATGGGTATCTAACCCGATTTTGGTCAAGAAGTCTAATGGGAAATGGAAAACTTGTATCGACTACTCAAACATAAACAAAGCTTGGCCGAAAGACTACTTTCCTCTGCCCAGAATTGACCAGTTTGTGGACGGGATGGCAGGACATGAACTGCTATCATTTATGGACGTATACTCGGATACAACCAGATCTCGATGCATGAACCTGATCAGGAAAACACCAACTTCATCATCGATCTAGGATTATACTGCTACAGGGTAATGCCATTCAGACTAATCTTTGTTAGGAAACCTAATAAAGATTAGTGAATGTCATGTTCAAGCGTTGATTGGAAAAACCATCGAAATCTATATGGATGACACGATGGTTAAATCATGAATAGCTGCCAATCACTTAGATATCTTACCGAGATGTTTGAAATACACCGAAAATATGGGATGAAGATCAATCCATTCAAATGCCACTTCGGGTAGCTCCGAAAAGTTCTTGGGATTCATAGATAGTGCTAGAGGCATCGAAGCAAACCCAAAGCAAATTACTGCCCTATGAGAAGTCGAAGCCCCAACCAACATGAAGGAGTTTCAAAGCTTAAATGGGAAAGTGGTAGCGGTAAGCCGGTTCATCTCAAAAGCCACCGACAAATGTATACGATTCTTTGATGCACTAAAGAAAGGAAAGAAGAACTTTGAATGGAATGAGGCTTGTCAAACCGCGTTCAAAGAGTTGCTGCGACCTATGGAAACCCCATCAATCCTATCGAAGTCAGTATATGGGGAGGAATTGTTTATCTACTTAGCAGTCTCCCCTCATGCATTAAATACTGCTCTTGTATTGAGGAAGCTAGGATCTAGCGACCCGTGTATTACATTAGTAAGCATTTTACTGGAGCTGGGAAAAGTTATCCAAAATTGGAAAAGCTAGCGTATTGTCTCTTGATCACATCTAGGAAGTTACGATCATATTTCCAGGCACATCTGATCAATGTATGACCGACCAACCCTTGAAGCAAATATTGTACCGCCTTGAGACTTTCGGGCAGCACATCAAATGGAATATCGATTTGAGTCAATATGAAATCACTTACCATCCTAGAAAGGAAATTAACGGGCAAGCATTGATGGATTTCATCGTGGAATTTACCATACAAGATAATGAAGAGGAAATGACACCGGAAGTAGAAACACTGTGAAAGCTCTTCATCGACAGCGCATTTAATAACTTCTGCTCGGGGGCAGGGATAGTGCTTGAGACTCCTGAAGGACGAGTCATATACTACGCCTTACGATTAGAATTCCCAACGACAAATAATGACGTAGAATATGAAGCATTGATAGCCATGCTAAAAATTGTGAAAGAGCTAGAGATAAAATCCATACACATTTATAGCGACTGTTAGTTAGTCATCTATTAGGTGAAAGGCGAATACCAGGCTCGAGGGAAGAATCTTGCCCCATATCTATCTAAAGCACAAGAGTTGTTCATCGAACATTACATAATAACTCACATCTCGAGGGAGCATTATATGAAAGATGACTACTTGGCTAAACTGGCCAGTTCTTGGGAAGCTCAATCGTTGTGACTAGTCCCGGTTGAAACCCTTACCACTCCAAGCATAAGCGAAATGGATGTCAACTGGATTTTTTAGACCACCATTGAACTAGAAATGTGGATGACGCCGATCAAAAACTACTTGCTTACAGGAACTCTTCCCGCGGGTAGGAACCAGCGGAAAAAAAATTCTCCGGAAGGCACCACGATTTATGATACAGGATGGGATACTCTACCAAAGGGGGTACTCTACCCCCTGCTCAGATGTGTGACCATTGACAAAGCTCAAAGGATTCTGAGAGAAATTCACGAAGGCGACCATGGAGACCCTACCGAGGGAAAACCCTTGCAAAAAAATCCTCCGATACGGATATTTCTGGCCAACAGTAAACCGCGATGCAGTAGATTACGTCAAACAGTGCGACCGATGACAAAGATTTAGTAAGATCAAAAGAACTCCCTCAGCAAAGCTGGCGTAGATATTCAGCCCATGGCTATTCGCAATATGCGGAATTGATCTGCTTGACGTATTGCCAATAGCTAAAGGAGAGGCTAAATATGCTATAGTTGTCATTGGCTATTTCACCAAATGGGCCAAAGCGAAACCGCTGACCATTATTACCACAAAAAAGTCATTAACTTTGTTACAAAAAACATTATTTGTAGGTTTGGTGTGCCACAGAAAATCATCATTGATAATGGGACTCAATTCTAAAGCGCCGAGTTACAAGGACTTTTGCAAACACTTCCAAATCAACAAGAAATTTTCCACGGTCCCTCATCCGAAAGCAAACAAGCTAGTGGAAGAATAAACAAAATCACCAAGTCCACCATCAAAAAGCGGCTAACTAAAGCTAAATGGAAGTGGGTTGATGAACTTCCACACGCACTATGGGCTTACAGAACAACACACAAAGTAGAAACCAAGCATACGCCGTTCACCCTGGCATATGGTGTAGTAGCAACGATCCCTATCAAACTATAAGTCCCCTCTCATCAAAGGCAGAATTTCAATCAGAGGCAAAAAGAGTAGCTCATACTCGAGTCGCTTGATATGATCGACGAGAAGAGGGAAGAAGCCAAATTAAGGACTATTGCTCACCCAAAAAGGGTTACATGGTATTTCAACTCCAAAGTTTACAACCGAACCTTCGATGATTAGTCAAAAGCCAGGGGATGGAACACTCAAACTAACAACCATCGACGACATCCAAATTCCCTGAGCATGGAATAGCGAATCGTTGCGTTGTTACTTTATCTAAAATTATCTTATGTACTTCTTATTTTTAGCAAATAAGCCATCTCGGAATACTGAGGGCATTGTAAATAAGCAGAACTTCCCCAACTTTTCATAATAAAAGTGCTTTGCTTTCTGAAGCAATAAAGTTGTGTTCATAAAAGTAAACCGCTGAGTCAACGGGGTCAAATCGGCTCAAAACCATCCAATCGCTGCTTGAGACGGTGAAACCATGCTCAAGTACTCCCCACTTACCCGCCAGGTCGATGGAATCAAATCGACTCAAACCGTTGGATTGGCAGAACTCGATCCCCGCCTTTTAAGAACCGGTATTGCTCTGGCGACGCCGGGAAGGCTCAAATTAAGAGCCACGCATCTCATAAGCCGCGCACCATCTCAAAAGTCACGTATTTCATATGCTGCACACACTTTTAAGTACTAGTATTGCCCCAGTAATACTGCAAAAATCCTCACATTGCCCAAAGATTGGCAACGTCGAGAAGTTCCAAACAATTCTGGATCGATGGGTCATATTGATCCCATAAGTCGCACATACTCTCAAAAGTCATGCATTTCATAAGCCGGGCATACCCTTAAGTACCGATATTGCCTCGACAATACTAGGATACTCGCCCATTGCAGAAATAACAAGAATCAACCCACTCCTACTATCAGGAGCAATTGGTATGAATCCAACAACGTCAAACTACTACGAATCAACAGAAAGTTCCAATTGTTGACTGACAATAAATCTGAAATCAAGGCGTACAAATCATAAGTTCTTGAAGATAGAGACCACAAAACAAGTCCGATTACAAAAAAAATACTCGGATTAACCAGTCATTTGTCAAGTGTTCGAAGTAACCAGCCCCGTGAACTGGTGGGTGCACACCGATACTCATGTAAAAAAAATCAGTTCACAGTAAATACTTCACAGTTCTATTGCTCCAAACTAAGAATTTTGGTGGTAATTACGGGGCTATATAAAATAAATTACAGGACTAGATAAAATAAAAGTAAATAAAATTGGCATAAGTGCGTGAAACGTAGATAAGTAGACAAGTAAAGTTATAATCAAAATGTCAACATTGTATTACTTATAACGTTTTCCGTATACAGTTAAAATGCGCAGGCCATACCCACACAATATCGGCCAACAAAAAGAAAAAATACATATGCTACAATAGTCAAAGAAGTAGGTGATGACTCTGCGCTTGAACAAGACATGTATCAAACAAAACAAAATATCCCAAAAACTAGCTCCACTGCTATCCGGACCTGTCAATGCCTCTTTCCACCGCTCCCCTTCCCACCTTTAGTTTGATGTTTTTTCTTTCCCTTAGAATCCCGTCCAGGGGTGATTTCGCTATCTGTAATATCAACCATCTCTCGGCGCTGGCATCTTCTCCCAACTCTCCAACCTTCTCAGAAGACTCCCATTTGGCCTTGCGCTTCCAGGATTTGCGGGAGCTCTTCAACGATTTTATCGCTTCGAACTTTTCCTTCTTAATGGAAACCGGTTACTGTTCAGATTTATGCATCTGGCTGGTCTGCTCCTTCTGCTCTCGAGCTTTAACTGCCATGAAGTCGCACACCAAAGATATAGAAGGTTCCTCTAGACCATGCAGTGCAGCAACCTTCTCAAATTCCGGCTCTGGCTACGACCCAGATGCAGGCGTAGCAACCAGAGCGATTATAGAAATAAGTGTCGAGGAATTTGAAATAGTGGCAAGCCCAAGCAACGAGGAAACCGGTGGGTCAGTAGGTAAAGAGGATAGACCTATAAGATCAAAAATGAAAGGCTCAGAAATAAAACGCTTCGACAACTTTTTGCAGTTGCATTCATAGCAGCATCGACAGCCCCTTATTCCTTCTCGATTTGAAGGACCTCTTATCCCTCTATTAATGCTTTCTTCGACTCCTCATTGAGGCATCCTCCAACTCCTGTTTGGTATATACATCCCCGTTTCCTTAGAAATGGGCCAAGATTTTTTCCCACGTCATGGCAACAGTATGCAGAAATTTAAGGCCCAAATAACCAAGGCTCCTCTGATGCGGCAAGGAATTAACATAGAAATTCAATGGTATCATCCATCTTCTCCATCTTTTTTCACAAAAGTGTCCTACAGCTCCAGGTAATGTCCCATTACGGCGGCCTTCTCAGCTTTAACTCGAGTCTTCTCGGCGCTAAGTTGTGAAACTCTTTCTTGGAGTGAAGCTATCGTCTGGGGTTGATCGGAAACAATCTTGTCACGGGATTCCACAATGCCGACGTATTCAACAACTATTTTGTTATGTCCTTCAACAATTTGTCATGATCAGTAATAGTATTATTTTGGGCTTCAACAATCATGTCACGAGCTTCGAGCTCCTCTTTCAACTTAACTTCGTCCGCGTGGGCCTTCTAAATCTCGTTTCGAAACATGATCTCTATTTTTACATGGGCGTCTTTCAGATCCTTTAGCAAAATGGCGCTGTTCTTACTCTCCCGAAGCGCCATATCCCTCTCTTGTATTAGTTGCTCAATTCAAGTGTCATGTTCCGCTAACGCCCTCTCCAAATTGTCTTTCCCCGATTCAAAAGACAAGATCTCCTACTAATTATTATGGTTCATGTCGACCAGCTGCTTGCATGACTTTTCTCATCCCTCAGCTTGCTCTAAATCACTTTGAATCGCCTGAAGGTGAGGCATATAAGAATCTTTGCGGACTGGGCGAAGGTCGCGGTTAAACTTAACTTCCTTTAAAAACCACTCGAGGAGAGCAGCTTCGAGTTTAGGAGGACCGGACGAAAGAACGTAAGCTGACCTCTTGTTAGGATGCGAGGAACCATACGCGGGAACCACGTGAGTCAATGTGGTTTGAGATGAAAACAAAGCCTGAATGGAAGAAGCTGGAACTTAACAGGTACTGGGCCATGGCAGAAGCCTGATGTTAAGAAGGATGAGAACCACGATCAACGTTTGACTTCTTGGACTGTTCCTCTCAATCATAAGGGGTTTTTCTCTTCTCGTAGCCATTTTTATACGTCCAACCATATTCTCTGTCATCATGGCGACGAGATTTGACCTCTAAGTCTATTCGCCCTCTCTATTCCTCCTTAGCTCATAGGGTTGATAGTGCCCTATAGACCGTTTTGACAAACGTTGCGAATCAGTGAATTGCTCGAAATGGTCGTAAAGCCCACGATCTCTCATGGTACCTGAATTGAAGAATAAATAAGGAGCTTTAACAATGAGAAATAGGCCTATATAACTCATGTGTAAGTGAATGTGACCATAGTGAAATGTGTATGTGTCTTGGGGAGCCTAAAAGGTTGTCACAATCCAGATTGAGAAGCCACCGTGGTAGAAATCGAGCTGACTCTAGACACGATATGACCGAGGTGAGGAGGCGCTCCCTCAAATTCAAAATCCTCCCCCATAAGTTCATCAATATCCATGTAAATATTGCTCAAATCCCCAAAGTCTATGCCGACATCTTTAATCGGGGAACCCAGACATTGTTCGACTATTGGAGGAGCATCTTTATTGCAAACCTCTCGAGGAGGCGAATCCGGGAGAATGGGACTCACTCCCAGAGTCTCATCACATGATTTGGAGTCTCCATCACTGGAGCCTACATTGAAATCTTCTTCACTAGAGGAGGAATCACGACTATTGCTACTCTCAACTTCACCCTCCTCTTTTTCTATTGCCACTATAGCCTTGCCCTCTCGCTGCTTGAACTCTTCTTCCCCTTCCTCTATAATTTAGGGCATTTTGGCCGAACAACTAGCTTCAATTGTGACATCCCTTCTTTCATCAATTTCTTCAGTTGAATCGCTAGACGGACCTTCTTTTTCTAAGAAAACACCTTCTTCAGAGCTATGGAAATGAAAAAGTAGAGCACGCACGTACTCTGGAACAGGGAGGAGATGGGATTTCAACGTTCATGGGGGATCTCTCGGGAAGCAGCAGCCCATACCGAAGGAATATTTTGTCAGTTAGCAAAAATTTAACCGATCTCTCCTTGGCATCTATGGCCTTCAGAATATGGAAAATCTGATTGGGTGATGGGTCTTCATTCGACCTTGGAATAACCGCAAGGAGTATTTGATCAATTAGAAATCCTATAGCGACCTATTGAAACTCAATAAGTAAGTGTAAGAGCTCACCTACCGTCATCCAAAGGCGGTTAAATCCTACGGGACATCTAATAAAGAAATAGCGAGTCTTGAATTGAGACAGATTACTTTAGAGCTGCAGCACGATCTTGCGGTTCTTTTGGGCCTCGACGATGACAAGGGATAGGCACTCGTCTCTCTTCTTAAACGAGAGAAAATATCTCAACTTATCGAAACTCATGGCACAATTAACTGTTCACATAAACAAGACATGAAGGCAGGTCAAAATTGCATATCCGTTAGGGTGAATTTGGAATAGAGAAATTTCGAGGTTCATTAGAATCTCCTAAAAAAGTTATTAAAGGGGGGGCACGACTCCATCCAAGCACATATACCGGTGGCAAGCAGTGTTACACAAAGGCGGAGTATGGGTAAACTCATTCTTCTTTGGAAGACGCACATCATCCTTTGAAATGTCGTGTTGTATGCGAATGTTATGTAAAACCTTAGTGAAGATTACGGAGGAAGCTCTTCCGATAGATTAAGTAGAACTAAAAAATTCAGAGGAGTCTAATCTACAATCGGGCTAATTGGAACTGGTTGACCGTATTCAGCCGATGGAACAGAAGAGAAAAGGAAGCAAACGACGATTCAGCTTCTCAAAATACTGGACTTCCTCCACTGGACTTACAGCGAGAAGATTGATATTTCATTCTGTAAAATAGAACTTGTGTCCAACGCGCTCAATTAATTCTAACTTTGACTAAAAATTCCCCTACAACATTTGAATTCTAAAGGAATATTTATTTACACCGACACATCAGATTTTGAGTATATGCGAGGGCTAGTGCAGTGTGTTATCTATGTGGAGTGAGCTCGGTGTCCTGAACACTACAAATGCTCTATCCTGTGTAGATAGTTCGCTCACAGTGAAGAAAGAAAAGGACTTTTTGTTTCATTTATTGAAGTTATTTCTCCTACACTTACCCAGTATCAATCAACAATCGATAACGGATCCATTGTCCGAAGCGACATGGAAAGCTCTTCCCATTTTAGATACACTAAGTGTGCAATAACGGGACCGATCCAAATTCTCTGAAAGATGATAACAACGTAAACTACACACGAGATGCTACCCCAAGCTGTTATCCCCCTCTGGAGGGATGAAAACCAATTCGCGATACGTCTTATTGTATTAACAATGTTACTTAGTACAAGTCAATCTTGATTCTATGGATGAAGACAACAAACCATATCAAGCACCAGGGTAAAGCCCAAGCGTCGTTCCGTGAAGAATTTAAGACTCGATTTACTATCTTCTTCCAAAAAATCACAATCAACTCGAATCCTTCGCAGCGATCATCATCAATACAACCCTGTCATTGAATTGCTAAATGAACGCGAAAATCTACATTGCCCACCTATAATCAAGGATAAAAAAGAAGACGGAATGAACTTAGAATGTTAGCGGCCTATGGTAAGAAGGGTTGGTGGTGATCCAAGGGAAGTTTGGTGGCGATCCAAGAAAAGCAGATCGATGGCGATCCAAATCGGCAGAGTCTTAGGTGATGATGGATAGCCTAAGGCAACAGTGAACTCAGAATGGTCAATGACAAGAGGAATTGGCGATGGATGGTCAGCGACGGTAATGACACGAGTGGATTTAGGGTTTGACGAATTTGGACCAGGTCGTGAAGTAGAAAGCTCAAGTAGTGACAGAAATTAGATAGAGTAGAAAAGGATCGGCTTGATTGAGTTAAATAGGAGATTGGGTTTTAAAAATGCTAAGTCTCGCTAGAGATCCATGGATTATGATCGCTAGCGATCCATCAAATTGCATCTGATTTCGCCTAAATTTTCCAAGCATGATCTACCTGTTATTAGCAAGCATCTTAAAGGTTATGGAATCAAAATTGATTTCTTATAACGAGCTGCGTCGATTCATGTCAAAAATCAACGAGCAGCTAAATGGCCAAAGCCAAATTCGCGTGATGGCCTTAACGCAATCACTTAAGCCTCACCAAGCAGAGTACAAAAGTAGTAACTTCTAGAGCACGTCTTGTTTCCAATGAAGTCATACTATGGAGAGCAGATGTCATCCGTATTTTTGACCCAACGGAATTCAAAAGGAGTTAGAAATTCTACGTCAAGTCAAGACAATCAAAAAATCAACCAAACGGACCAAAGGAAGGAATCAAGGAGGACACAAGAGAAAACAATAAATATTCGAAGGGTATGAATCGCTAGTGATCCATCCTCAATGGATCGTTGGCGATTCAATGATACTAATCATGGGCCATCATTTTCCTTGCATCATGAAGCATTACCATTTCTAGAGACATCTGATAAATTTATTGGTATTCCAAGCTAGTTAGATCGAGAAATGAGCACTCCTCTGATCCCGTCAGTATTTCAATGCAAATAGTGCATGAATCATCATCAAAACAATGTGACTAGCTACAAAATTACATGAAGAAACCAACATGAGACAACAAATGCAATCCAAGAGACAGAGTCGAAAAATTCCACCAAGCACTATGGATCGCTAGCGATCCATATCATTTTGCTAGATTGCCATGAAGTTTAAAAGAAAGAATGAAGGAGAGCATCCCAAGTAGTTAGGTCGTCTACTACCCAAAAGCTATAGATCGCTAGCGATCCATCACATATGGATCACTAACGATCCATCAGATTGGCTCGAATGGTTATGAATTTTTCAGTGCACCTTTGTGTGTCCAATTGTGAGCTTCTGGTGAGGTGGCCTGGTGCAATAGCTCTTTAACCCCTATAAATACGATCCTACTAGCAACATAAAGAGGATCTTCTGGACTGATTGCTAAAACTCTATAGAGACTACTCTTCATTCTTCTCCTCCCATACAACAGTCATCTATAGGGTTCACTGCGATTCTCTACTGAACTCTAACACTGGTGACTTGATCTAACTTACAAGATTCAGATGTATTGTAATCAAATTCAAATTGTAATTGCAGTCAATCAATAATAAAAGTTATAAAGTGGACGTAGGTTCATTAACAGCCGAACCGCTACAAATATCTCTAGTTCATTTACTCTTTTCTACGATTTAGTATTGCTTTTTCTATTTTATTTAACTTGATAAACAAGGCTGGTGCTTTCATACTCAATCCAAGATGTTGATCCATTTTTTGGGTTAACATGTATAGGTATCATCACAAGGGAATAATCACCTGTAACTGTAGGATAGAACAATACACAATATAAACTAGATCACAGAGCCTTTAATGCAACAGTAGGATGTATTAATAAATATACATGAGTACAAGTGGGTCTACAAAAATAGTTAAATTCCCACCAACTATAACACCCCACCTCTATAACCATACTATCCAAGAGTACTACTGTATAATACTGTCAAATAATATGGAGAATAAGGCGATATTGGGCTTACACACTTGAATATTCCATTTAGCTAACACTGATATGTATTTCAAAAACCATAAATAACTCAAATATTTGTACAGGTATCGACACAAGTCAATAAACATGTGTGACTCCAAGATAGGCCGATACACAATATAAACTAAACCACAGAGTCATTAACGCAGCGATAACGTATAGTAATAAATAATACACGAGTCCAAGTGGGTCTACAAAAATAGGCAAATTCCTACTAACAACAAAAATAAATATGGAATGTCCAGTATACATCTCGACAACACATGAACACATGTAAATACAAAGATACAAACTACATACAAATATTTTATTCTCCAACTATGCACAACATCCAAAACATCCACAAATAGGTCAACTCATCCATGAACTTGATGTCTCAGATTGACACGGGTATCATATAAATACCACCCGGGTCAGACTACGTCTAAACGTAGGTGACAATATATCTCAATAATAACATCACATTACAAAACTGTACACCCATAAGATCACCTATTTATAAGTTAAGTCAAACTACATATTATATATATAATGTCAAAATGGGTGAAATAATTCATGCATCCAAATATCATTAATATAAATAATCACAACAACATAAGACACGCTCTTAGCAGTGCCTCTGATTATCTCTCAAATAATCGTAAAGTAGACATACCCAGGATCTTTCATAATTATCACGTATAAAACATACAAGCAAGAAATATAAATATAGCTACCCTTGGTAGCCATGGTCATCTCTCAGATAACCATAAAAGATAGGAAAGCGTCTAACTTGGTGCTCTCGGCATTTCCAGCTATCCTCAATAGCGATATACACAATGTGTATGAGGCTACTAAACTACAAGAACCCTCGATCCAAATAATAATTAAGGAGATCGATGATTCCATAACAATCATCTAAACATTAGCCTTATAATAATCGCCTTAGCTGTCAGCCAAAGAAATGATCATATGGTCTCTCAGACCTCTAATAATTCTAATGAACTCTCTGTATCGTAGATAGTAACCTCGGAATCTCAATCCAAATGGGCTCTTAACTCCATATATAACTATATCAGCATCAGCCTAGATAAAAGATCTAGATGGCTCTCGGCTATATTTATAAAAATCTCATAAACATGTATAAGTAGTGTCTATATCAACAATAACTGAATGGGAGACTGACAGCTCTCAGCCTGCTTCAGGAGCCTTCCTTACACGCTCTTAGTGCTACTCCTACAATGATCGGTTACCTCGATGGCCATTGTGACCCAGTATCCATTTAGTGCAAGAAAATGCTATGCCATGGTCATGACCCTGTAAGTGCCCTAATCGTAACTGACCGCTGGCCTATGTGAAACAAGGGCAGTGACTCACAGCTATGGCTCTTAGCCATATACACTAATAGGTGTCACAGATTCAGGGAGAGGCCCTACAATCAGGCCACTAGGACGGATGCTAAACAATTTTAATTACTTCCCACTGTATAATGGGAGCATACACACAAGATAGGCACACTTATGGCTCTCGGCCTGCATACTCTCAGCTTGCATCACCATAACTAATTCCCCGTAGACATGACCCTATCTTCTGATATATACATACAAAGAGTAACCGAACAAGTATCAGATCAGGCGTCCCATACCACTTAGTGTTACTCGAACATTTACTCAATGTTCATAAACTACACTCGCCTATTGTTCTATATAACGAGTTTAAAGAATAACTGAGAAATATTTCTGAAAGTCCCATACTAGATGGTACTATAAATTTATTTATTCTAATTCCTCGTTACATAGAAATATATGCCAATCAAAATTTATTGATTCGGAAAAGGTTTAAAACTAAATTTTCCCAAAATCTTGAAACCAACTTCAAATATAAATTTTCAATCAAGAGTAAATAAATTTATAAAATTTCCCTCCTTCCCATAAATTTCACTTTCTATCTCAAAATAAATAGTTGCAAATCTATTACTTAAATTCAAGGGAATATATAAATTTCAATTTAATTTCGAATCATTTAAAACTACTTCTAAAAATAATTCATCCATTTTTAGAGTTATTTTCTATAATTGAAAAAATAATGTTAAATAAGAATTATAATTCAAGATTCCTTTTAGACATCAAATTTAGATAATTCTACTTTTCACATAAGGATTTTCAATTGAAAATAATCTGAATGCCCTAAAATAAAATTTCATAACTGAAAATTTCCATTCAATAATAAATTGTATTCAACTTCTATAATCTCAAAATATTAATTTTATAATCTTTTCAGATTAAAAATATCAATTTCAACTTTAAATATTTTTTTAATGAATAATAAATAAATAAAAATTTATATATTCTAAAATTTAACTTATTTAATCAAATCCCTAGAAATTCTTCAATTTCTAAATAATTTAGATTAAAAGAATACTTAAAACAATTTACTTAAATAATTTTCTATCCCAAATAATATTTCCAGTTTCAAATCAAAATCATTTGGAAATCTGCTATTTATTTCCAAAAATATTTCGTTTCATTCAAAATATTCCATTTCACTTTATTCATCCCATTCCAATAAATTGCTAATATGATCTCAATGTAACAATAATTAATCGAAAGTATGTGATCTCATCACAACAACAATCGAGTAGAAATATACAATTTAGTTTCATCCAATTCAATTATACCAACAACTCATTATCAAACAATATAACTCACCCAAACAATGCCACTATATCCAATTATCTACTCACAATCAAACAAAAATTGCAACATAATAAACATAGTTGTGAGTAAAAGAATTTACTCACGCTAATGGAGCTTCCTTCTTTCCCAGCCAAACATCCAAGGTTCCAAAATCAAAAGTTCATACCCAAACTTTGTAATATTTTGCGTGCTAAGAGAAAACTTCCGCGCACCACCTTCGACGTCACTTCCCATCCAATCTATCAACCCAGGTTTCCGCCATACCGATGTTCGCTTCTCCTCGTGTGTCCACTAATGCACACATTTCAAGCTCTGAAACTTTGCTCGTGATCTTACCCCGTCTCACGTATGAGTGCTTGATCATCTCCACCAGGTTGCATTGCACCAATGGTTAGCCACACTTTGTCTCGACGAGCAGCCATGCATGCGATTTTTTTATTTACCGAAAGTTGCGATTTCTGATTATAGGCTAGGGTTTTTTCTTTTCTTTTTGAAAGTTGCATGTGCTAGATCATGCCCGAAGTGGAAATTTAGGGTGCGACTTTGGTTGATTGTTGGTTGAAGGAAGAATCTAGAAGTAAGAGCTAAGGAATGAACTAGAACAAATATTATTTACAATTAGGCCCCCCTTATTTGTTAAATTTAATCATTATACTGTCTTTTACATTTAAACTTGAAATTAGCCCGTGAAATATATTTCAGTCTAATATAAAATGATTTACCCTCATTTTATAAATTATACTTTGATAATTAGATAATTTTATTCAATTAAATGCTTACTTATATTTATTTAATCATTTATTGTGCTATTACAAAATAAATTTATTTTTCAGCTATTTTAATCACAAATAATTATTTACCCTTATAAAAATATTTTATATTCGATTAAAATAATTTATTTAATTTCAATAGATTATTTCACAAAAATATATTAATTTAATTCAATTTATTAAATCAAAATATTTTATTTGAAAGAATTTAATTAATTGAAAATTTATTTTTAAAAATTAATTGTTAAATTTTGAATTAAAACAATCTTATTTTAATTTTATTTAATTATTTACCCAATATGGAAGCCATGATTATTACAGACTTCCCCCTCAAGATAAGCGCTCATCGTATTTTCTTATAGAGAAACGTCATGTACAACTTGTACCTTGACTTCCTTCAAGTACAACAAACTTCTAACAACTAACACAATCCTTTATGCGGCTTTCTCTCTACAACATCTTATCATATGTTATAATTTCAAATAGATTCATTTGACGACTTTTTATTTCTCGCATACCATATACTTTGTAAAAAAAAAAATCAAGCATTGGATTTTTCTAAAAATTCTGGCTGAATCTCCTTTATACGAAGAGCCGAAAAATCAAAACAAAATATGTCACAAATCATATACATCCCAATCAATGAGGCATCCTGAAACACGAGAAAACAAGATAATATCACATAATATAATGATATATCGTAAAAACATAACTTTATTTAGTATTTTAAGCAACTTACTTAGCTACTAAGCATGCTTAAGCAAGCAAAACCATGCAACCATCACCGTGAATCCAAATCTGCCTCTTGAGCACCTATTTTTATCTCAATATAAACATTAGTTCGTAAATAGAAAAGAAATATGATAAGAATATATTACACCAATGCATATGCAACATGCATTTTAATTAGGCCACTAATTAACAAACATTCCATTTTTAAAAAACCCAAAATCAGACAACGATACCGAAGAGTGAATTTTCTCATAGTGTTTTAACTTTCCACATCAATTTCCAGATTACAATAATGTCAACTACAATAAGAGTTATAGTGGTTTCATACGGAGGGACAAAAATGAAATGATGTTACAATAGTAAGTCTTTTAATTCATGGTTTTAGCCATGAAAACTTTAAAATTTTGTAAAATGCTTAAAACAAAAGTTATTGATTAAGTTATGAGCTTTCTGAAATAGGCAAAATCATCGAAATCAGATGAATCATTAGAAAGTTCTAATCATTTGAATACAACACTGTTTTATAGAGTTCACGTTATTGGAACAGCGTTTTGATTCAATTTCAAATTAGATTTCAGTATTAGCAAACTTCAAAATTTTGAAAATTGATATAACAACAAAGTTGTTACTTATCCAAATTCCTAACCATTGAAAAAAGAATCAACAAAATCAGATCTAAACTTCACAAGTTATGACCATTTTTGTAAGGACTAGAATTTTTTTTCCACTTCCAAGTATACAACCATTACAACCATTTCTTTTCAAAAAAATTCAATTACTTTTGAAATAACTTTCCAAAGCCTTTATCAGATCTTTTCAAACTAATTTCAAAACATTTGATACCAAAATTCCAAAGCCATTTAGAGTTGTTTTATTTCAAATATATATCCAAAATGATTTCTATATAGTCTTTTAATTAAAAAGTTGAATTTCAAAATATCCACAAAACCAGTTATCAAACGCACATTAAATTTACAAATCTCTTTCGATAAAAATTTACATCACTTCTTAATATATGTATGTATGTATGTATGTATGTATGTATGTATGTATATGTATCATTCTCATCTCAAGAATTTTCCGATAACATGAAATCAACTTTTGCAAAACTTCCATCGAACTTTTTCAAAATAGCGTATATTTTTTTCTAAAATTTCACCTTGCTATAAAACCTTCAAAATCAAATTCCATTTTAAATATTCATGAAATACATTTTATTTAAAAATTACTTCTTCTAGTTTTATGAAAATTTCTACAAATATTATTCCCTACAAAATAATTAATATAACTTCCTTTGAAATATTATTTCAAACAATGGTTTTTAATATAGCTCAAAATATATTACTTATATTCAAAACGATACAGTCGTTCTAATTTTGGCTTAAACCATAGCAACCTCTAAATTTTGCTTTCATCACAGAATATTACTCCACTTTTCTTTTTCAATGTGTTCATTTTCATTTTTTTCTTTAGAATGATTATAGACATCTTAAATTTTTATTATCAAATAATATATATATTTTACAATCTTTGTATATTTTTAAAAGGACATCTAAAAGTTCCATAAATTACTAAATCAAGTTCATGGAATGTAGAGTTTATTTTGCTTTCTGGAATCACTTCTTTGCTTCATTAATCACTTCACTATATAATAATACATTCTCAAGCCCAATTAAACTTTTCAAATTCAAACTATTTACAAAAATTAAATCAACTTTGCCTTATAAAATCTTTTCTACTTCAAAATTCAAATGATATTATCTCATAAATTTTATCTTCAACAAATTCTGAATTCAAACTAGATATAAATCATATTATTTTAAATTGAAAAATTAATTCAAACTTAAACTCCATTAATTCCAAACCACTTTACAATTTATAATAAGCTAAATTCATTTCTTCCTTAAATATATTTTTTGTCCCAAAATGATATTAAATTTATCTTTAAAACATGAGTTACTTTCCAAAATGATAGCTTCTCCTTTTCAAAAACTACCTTCATTTCAAAATATTCTTTGAAAAAATTCTCTTTTTTTTTCTAAAATATTATATCACTTTTTAAACTTTATGTCCACAAATCTCGTCGTAGTATTTAGGAATCCCTATCAATAACGTTGATGAGGCGCATCGATTAAAATTCTTAAAGTACTCAATGGATAGATTAACACGAAACCAGCTTCAAAAAATTTCTTTAAATATATTTAAATGTTTTCATATGGAAAATATTTTTTTGCAAAAACCAAAACATTTCTATTATCATGAAAAATTAAGTACTTTTAATAGAAAACGTTCCATTCACAAAACCTACTTGCTTTAAAATATTATGCGATCTTCGAACCATCTTTTCCTCAATCAGTTACTAATATTTATTGTTCAAAACTTTAATTTTTTTTCATATTAATGTTCGAATTATCTCAAACTATTACTTTTTCCAAAATCTCAAATATCACTCGAAAATATGATTTTCAATCCTTATATATATACTTGTTTGAATAAAAATAATTATTCTCAAAATGTGTATATACATTTAATTCAGCAACCATTAACAACAATACAAACCATCAAACAAGCATTTACAACAATACATACATTTCAAAACAAATAAACAAACGCCATCAACGTAAAAGTATCAATCTATTTCTGCTATGCAACTCCAATCACTACTGGATCTCTTTATTCGTATTCAAGCCACATAGAGGTCTAATATTCACTATCAATACTAATACTACTGGCCGGACTATCCACTTCTACTCTCGCAACCTTCATGATTACTTTGTATACAGACACTATACTAAGAAATAGGTAGAAGAAATATATTATCTAGCAAGAAAAATACAAATACGACCTTTGATGATTACCCCATTAATCATCATATACTCATACTATAACTTGATTATAAATAATAATTTACCACACACCCATGTTGACAGGGACACTATGTCTCATCTAAGGCTAAGACTCATGTCACTTCACTCTGCATTGTTCTAAAGGTGCTCTGATACCGACTGTGATACCCCACCTCTATAACCATACTATCCAAGAGTATTATTGTATAATATTGTTAGATAATACGGAAAATAATGCTATATTGGGCTTACACACGTGAATATTCCATTGGGCTAAAACTGGTATGAATTTCAAAAATCATAAACAACTCAAATATACGTACAGGTGCCAGCATAAGGCAATAAACACGTGTGATTCCAGAATAGAAAAACATAAAGTATAAACTAAATCCCAGAGATCACAGAGTCATCAGTGCATTGATTGCATGTAGTAACAAATATATGTGAGTCCAAATGGGCCTACAAAAATAGTTAAATGCCCACCAACTATAAAACCCCACCTCGGTACCCATACTATCCAAAAGTATTACAGTATAATACTGTTAGATAATATGGGGAATAAGATGGTATTGGGTTTACACAAGTGAATATTCCATTGGGCTAACATTGGTACATAATTTCAAAAATCATAAACAACTCAAACATACATAAAGGTATCGGTCCAAGGCAATAAACACATGTGACTCCAGGACAGATAATAGACAATATAAACTAAATCACAGAGATCACAGTGTCATTAATGCAGTGGTAACATATAGTAATAAATATAAACAAGCCCAAGTGGGTCTGCAAAAATAGTCAAATGCCCACTAATAATACGACATGCCCAATATACATCTCGACAACACAGAAACACGTTTATATACAAATATATTATTCTATATCTATAACCAATATCCACAAAATGGTCAACTTGTCCCTAAACCTGAAATGTCTTAGACTGATCCGAGTATTATATAATAACACGCGGGTTAGACTGCATCTAAATATAGGTGATAATATATCTCAACAATAACATCACATTTGAAAACTATACACTAGTAATTTCACCCATATATAAGTCAAGTAAAACTACGTACTATATGTATAATGTCAAAATGGGTGAAATAATTTATGCGTTCAACTTTCACTGATATAAATAATCACAACAACATAAGACAAGCTCTCAGCAATGCACTTGATAATCTCTCAAATAATCATAAAGTAGACATACCAGGATTCGTCATAATTGTCACATATAAAACATATAAGCAAGGAATATAAATAAGGCATACCCTTGGTAGCCGTGGTCATCTCTCATATAACCATTAAAAATATAAAAGGGTCTAACTCGATCCTCTCAATATTTCTAGCTATCATCGATAACAATATAAATAATGTGTACGAGGTTACTTACTTATAAGGACTCTTAGTACAAAGAATAATGAATGTGATCAATGATTCCATAACATTCATCTAGACATTAGCCTCATAATAGTTGTCTTGGCTCTCAACCAAAGAAATGATCATATGGTCTCTCAAACCTTTAATAATCTACTTAACTCTCGGTATTGTAGATAATAACCTTGGACTCTCAGCTTCTATATATATCAACATCAGTCTTGACAAAAGATCTAGATGGCTCTCAGCCACATCTATAACAATCTCCTAAAGATGAATAGTAGTATCTATATCAACAATAACTAGATGAGAGACAGACAGCTCCCAGTCTTCCCTAGGAGCCTTCCTCACATGCTCTTAGTGCCACTCCAACAATCATCGATTATCTCAACGGCCATTGTGACCCAATTTCCATCTAGTGCAAGACAACATTATACAATGGTCACGACCCTGCATGTGCCTCAATAATAACTGACTGCTAGCCTATGTGACATAGGGGAAGTGACTCTTAACCATGTCTCTTATCCATATACATCAATAGGTGTCACAGATTTAGGGAGTGAATCTGCAATCAGGCCATTTGGATGGATACTACCAATCTGGTTCACTCCACACCATATGATAGGAGCATACACGCAAGATAGACACACTTATGGCTCTTGGCCTACACATTGTGAATGTGCATTACAATAACTAATGCCCCATAGACATGACCCTATCGAGTGACATCTACTTACAGAGAGTAATCGAACAATTATCAACTCGAGTGTCCCATACCATCCAGTATTACTTGAAGATTTACTCAATTTTTGTAAACGACACTCGCCTATTATTCTATATAACAAGTACAAAAAAATCGAAGAAATATTACCGAAAGTCCTACACAAAACGGTACTATAATCTGTTTATTCTAATTCCTCATTACTTAGAAATACACGACAATGAAAATAGTTAAGTTTAGAAATTTTAAGCTTCAATGGCGTCCGATATAACGGCTATAACGGCTAGTTCAGTTACTTCTTCTTCATCTTCCCGCCCTCCTCTTCTTCCTCCTCCGCTGTCAAACACTCTCCCTCCGGTGCCTACTCCTCCTCCTCCTCTCCCTTCAGCTCCACCGCCCCCTTATCTTATCATTTCTCCGCTTTCCCAACCCTCTCCTATCCTGGTTCCTCCCTGTCCTCCTCCGGCGCCAGCTGCTTCTGCCTTCCCGTCTTCCTGGTCTTCTCTGTTTGCATCTAAACCGAGGAACGTAGGATCCTTTTCTCCTACGGATTTCATTCTTGATTATCAAGGAAAGCCTCTTCCTCCCCCAGACATTCTGGTGTCAGAGGGTAAAAGTTACTGGGAAGGGTATGTAGTAGGTTTCTTTCTGGGAGTTCCAGTAAACTACATGGCTGTTATTTCCCATATCAAAAAAACTTGGAAACTGAAAGGGTCCTATGACATCAAACCTGATGGAGCCAATTTCTTTTTCTAGTTTAGCTGTCCTGAGGACAAGCAAAATGTTCTTCGAGCAGATCCTTCTTTTATTCGTGGACAAATGTTTGTCATCACAACCTAGAAACTAGCTTTCGGCTCTGTTCAATCTCAAGTGAAATCGGTTCCCATATGGATTCATCTTTACAATATTCCCCATATAGCTTGGACTCTAATTGGTATTAACTGGATTGCTTGTCATTTGGGGAAACTAGTATGCTTCAATTGAGCCACTGAAAGGCATGAGAGAATGGAATATGAAAAATGTCTGGTTGAAATCTCTCCTGAAAAAGAGTTACCTGAATATTTACTGATAGGAGACGGAGAGGAGACATGTCAAAAAGTCTACATAGAGTATTCATGGAGGCCAATTATTTGCACACATGTAAAGTTTTCGGTCACTCAACAAATAACTGTGATATAGACAAAAATAATGCAGGAGAGAAAGTAAGCATTGCAAAAGAAGTAGTGTCAAAAGATACAGCTCCTATAGCTAAAATTAAAGCATCTGTTCCACGTAAAATTTACGTGGATAGCATGAAGACGAAGCATCAAAAATGGAAAATTAAAGCTACTCAAGTTAATCAAAAAGAGGTGGAACCAGGTATTGTGGTTTCAAATTTGGGTTTAAATAAACTAAAAGTGACAGAAACAGTAGATGTGTCCAATGCTAGACAGTCTCAAGTTATATCATATGATCCAGTGGAAACAAGTAATGCTTTCGCCATTCTCTCCGACATAGAGGAAGGAGAATGTATAGAAGAAAACATGGGAACAAGAGGAAACATGCAAGCTGAAGCAGACAATAATTTAAATCAGCAGTATAAAGGCAACGCAGATAATTCCATTAGTACACAAAAGAAGCAAGTCCAAGCAGAATTTATTATAGATTACAATCAGTAGAAGGCTGCAAATCAAAGTAAACACAAAGAAAAGGATACAACAATCCAAAATTACTCTACTATTCCTGAGAACTCTAAAACTACTGCAGCTGCTTCATCATCTATGAATACTAGTTTAATCTCATCAGACAGTCCATATGCCAAATTAAAGCCCCCCATGAAATTCCGTTGTATCCACCAGCAAATGATATCAATGTTCTATCTGACCTGGGCACATCATCAGAATCTGATTTTGTTTCCGAAGACGATATGAATGATGGCTATGAATTCAATCACGAGAAAATTCTGGCCAGGCTCAATCCAAAGAATTCCAAAAAGAGTGACAAGAAAGCCTCTGCAAAGAAACAAGGACAACAAAGAGTCACACGGCAATCGGCCAAAAAACACAAAAAGTAGTGACGATAGATAATATTGGTTATTGGAATATACGTGGTGGGCATGATGATGCCAAAGTATATGAAATTAAACAACTCATCAAAGGCAACAAATTGGGCATAATTTGCATCAGTGAAACTAAATATTCTGAAGAAGAAACTAACTCATTTGCTAATCTTATTGCTCCTGGATGGGCATTAATCCACAATCATATTGCTGCCCCTTATGGTCGTTTAATGATTTTTTGGAATCCCCAAGTTTATTCTATCAATGCTAATTCTACCCATAGACAATTCATTCATTGCAATATTTATCACTTACCTACTAGTTTCAAATTTAACTCTACATTTATTTATGCAGATAACAACAAAGCTGATAGACAGTTCTTTCTAGACTTACTTCCTACTATGCACACTTCCAATCCTTGGATTTGTTTAGGAGACTTTAACTGTATGCAAAACTCTGATGAAAAGATGGGTGGCTTACCTCTGTCTTTGGTTGATGTTGCTCCTCTGAATAACGCCATCCTCCTTTCTCAGCTTCATGAAGTGCCTAAAACTGGTGTTTTTTATACTTGGACAACTGCAGCAGTTCTGGTAGTAGAACCTTTTGCAAATTGGATCGTTCTTACTTTAATGCTTCTGCTTATAATGCTTGGCCTTCTCTTATTTCGTTTTTTCCCACTCCATCTCTTTCTGATCATAGTCCTATCATCTTGGATTGGGGCACTAGGAATGATAGAGGTCCATCCACATTTAATTTCTTCAATAGCTGGATTTCTGATCCTGAATTTTTTCCATTGATAGAGCATGTTTGTGCCTTTCCCAAATTTGGCAATCCCATGTTTATTCTGCAATCTAAACTTAAAGATTGTAAAGAATCTACCAAAACTTGGTCTTTGCAAAAGTATGGTACTGGTAACCTTCTTTCTTCTAAAGTAAGGTCCGATCTTAATGCCATTCAAATTCTGTTGCAGGATGGCCCCAGTAATTTAGTGCTTTCAGATAAAGAGCATGAGCTAACCAAAAACTTGAAAATAGCTATCAAATCTGAGTTACTTATGCTCCGTGATAAAAACAGACATAACTGGGATATAGGAGGAGACAAAAACACTAAAAAAATTCATAATTCTTTGAAACTTAAAAAGACTCAAACCTTAATCCACATGATTAAAGATATGAATGGGTTTGAAGTGAACACGCAATCGAGTATAAAGCACTCCTTTCTTAGTTATTACAAGCATCTTTTTGCTCATACTAACTCTGTTTCTAATTTGCATGTCTTAAATGACTTTTCGCTTAATTCTATCACTAATGAACAAGCTGGGAATTTAATTAAGCTTGTTACTCCGGAAGAAATCCATGATACAATTTTAAAATTGAAAACCACTAGCTCCCCTGGCCCTGATGGTTTTACAGCTATGTTTTTTCAAAAATGCTGGCACATAGTAAAATATGATTTTTGTAAAGCTATTCAACACTTTTTCAAAACCAACACCTTATTGCATGGTATTAATCATACTAAACTTGGTCTCATTCCTAAGGTTAATCTTCCCCAAACTGTTTCTGATTTCAGGCCCATTGCCTGTTGCAATGTTATTTACAAATGCATAGCTAAAATTATCTCAACTCGCATGAAAAATTGCCTTTCTGATTTAATCTCTCCTAATCAAAATGGGTTCATATCTGGGAGATCTATTACTGATAACATTTTACTGTCTGAAGAACTTATTAAAGGTTACAGTAGGAAGAACATCTCTCCTAGATGTTTCCTAAAATTAGATATTCATAAAGCATACGACTCAGTTAGATGGGATGCTATCATTTCTATTATGTCTAGGATGAATTTTCCCATACCTTTTTTAGCCTAGATATACACATGCGTATCTACGGTCTATGTGTCCTCATCTCTCAATGGTGAATCTTTTGGCTATTTTAAAACTCAAAAAGGTATTAGGCAAGGGGATCCTATCTCCTCTTCGCTATTCATCTTAGTAATGGAAGTTCTTACATATTTGATTAGTATGGAATGCAAAAATAAAAATATTTACTTTCATCCTAAATGTCAGGAACATCAAGTTTCTTCTTTAATGTTTGCAGATGATCTCTTGCCTTTTACTAAACCAAATATTAAATCCATCACCAATGTGTTCTCCACTCTTCAAAACTTTAATCAGATGACAGGTCTCCACATTAATAAAAGCAAATCACAAATTAATATTGCTGGAGTTACTGAAAATAATTACCAGATTATTCTTCATGCTTCTGGTCTTCAGGCCATGGATCACAATGCCATGTACCTAGGTGCTCCTATGTGTAAGAGAATATCAAACACGCAATGCCTTCCATTATACGAAAAAATAATATTTAGACTCAAAAATTATAATGGTGATAAACTATCACAAGCTGGTCGGCTTGTGATCATAAAAAGCATTGCTACTGCTATGTGTACGAACTATTTTAGGCTGTCCATCATTCCTATAAAGCTTATTAACATGTTAAATCGGGCTTTTAACCATTTTCTATGGCATGGAAATATTTATTCTACCAAACTCATTCCGATAGCTTACAAAAAGATTATTTCCCCCTTTAAAATGGGTGGACTAGGTATCATTAATCTTAAAATATGGAACATTGCTACTACCTCTCATCATGTTAACAGATTGCTTAGCGATAATCAGGGGTTGTGGGAGGACTGGAATAGACACTACAATCTTAAAAGTAGCAATTTTTGGACAATGAATGTTAACAATGAAGCTAGCTATCTTTGGAAAAGACTTATGGAGAATAGAAGACATTACCTGCCTTTGGTTCGATGCAGCACAAACAATTCCTTTTGGCACTTCCCCTGGTGTGCTCTTGGTATGATCCTTTCCCACTCGATTGATTATAATCTTATTAATAATTCTGGTATACCACAGAACGCTAACGTTGATTCTTATATTGACATTGAGGGACTTCATCTGCCTCACGTCAGTTCTCCCTCATTGACCAACCTCTGGTCTTCGATTAGAACCTCAATTTTTTCTGTGAATCAGCCAGGGCTAAGCTGGAACGCCAAACATCATAGCATTTCCTTGGTTTATAAAGCAATCGTCTAAAGTTATTACAGCTCTCCTTTTCCTTGGCACGCTCGTATTTTGAAATCTGGATCGAAACCTAAGCACAATCTTCTACTGTGGAAATGTCTGATGAATGCTGTTCATACGCAAGATAATCTTGTTATAAGACATTTTATCGATCACTCCTTGTGCATCCTTTGTAATCGTGCTACTGAAAACGTTGGACACCTGTTTTTCAACTGCCTATTCTCCTTCCAGCTCTGGAAACGCGTTCTTCATCACTTACATGAGACTCCACCATTCAGAGATTACAAGCTTGAATGGTTACGCATCTTTCAAGAAACTAGATGGAAATCTTCTTCCACCTCATGTCTTCTTAGATTCCTCAAGCTAACAGTTGCAGCGATTTGGGAGGAAAGGAATAATCGTAGATTTACGAGGACTTCCTCTACTATTTCTGCTTTGTTGTTTAAAATTTTGTCGTGAGTGGTTGCAGTATCGTACGCTCATGTTTGTGGTTTTGATGCTGCAGCTCCTTATTGTTTTGCTTAGTTTTTTCTAAGCATTTGTATTTTGATTTTTTTTTAATAAATTGTGGACTGTCCACTATAAAAACAAGCTGGCCTTGCCAAAAAAAAAAAGAAATACACAACAATCAAAATATACACTTCTATTATTTTTTGATATTAAAGTGGTTTAAAAATACATTTGCCCAAAATCTTGAAAATAAATTCAAACATAAATTTTCAATCGAGGATAAATCAGTTTATAAAATTTCCATCCTTTCCTCAAATTTCACTTTCTGGCTCAAAAAAATAGTTGCAAATCTATTATTTAAATTCAAAGGATTCTAAAAATTACAATTTAGCTCCCAATCATTCAAAACTACTTCTAAAATTAATTCATACATTTTTAGAGCTTTTTTCTAATAATTGAAATAATAGTATTGAATAAGATTTACAATTCAAGATTTCCTTTAGACAACAAATTCAGATAATTCAACTTTTCAAATAAGAATTTTCAATTGAAAATAATCTCCGAAAGCCATAAAATAAAATTTCGATTTAATAAATAAATTACATTTGACTTTTATAACCTTAAAATATTATTTTTATAATCTTCTAATTTATTAGACCCAAAATAAAATTAACCTATCATTTCAAAATTTTCAATTTCAACTTTAAATATATTTTTTAATCAACAATAATTAAATAAAATAAAAATATTCTAAAATTTAACCTATTACATCAAATCCCCAAAAATACATCAAGTTCTAAACAATTTTGATTCAAAGAATATTTTAAAAATTTACATCAATAATTTTTCGTCGCAAATAATATTTTCAGTTTCAAATAAAAGTCATTTGGAAATCGACTATTTATTTCCAAAAATATTCCATTTCAATTTATTCACCCCCTTTCGATCAATTATTAATGTGATCTCATCATAACAGCAATTAATCGAAAGTATATGATCTCATCACAACTACAATCGACTAGAAATATACAATTCAGTTTCATCCAATTCAATTATACCAACAACTTATTATCAAACAATTGTCAGATTCATATAAAATAGTATCTCGATCATAGTGATGAGTTAACAAAATATAACTCCCCCAAACATTCTAATATATTTGATTATCTGCTCAATAACATAGCAAAATTTTAACAACCCTTATTTTGCAATGTTGTTTAATAAAATAAATAAAGATTCAAATTTTAGAAATTAGAATTAAAGTGTTCTATTACGAAAGTGTTTAAAATTAGAATTTTAAAGAATTTTGAAATGTGCATTTATTAGATAAGAAATATGTGTAATTTATTGATATTAAATTCTTGTTTTAAAATTTGTTAAATATAGAGTTAGAATTTTCTAAATACCATGTAAAATTATTTTGAGTAAAAATAAGTTTGTTGTGTTCAAATAATAATAAGTATTAAATTTTGGCCTTTTTAAAAAAATGATGTATTGTCTTAATATAAATATTAAAAAAGAGGATAAGATAATTGTTTAGATTGTATTTCTTTCTTATTAATGAAGAGTTAAGAGATCAGAAAACATTTTAGTATTTATGCATAAATTTTAGAAGTAAAATCTATTAAGAAATTATGATTTTAAAGTGAGATTATGAGAGAAAATGTTTTGTTTCTTTTAATTAATTATGGGTATGGGCTTAATGGGGATTTCAAACCAATTGGGTAGATTTGAGAGAGAGTTTCTCATTCTTGTACTTAACAAATTAAACTACACATTCATTTTCCAATTATAGTAAACAAACTCATCTCCTCATTCTAATTTCTAAAACCTAGTTCATCAAATATCAAGCTTTAATATGGAAGTAAAATCAAAGAAAATATAAGAAATTCTAGGGTTTCCTAGTGAAGAAATTGCAAGCTGCTTTTGTAAACTACTGTTTAACTCAACGAGAAACTTAAGTTAAACATTCACAACTGTTTCTATTTTTAATTCAAGTTGCTGTAATGTTATTTTGATGGACATATTATTGAATTTATTTCAATTTGTATGCTATCTCTTGTCATATGAAACCATATTTTCAGTTTTTCGAAACCCACTTCATATGGTCATGAATTACATTCAAATATTGATGTTTATATGCTTGCATGTTAGCCAAAATAGTGCTCTTGAAGTTTAGACGAACAAAGCCGGAAAAACTAACACGGATGGACCAACGGAGAGCCAGCGGAACTGCTTGGGGCTCAACCCAAGAGCGGCCAATGGTGGATCAGTCCCACCAGATCGGTGCACCGTTCGTGACCTGGGTTGAGCTCCAGGTCATGTCATTTTGCCCTCCACTCACGTCTATTTGTTTGTTTGTTCGCCTGTTGGTTTCTATATCGTTAATCGCTTGTTTGCTTTGATGTTTTGCTATGGTTATGGCATCGTTTGAAATTTGGTTGTAATGAATTTCTTATGCACTTTTGAGTGCTTGAGATCAACTTTGATGATCATGTTTGCAAGGAATTCTTGCTCTATGTTTTGTTTCTAAATATACAATTAAATTGCACTGGTTTGCAAAGTTATTTATAAAGGAAATTTGTTTGAAAATAACTTGTTTTCTATTTGTAAATATATATATATATATATATGGAAAATATTTGTATTTTGGATGTGAATGATTTTAGAACATATATTACATATATACACACACTTTCAATTTTAAAATGGAATGTGAAAGAGTTTTATATAAGTTTTAGATATGAATTAAAATGTGTTTTCTATTATATATATTATAAATCCTTTTAAATTAATATTTTTTAATTGGCTTTCAAAGCAAAACCGTTTTATTATAAAAATAAACTATCTCGCTTGGATGAGAGATTAGTTAAATGGCCTAGTAAAACAAGTGGTATAAAATGCTTGCATTTATTTCACCGATTAATTCATGGACTTGCTCAAATGAACATTTATTTGCATGAGTGGAATTTACTAGCTTATAGTAAATATTTTAGTGTCATCAAATGGTTATGGAACATTAGTCAACACTTCTATAATTACTAATCAAGAGTGGATAACACTTATCTATTTGCCGAGTTTTCAGACTCGGTATTGGGTAAATCCGTTTAGGCATATTAAATGGGTTTTTAGGTCTATCTCGTGATACTCGTTTTCCAACGAGTTATAATTCATGAAGTGCAACGTCTTGTATTGGTGCACGAAGTGCGTGTGTATTGTGACGACTTGCGAAGTATAGGTCTATTGCTTGCATATATGGATGAGATTTTCTTTGCTCTTATTATTGTGGTTTCCTTGACTTTGATGAATATTGTAAATGAGCATAAACTTAACCATAAACTGTGAATAAATGAAATATTACTATGTTAGTGAAATAAAACTTATGGATATTTACCCTTGACATTTATGCTAGTTTATTATTATCAGTATCCCACCATTTGTGATAATTAGTAATCTGACTCGGGTATTATTATAATTCTCAGGTCAGACCAAGACTTGATAGGTACATGGGCTTAGTGACCTTGGATGTGAGCTAGCTTAAGAAGTCTTATTGGGTGTTGTTTATATTTTTGATGTACCATTTGAGTCTAGCTTTTATGCTTGTTCTATTCTTGTATAAGTCATAGATTTCCATAGTAATGTACATTTGGAACCTGTCAGTGTTTATATATGTATATGTAATTTAATGTGAGCCTATTAGTTTCTTTTATAGACTCATACTTTTGAGAGATAATAATGTATATTATTTGTAACGAACCAGAATTTCAGTCATTTGAAATTCGGATATTTAATTGATTTTTAATATTCACAAGTTAATTTTACAAGTTGAATAACTTATATTTCAAATATAGTGATTTAATTGGATAATTAAATTGCTAATTTATTTTTTTGAAATTGCATAAGTAATTGAGATTTGAACTTAATAAGAATGAAAATGATTTATAAAGTTAAATTAAATTCTATTTGAATTAGAATAATGTTGGTAAACTTTTAAAATTGAATTAAAAGTTAATTTATTGAAATTGAATATTTCAATATTTCATTAACGCGTAAAAATAGTCATTTTTAATACTGTCTCGGATTTCGATGAAACATGTTTCATTAAATCCGTAATGTTATATTATGATAGGATTTCAAATTTCGTGTTGATTGGACTTACGGTTTAGTCGTGGGAAGCTGAAATGCGAAGAAGTTTGTTTAAGTAAATTGTAAATAATTCGATTCGAAACCTATCTTCCAAATATGATGGAATTGGATCTCGATATATATTTCATTATGTTCGGAATAAGGGTAAAACACTATAAACGTCAGGCGGCATCTTTCATTTGGAGTTCAAAATTTTTTCGTATGAATAACGTCGCGAAATTTTCTATAGAATGCCACAATATTTTATAATTTTCACTCAAACCATAGCCTAGGGTTACAGCCGCCATTCTTCAATTCAATGGCCAAAAATCACTCTTCTTCTTCCTCTAATATCTCCAAATCCGTAGAATTTTATGAGAATCCTCCAACTACAAAATTGTAGAGCTCGATGAGTACTTCAAATCCAACGGTCGTGATTGTCATCGGAGCTTCATGGTGGTCGAAATTGGGGATTGAAGGCCGGTCGTTCGTGCATGATTTTTGAGGAAGAGAGGTGACAGAGTTCGACTAGATTTATGGTGGTGTTGTGTCTCGTGATGGGCTTCGATTTGGTGGTCGTCGATCGTCGTATATGTCGACGTGGAAGGAGCGGCATCAGAAAATTAAATGGCGTTGGTGGGTTTTTTCTTCAAGTCGATGCCTGGATGAAGAAAAGCAAGCACGACTTGGATCTTCTTTATTTAAAACGTGCGGCCCTGATAATTTGGAGGTTAGAAACAAAGAAAAAAAAAGAATTGTAAATTGACTTATGTATTAATTCATGTAATCTTTAAAATAGTGTAACTTCTTCATGCGAGGTCCGTTTTTGACAAAACAAGTTGCATTGGGTTTGTATTCGCGAACACTACATGAGTGAGATAGTTTGAAGCTGATTGGAGCTAGTGAAAATTTTGTGTAAAATTAAATGCCTGTTTATTTTTATTCAAAATAAAACGCTGCAACTGCTATTGGAACTAAAACGAGTATAACTCACTCATTCTGTCTCGCTGATATTTTTACATAAGTGAAATAAATTTTATTTATAATGATTGATGATTGTTTGGATGATATGTGATATTATATATATATATATATCGATTCATATTTGAATATATTCCTACCTATTGGAGCAGATGAGACCCTATACGTTCCCATGTATGAGCGTATGACCCTTTGTATGCACGTCTGCCTAGAAGCGGACATTGTGCATATTTTCTAATATGTATATTTGTTGCAGATGACAGGTTGGAGGGATCTAACCGGATTCCTCACCATTATTGGTTTGGCTTTTATCATGTGATATAAAATGATTTAGATGCCGTGATTGATGTATTTGGTGCTTTTGTAGAATAGGTCCTATTTTTAATAAATATTAAAGTGATGATTTCAAATTAAAAAGGATTTTCAAATGATTTTGAAAATATATGTTTCATTAATTTTTGAATTTTTAAGGAAATGAATTTATTTTAAATAAATAAATGTTATAATTTTTATGTTATAAAAATTATGGTTTTGTGAAATGTATCAATTTGAATTATAGAGTTAACTTTTTGGTAAAATAGTTTAAATTGAGATTTTTGAATTTATTATAAACGGTATATATACAAGATTTATAAAATTGAATTTTTATAAATCAAAAGTAATGGAATTATAAAGGAGTTTTGTAAATGTTAAAATGAAGTGGTAATTGAATCCTATAAGTGAATAAGATTTATAATTGATGAAGTTATAAAGGAATGATTTTGTAAATAAGAGAATTATAAGTGAATTAACTTATAATTTGGATTTTTGGCATGTAAATGAGATATATATGGAATTGGTAATAAAGGAATTTTATAAATTGAAGTTTTTATAAATACAAATGGAATTCATAAACATTGTTTTATAAATGTGAAATCAACTTATTTGATAAGTTAAGTATGGAAGTTTATAAAGGAATTATACTCACGATTTTGGACAGTGAATAATCCTTTAATAAATATTAGACATAATGAATTTGGTAAATGAATTATATTCATGATTTTTGACGGTTAATAATCTTTTTATTTAAATAAACGTTTTGGAAAGTGTTCTTTAAAATGGAGTTGAATTGTTTGAAGATATTAAAATGTATTAAATATCAAATACATAGATTTCAACATTTATTGTTGAATAGACGTTTTCGAGAAATAAGGAAATGATGGGCTATAACAATGTTGTTATAGTAAATGATTTTAGAAATGAGATGTTTTGTAACATCCTGGTATTTTCAACCATTCACATCCGCACATGTCGCACTTGACTTTCTCAGAATATCCGATTGTTAATTTATATTTGGCAAAACTTAGCATATACAATAAATAAATAAATCACAGAATCACAGAGTAATATAACAATAAGCAGCGGTAATAAAAGAATAGTAGTTCATGAAGCTACTATATATATAGCAGAGTTAAAACAAGATATAACAGAAGTTTCAAATACATAGAAGTCTCAATACAATAATCAAATAACAAAATCTGAATACATCAAAGGAATCAACTGAATAACCAAAAGCTGAACCGATAGATGGATCTCCAAGTGACGCTCCAACTCCAAAGATGAGTCTCAAATGCTAAATGCTGTATCACTAAGTCTGACCCGAGCGTAAAGCAAAACACAAAACACTCGAGTTAGGAATAACGTTCTTATATCAATAAATCCAACTCAAGTGAAATAACAACTGAAATACAAGTAACTTAAAGGATGTTTAGGACACCCATCCTCTATGGATCCGTTAAACTATCTATTATGTAGTAATATACGCTATTATAATAATGTCTATAGTAAAGTAAATTATTAAAATAACGTTAAGGCGTTACCCATATCCCCCTTAACACATTTTATATATTCCCATAGTCTATACAGTACCATTACTTCTTGTAAACTGGGCTTATCAGAGGGCACTCCATAGGTATGGTACAAAATAAACTCGTAGTGGTCTCGCTAAAGTAGGTGACACGGTACAACTAGGCAATGCCAGGGTAGGTATACCAATTACACTTCTGGGATGGTGGTAAAGCATAGCGGCAACTACCGCCCACCTCGAGCTACAGTCCCAAATCAAAGGTGCGTACCAAATCAATCACAAAGTAATAGAATGGCAATCGAAGAAGTGTGTGCGATCGGAGGAGCTACCTCACTTAGCCCATCAATTGCTCTTGTTTTAACCAACTTATACCAACTCACGGGAGTCGGATCCACGTATATACCTCAATAGAACGTCGCTACCATCCTACTTCATTCTGGAATCTCCACCGCATACACGGTTGTTAAAGTGGTTTTCGACATTGGCAGAGAGTATGACAATAATCGATCTCGGTCTCTTTAACAACCCAACGTTATTATAACACCGTGGTCATTTCAAAATAGTTTATACTTCAAAACCAAAATATCATTTCCCTTTCAAAACCATATCAATACTATATCATTTTTCACTTCAAATATATCCATATCCAAAATCACAGCACTTTCAAAGTTATAACACTTTCGAAACCAAAACACTTGAAATGATAACACTTTGGAAATCATAACACTTTGGAAAACCATAACTTTGAAATCATAACTTCCACCGCTTCGATAGTTTAGATATTAAAAATAGTACATAATAAAATAGTTTAAAAAATAAAATAGTTTATATCATAATTAGTATATTAAAATAGTTTATATTAAAATAGTTTTATATTAAAAATAGTGTATATATATATAAAATAATTTATAAAGTAAAATATTTATAATTTCCTCAAATTTCACAAATCGATTCTAATCAACTTGAGTTCCAAATTTCAAATTTAATTCAATCTCAACTCATCAATTTCAATTTAATTCAGTTTCTTAATAAACCATATCAAATTATTTCGATTTCAAATTTCAGATTTGAACCACAAATTAAACCATTTAAATTTCATTATATTTCAAAGCTTTAAATATTCCAAAACTAAATTCGACAATTTCATATACATAACAAATTCACTTTACTATTATGTAGTCTTGAAATATTTACTTAATCATTTCAAGAACATTTATATAAAACCCCAAATTTAAAATCACTAAATATTTCCTTCAATTTATTTAAACTTGAGATTTTCATTTAATCACCTTAAACCAAAATCAAGTTATAAAATCATATACTTTAAGATCTCAAATTCAATAAGTTTCAAATCTATTTAATCAAATAAAGTTCGTAATAAATACCATTTCAAATGTATCTTCCCAACCTTATTAAACTTTATTATAAACTCTATATTTGAAAATTGATTTTTTTTAAATATGTAAACATATTATATATCTAAATTAAATCAAACTTTATTAAATTAAACCTTATTTTCAAACTTATTTTATAATAAAACTAATTTATGCATATTTTAAAATTGTAATATTATAAGTAAATTCTTAAAATTGAAAATTTCAAAACTAACTTATATTTTAAAAAAATTCAAAACATAAAATTTAAAAATCAAGAATTTAAACTTATAAATTACATTTTTATATAATATCTTGAAATCAATATTTATTAAACCATATATTTCTTTCCAAAATCATAGAAATCATTTTCAAAATAATTATATATAGACCAACTGTGTCTGTATATAATTTTCTATCCTATAACAAGTGATACAAATATTTATCATTTTAGTCCGCAATTTAAGTATATACGGGTATATATCAATTCAACCCGCAATCCCAAATTCAATTCAATGAAAATCGTTTGGTTTTATCATTTCAATCCATATCGATTTTCTCCTATTCTATAGATCGTTCAGGTATGTATCATTTCAAACCATAGGGAATTCTATACTAACAGGGAACTTGCAGAGTGACAACATATATGATAATAATATAACAGGCTATATCATCAATATAAATAACAAATAATGGTGTCAGATGTCATAGGTGAACAGATACAGATAGTAGCATATATATAGCAATGTAAATAACTAACAGCAGCATATTTCAATTTTCGTTTCAATTTAAATCAAATTTAATAAATATAAGCACGTTAATCGTGAGTGATCGCTCACTTTCGAAGCTAGAGATATCCGACAATGTAAAGAGTTACGAATCCAAGCACGAACTCCAAAGCAAGGCAAGATTGGCACAAAACGATGAAGAAAATAGTCACGACAGACAAAGCTGATAAATGGGAAATCAATGAGAACTAATCAGAATTAGTTTTGATATAAAGGTCGAAAATATATATAAACTGTTATTGTTATTATTCTTCTTAAAATCAATATTTTAAAACTTATGTAAACTAACATATTATACTTTAGGATCCATATTATTATAAAACCAATATTTAAATATATATATACACTTAAATACACTATATATACAACAACCAAGTTACACATAATTTATATAGACTTTTATATACAACAACATATCATATATAGGCTAATATATATAAGATGAAACAACAACCCACTCTAAAAGTTGAATATATATATATATATATATATCTTGTATGTTGTCAAATTCTTATATCTATGAACTATCAGATATATTTATATGCAAACACCAGATTATAAAAATTTATATGCAAGCTAATATACAAACACAGCACATACATATAAACCGACCCACCATAACTTATGTAGTATAATTTATACAAACAGATAAAAATAATATAAGCTTACATACATAATAGTATCACACGTAGTTGGTAAAACTTACTTTACTATAAATTATATAACATACATCATATCAAATATAAGTTTATATAATAACATTTAAACAAGTCATAATTACTTCAAATCTATTATTATAAAACATATATATGCGACAGATTATAAGTATATACCAATCTAACTTATACAGGCAGAAAATGAATAGTATTAATATAAACCTATACATAATAGATAACTATATATACTAATATGCAAATACATTAAAATCAGACCTCGTGTATATATATATATATATATATATATATATATATATAAGCTTATCCATATACTTTCCAGAGTATTATTATTTATGTAAATTTATATAAACTAACAGTATACTATATCTTAAACCAAAAATGCAAACTCATAATCAAAATATATATATATATATATATATATATATATATATATGCAGACAAGATTAATATATTTGAAAGCATAGTGTGTGTGTGTGTGTATATATGAAAACATATGTCAAAACATAAACATCTAGTAACTAACATACCAAACTATAATAATTTATGTAACTTATACTCCGTATAATAAACCACTAGTACAAAACTGGTAAACCATATCTTCAAAAAAAGAGTCATATTATGTAAATTATAACCAACAGCAGCTTATATTATAAAGTACTATTATATCTTACATATATAAAAGAAAATGCAGGCAGACCTATTATACACAGCAACAAGGATATATATTACTAGTATATATAAAATCAACAAATACATATATATACTAGAAAACCTCTTATATATAATTATTCAAGGAAGCTGGTGCCTATTAGAAGATAGCGTGGGAAAAAGTAGAGAGAGTGAGGAGAGGTGTTATGGCCAAGCTGCTTGGTTGGAGTTTGGGTGGAGGATGAGGTTCAGGTGGGGTTGCCGGTGGCGGGAGGAAGGATGAGAGGTCGAAAGGGCTCACGTTCATGATGGGTGCTAGTGGTCGAAGTTGACGGTGAGGGTAAAAGAACGAGTTTGAGAAAAATCAAGTTTTGGGAAAAAGGAAACTCAAAAGGGAAGAGGCAAGCAAAATATATTTTTCTCTAAAGGGAAAGTAAATTTCAAATCACATGTGAACAAAATCAAAGATGAAAAGGAAAAATTTGTGAAAAGGTGGAATTGTAAAAGTCAGGCCAATAGATCACTGTAATATTAATAGCCAATGGCTATTCGATTTCACTGCTGAAAATGAAAGGACAGAGAAACCAATAAGGTCAAAAAACAAAACCGGTATAGTATATCATTTGTCGAATTCGTCACTTATCAGATATCAAAATGTATAAAAGAATATACTGCAAAGATCAACACGATGAGACAATCAAAACGGTAAACAGATATCCGTGGTACGATTATCAAATCAAAAATCGATATCGGTACTAAAATGCTGCTGAAATACCGAAAATAAGATAAATGGAGCAATACTAATCCAAATACGAAGAAACGAAATATGTCGTCTCACTCAGAAGATGATTTGAAAATTTATTGTATAAAAATATTCAGGTTTGAAATATTTTGTTATCATCAATTTTAACTGATTTGAATTGAAATAGAATTACACAATAAAATAATCTATCATATTTTTAAATGAAAATTTACCATTTGCTAAGTTGGAATAGATGTATACCAAATATTAAATTTTTATTTCCAAATTTTATTATTTAAAGTTTCACAAAAATTCAATTAAATACATTAATAAAATTATTAAAATATACGGGTCGTTACACTCTCCCGCACTTAAAACTTTTCGTCCCCGGAAAAGAATGAGGTAGGAGAATAGAAACAACCAGAAGAAAATAGATTGAAATATAAAATACAACAATTAATTCAAACCATATAAATTTCAATTTAAATTAATTTATATTCAACAATTTGGTTCAATCCATTTTATCAAATCAATAGATAGTCATTCAGTTCAAATTTGTTAGTTCAAACTGTCAATTCAAATCATAAAATTTCATTTAGTTTTGAATTTATTTCCATTCAATTATTTCAAGTTTTTAAATATTAAATTTGGCTTCATTTTAATAATTGAAAACATTCTTTTAACATAAAATTTAAGAATTAAATTTTCGATTGACTTCAAACAATTTATATATATATGTGTGTATGTGTGTGTGTGTGTGTTATATCAAATGAAATCTAAAATCATATACCTACATATATATATATATATATATATATATATATTATAAATCAAGTCATAATTAAGAAATTTAAATCAATTTATTTTCCAAAATAAAAATGTAGCAAAGCTATAGAATTGTCTCTGCACTTCGAAACTCGAAAATGAATGTTGATGATGCGGCCGTCATCAACGAAATTATTTTCCAGCAATAAACGAAGAGAGTATTGATTTAAACCTCTAAAATTCTTTGGAAACAATTTCTATTCGAAAATTTCTTTAAATGAAATGCCCTTTAAAACTTTTAAACCAAAGTTTGGAATCATCAGAAATTTAATTCTCAAATTCTTAATTTAAATCTATTTAAATTTCAAATCAATTATAAACCATATTTGATAAATTTATATATTTATATATTGGAAAAATCAATGGTTTATAAAATAATAATTAAAAATCAAATATTATTATTTTAAACATCCAATTTAGTTAACTATTTAATTTCAGAAATTTTACTTATACATATAATATATGGTCATACAAAATTTATTCCATTTACAAAATTTGAAAATAATATCGTGTCAGTTTTCTCTGTTAAAGTGTTTTGGAATTCCTATCAATAACGTTGATCAGACGAATCGATTGAAACCCCAAATCAATATTAACTACTTAAACAACACAGTATGAAATATTTTATATTAATACTAATACACACCCTTGCTTGATGATACAAAAATGGATTCAAGAACAAGGATGGAGATTCAAACTCAGAGGGGACCCTAATCAAAAGAATTTTACTAGGAGATAGGCTCGAAATGAAGATAAGATGATCAACCACAAAATAGAAGGATGGATAGACTTACATAAATCATGGGCAACCTTAACCGGGTCAACCGTTATTTCAAGAATAATATTGGTGCAGAATTCTGAGGCACATCGATACTCGATTGCAAGAGATACAATTCGTGTATAACAAAAGATAGCAGCATCGTAAACCGAGGATATTGAAATCTCCGGTAAATAAATGCATGTTGTAAAGGAGTTTCACCCCTTTACAAATCATTCAATGGAGCTATGGGATACTCTAGAATCAAAAGAATTTAAATAGGGGAAGACAAGAACGGATTTTGGAATCGAGGGGAATGTTCCAAAATCCATAGGAAACCGAGACAAAGAGGAAGAGATTCAAACTTGAACGAAAGTGATTCCATGGTTAAATTCACTGCATATGCTAAGTTTTGCCTAAAACCAGAGCTCTGATACCAACTGTAATATCCTGGTATTTTCAACCATTCGCATCCCCACATGTCGGACTTGAATTGCTCAAAATATCAAACTCTTAATTTATATTTGGCAAGACTCGGCATATACAGTAAATAAATAAATCACAGAATCACAAACACAAAGTAATATAACAATAGGCAGCGGAAATAAAAAAATAGTAGTTCATGAAGCTACTATATATATAATAGAGTTAAAACAAGATACAATAGAAGCTTCGAATACATAGAAGTCTCAATATGATAATCAAATAACAAAATTTAAATACATCACAGGAATCAACTGAATAAATGAAAGCTAAATCGGTAGATGGATCTCCTAGCGAAGCTCCAACTCTAAAGGTGAGTCTCAAATGCTAAACGTTGTATCACTCAGTCTGACCTGAGTGTAAAGCAAAACACAAAACACTCGAGTCAGGAATAACATTCTTATACAATAAATCCAACTCAAGTGAAATAACAACTGAAATACAAGTAACTTAAAGGATGTTTGGGATACCCATCCTCTAAGGATCCGTTAAACTATCTACTATGTAGTAATATACGCTGTTATAATAATGTCTATAGTAAAGCAAACTATTAAAATAGCGTTAAGGCGTTACCCATTTCCCCCTTAACACATTTTATATATTCCGATAGTCTATATAGTACCATAACTTCTTGTAAACTAGGCTTATCCAAGGGCATTCCATAGGTATGGTACAAAACAAACTCGTAGTGGTCTCGCTAAGGTAGGTGACACGGCACAATTAGGCAATGCCAGAGTAGATATACCAATTACACTTCTAGGTTGGTGGTAAAGCATAGCAGCAACTACCGCCCACCTTGAGCCACACTCCTAAATCAGAGGTGCGCACCAAATCAGTCACAAAGTAATAGAATGGCAATCAAAGAAGTGCGTCCGATCGGAGGAGCTACCTCATTTGGCCCGTCAATTGCTCCTGTTTTAGCCACCTTATACCAACTCACGCGAGTCGGGTCCACTTATATACCTCAATAGAACGTCGCCACTATCTTACTTCATTCTAGAATCTCCACTGCGTATACAGTTGTTAAAGTGGCTTTCGGCATTGGCAGAGAGTTTGATAGTAACCGACCCCGGTCTCTTTAACAACCCAACATTACTATAACACCCTGGTCATTTCAAAATAGTTTATACTTCAAAACCAAAATATCATTTCCCTTTCAAAACCATATCAATACTATATCATTTTTCACTTCAAATATATCCATATCCAAAATCATGGCACTTCCAAAGTTATAACATTTTCGAAACCAAAACACTTGAAATTATAGCACTTTGGAAATCATAACACTTTGGAAAACCATAACTTTGAAATCATAACTTCCACCGCTCAAACAGTTTAGATATTAAAAATAGTATACAATAAAATAGCTTATAAAATAAAATAGTTTACATTAAAATAATTCGTATATTAAAATAGTTTATATTACAATAGTTTTATAATAAACATAGTACATATATATATTAAAATAATTTATAAAGTAAAATATTTATAATTTCCTCAAATTTCACAAATCGATTCAAATCAACTTGAATTTCAAATTTCAAATTTAATTTAATCTCAACTCAGCAATCTCAATTCAATTCAGTTTCTCAATAAACCATTTCGAATTATTTCGATTTCAAATTCAGATTTGAACCAAAAATTAAACCATTTAAATGTCAATATATTTCAAAGCTTTAAATATTCCAAAACATCAAGACTAAATTTGACAATTTCATATATATAACAAATTTGATTTAGTACTATTTAGTTTTGAAATATTTACTTAATCATTCCAAGAACATTTATATAAAACCTCAAATTTCAAATCATTAAATATTTCCTTCAATTTATTTAAACTTAAAATATTCAATTAATCGCCTTAAACCAAAATCAAGTTATAAAATCATATACTTTAAGATCTCAAATTCAATAAGTTTCACATCGATTTAATTAAATAAAATTCTTAATTAAATATTCAAATCAATTTCAAATCCATCTTCCTAACCTTAATTTATTAAAATTTATTATAAACTCCATATTTGACAATAAAATTTTAAATAAATACTTAAACATGTTATATATATAAATTAAATCAAACTTTATTAAATTAAGTCTTATTATCAAACTTATTTATAATAAAAACAATTTATATATATTTTAAACAGGAAAATAAACATAGGGAAGAAGTTGCAAAAAAATTTAGTCTCACGGACAACAAGTTTGTTTTTTAGTCTGAAGGACACTTTTAGTGCAAACAGAAAATGATAGTTACAACTATCATTCTGTGATTTACACTAAAATGTGTCCTTCAGCCTAAAAAACAAACTTGTTGTCCCTAAGACTAAATTTTTTTGCAACTTTTTCCTTGAGCCTAAAAACCCCTATTTTAAAATAGTAAAATTATTAGTCAATTCTTAAAACTTAAAATTTCAAAACTAGCTTATATTTAAAAAAAATTCAAGACATAAAATTTAAAAATCAAGAATTTAAACTTTATAAAATACATTTATATGTAATATCTTGAAATCAATATTTATTAAACTAAATATTTATTTCCAAAACCATAGAAATCATTTTCAAAATATTTATATATAGACCAACGGTGTCTGTATATAATTTTCTATCCTATGATCAAGTGATAAGGATATTTATCATTTCAGTCCGTAATTTAAGTATATACGGGAAAATATCATTTCAATCCGCAATCCCAAATTCAATTCAATGAAAATTGCTTGGGTTTATCATTTCAACCCATAACGATTTTCTCCTGTAACGACCCAGAATTCCTATCATTTGAAATTCTTATATTTAATTAATTTTAAATATTAACAAGTAAAATTTGTAAGTCGAATAAATTATATTTCGAATATCTAGATTTAATTGGATAATTTAAATCGATAATTTAATATTTGAAATTACAGAAATAATTGGAAATTGGGTGTAATGTGATCAAATTTGATTTGTAAAGTTGTATTAAATCATATTGTAGTTAGAATGATGTTATAGAACTTTTAAAGTTGAATTAAAAGTTAATTTGTGGAAATTGAATATTTTAATATTTAATTGACGAGTAAAAATAGTCATTTTTCAAACAGCCTCGGATTTCGACGAAACCAGTTTCACCGGATCCACAATGTTATATTATTGCAAGATTTCAAATTTCGTGTCAATCGGATTTACGGTTTGTCCGGGGCAAGCTAAAACGCATTGAAATCGGTTTAAGTGAATTTTTAAATTTAAATAGTCAATTTCAAAACTTATCTTCCAAATACGATCAAATTGGCTACCGATATATATTCCATTGCGTTCGGAATGGGGGTAAAACATTATAAACGCCAGGCAGCACGCTTCGTTTCGAGTTTGGAATTTTTTGGGTGAATGGTGTTTTGCAATTTTCTACAAAAAGACCCCATTATCTTCATTTTACACAAACCATAGGGTTTCAAGCTTCAGCCGCCACCTTCAGATTTAATGGCCGAAAACATTCCTCCTTCTCCCTCAATTTTCTTCAAATCCATCGACTTTTACGCGAAGTCTTCAACTACAAAGTTTTACACAACGTCGAGATCTTCGATCTCAACAGTGATGATCGTCTCTGGCGAAGCCAATCGGCGACAAATTGAGGTTGAACGCGATATGTACACGCATGGATTTCCATGTATATATGCTACCGAGTTCGACGTCCTTCTGGCTGAAGGAAGGTGGGCTTGCGAGCTTTGTTGCGGTGTAACCTGATCGTCGTACAGCTCGTTGATGGTCGAGCGAAAATTCAAAGAGAGGGACGGCTCTATGGGTTCACGGTTGCGTTTTCTTACCTGATGAGAACGTGAGTGGGAAGAAGGGGATAGCGGCCTAGATCTAGGGCAAAGAAATCAATGGCCTGTATTGGAGCAAGGTATAAAAATAAATAAAATTTGTGAAATTAATTATATTAAAATTCAAGTAATCATTGTAACATCATAACTTGTTCATACGAGGTCCGTTTCACACGAAACGAGTTGCATCGGGTTCGTATGGACGAACACTACGCAATGGAGCTGGATTGGACTTGATTGGTGCTAGTGTGAATTTTGGTTAAAATTAAACGTGCGTTTTATTTTATTCGAAATAAAACACTGCAACTGTATTTGAAACAAGGTGAGAACTTCTCGCTCAATCGAATTGTGTTTCGATTTAAATTTTAAATAGTTAGATTTAAAATTGCTTGATTGTGTGATTAAATGATAAATTTCTATCCGTTGTATTGAAATAGACCCTATACGCCGCATATTAAGCGGAGGTTATTATATTAAACACATATATCGCGATATTCCACCTTGAAGTGGAATTGGTATTATATAAGTACTTGGAGTTGATTTTCCCGCATTATATAGCGGATGAGACCCTATTGCGCCGCATAATAGAGGATAAATGGATAATATTTTATGTAAACCCATGTACCGCGATATTCCTTCTTGAAACGGGATTGGTATTGTGCTAACATCTGTGGATGCAGGGAAATAGGTTGGAGGGATCCAACTGGATTCCTCAAATAATTGAATTTGTTTCAATATTGTGTGTTGATTATTTATAATCTCTGTGTGATTATCTTTATGATTGAAATCGTTGAAGGCTAAACTTTAGCCGAATATAATTTGGTTATCGTTGGATACCGGAAATAAATAAAATTTGATTTTTGAAAATTCAGGTTGAAAGTTTATATTAAAAAATTATTTTTGAGAATTGGATAAATTTAAAAGAAGGAATTCTAAAATAGTAAAGTTTTATTTTTAATCTTATCGAATAAAATTTCAAAATATGGGAAAAGCTTTAATAAATGGATTTCGGGTAATATTATTCAAAGTTTGAAAAATATATTCAAAATACGGATTTTAACGAGTTTGAAAATATGAAAGAATTGGTTTTCTTTAAAAGGAATTTATTTTTGAAAGGAAATAAAATTTGAAATCCATTTGGGAATTAATTTTTGGCGATTGAATTTAAAGTATTTTGAAAATCCATTTGGAAATTTATTAGGTGTTTTAAAATGAATTTGGAATAAATTTGAAAATTGATTTGGGGTTTAGTAGGAATTGATTTCAATTTGAGATTTGAACGAAATTATCTTGGTGTTTAATTTCTTGGAAAATCAATATGGAATTTGATTTGGTTGTTTTTGAAATCAATTGTAAAATTGAATTGTTATTGAAAGTGAATATTTGAAATCGATTTGAAAATCGTATTATCAATGGATATTCGGAAATTTAAATTCACCATGGAATTTATAAAGGAAAGGGAAATTTGTTTAAAAAATAAACATTGATTTATTTTTAAAGCGTGGAAATAAATTTACGGATTTGGAACGTAAAATTAAAGTAAATCGGCAAGGATTTATTTAATTGGTTTAAATGAACCATTTTGAAATGAAAGTGTATTCCCCCTGGAAAGCCGAATAAATTTTTTGAATAGCTTTGAAAGATATATATATATATATATATATATATATATATATAATTCTAGAATTGGTTTTGAAAAGGATACTTTGGAGAAATTAACTTCTTAAATTATTTTAAATCCTTCAAGTAAAGGTTTGTTAAGTTGACATAGAAATGATTATTTATAAGATTTATTCAATAATTGTTTTAGAAAATAGTTATTTAAAATAGTTATACTCTATCTACTAATTTTATTTTGGAAATTTGTTTGGACTTAAGTTATATGTAATATTGGTATAATATTTTTATAACTAATATTTTAAGTAAATTGTTTAAAGAAAAATAGTTTTATTTCAAAGTGTTTTCCCGATGTATTTTGGATAAGTGTTTTAATTTTTTTTAAAGTATTTGAACTCGGCAGATTTCCAATGAAAATGAATAAATATTTGAAAGTGTTTCCGTGTAAGGAAAATGATTTGAAATTTGTTTTCAAAAGTTGTAAAGTTGAAAAGTGATTTGAAAATTGTTTTCAAATGGTTGAAGTGTGGAAAACTATATCTTGTAAAGATATCTTTGAAAAATAAATAATTTGGGAAATTATTTGAAATCTGGTGATGTTGTGCATATCTATTGATAGTTAAATAACCGACTATCAGTATTTACCTTTAAATGGGTATTTGTTGTGAATTGCTTGAATTTGAATGCTACACTTATTTTAAAATAAGCGCTCGTTATTCAATTTAGCCGGGAGAAGACCTTTGGGTCATGAATACCATTCCGAATAGTGATACGTCGTAATGGATAGCATTTGAAGACCGGTGTTGAAGACCGGATATTTTCGGAAACGGAAGGATTGCCGTCGAATGTCTCTGCATCGGCTGATCTCCGATATAGAGATTTTATCACCCTTTGTGATAGGAATTTTGAACGTGATTAGTGAATATTCGAATTGCAAGGGCTTCTTTGAAAGTGCCTTCGGTTCCGTTCGATCCCGAAACGGACTAGTATGGATGTGTGTCTGACGTTACAATTTGAGATGTAAAGATGGTTTCTATCAAATACATTTCTGTTGGTGGCGGAGAATTTATTCTCTTATCTTAACACCCTTCACTGAGACGTACGAGCTCAGAGGTTATGTAGTTGATGGTTACTAGTGATACATTCCCAATTTGGTAATGTGGCATACGAAGTGATGCTGATCATTTGTTGATCAAAGCATAGCTTTTGTGAAAAGCGTGGCTTTGTGGACGAGACTTCGTCGGACCTCACAACCCCGTAATGGTCAAAACAGGAAAGATGCATCAAGGTTATAGAGAGTAGCGCCCCTTAGGGTATGTGCATTTCCTTATGGATAGAAGTGGTATCATGGTATGAAGCCCAGATACTTAACTTATGTGGATACCGCAAATATATATGACTTTGTGATTGTTGTTGGTTGAGGATCCTCGGATAAATGTTGTTTACAACCAGGGGATGACATACTCATGTCAGTAGTTACCTACTTTTGCAGAGGTAACCAGGCCTTGTGTTGGCAGAGATCCGGTTAGGTTCTCAGGGTGTCCCACCAGAGGCGTTCCCATGTGGAAATAGGAAGTTCCTTAGCCTGACCATTTGTTGGAAAATCCAAAGAAACAATACGAGCCCTGTACGGTTTTAGTTGTATAACCTGCCATGGAATATGGCGGTAACCTGCGATTGAACATGGTAGCTATAGTAGGCATACGATAATGGTCGTATGTTGGCTAAGATTTATATTATACTTTCGAAAGGTTTTCCACTGTGCACTTATAATAATAATATCCAAGAGATTTGCGTATCAAGCATGTTTGACTATCATAAGGAGAAATCTTCTCCAATTCTGCGTTTGCATTGTGTGTGTGGTGGGAGGCCTTTTGGTAGTTACATTTTCTAAAAGCATTGCAGGTCTATTTTAAAATATTTCTTTGTTTGTTTTTTTAAGATAAACTGTTTTAAGTTCTCACACCAGTCCCATGACTGGCCTGGAGTTTATTGTTCCCTTCCTAAACTCTGAGTATCCATCATTTTCTACATGGGCAGCCTTGAGTAAGGTTATTAGGATTTTCTAGAATTCAGGAGGTGCTGTGGAGCTCAAGAGGCGAGCTGGATGGCATGGCGTATCAACTAGTATATAGTATTTCTTTTCCGCTGTTTGTTGTTGTAAACTCTGATAATGTAATTAAATGTGATGTAATGTAATAACTGGTATAGTTCTTTGTTTTGAAGATATTCATTTATCTATTATATGTTGTTCCGCTACGATATGTGAGATTCTGATATTATTTCTGCCGCTTCTTCTTTCTTTCTTCTTCTACCTCTTCTTCTTTAACCCTAACAATTCGGTTTTCCGGCCTTCGATTGCTCGGCAGTTGATACAGTGGACGTATTAATGTCGATTTTCGAAAGTCGAAAATCTTTGAAACGTTACATTTGGTATCAGAGCATTTGGTTAAGCGACAACCTTGGCTCTGTTGGGAATTACTCATTAGAGATAGAGTCAGTAGTACTCTAGAATGAGTGTGAGTGTAATCATAGATACGAGCGCGTATTTGTTAGTGAATATTAAAATATTTTATATTGTATTTGCTTATCCGTTAAGCTGTTTGTAAATTCTGGTCGGTATGTGGGACGCCATATTATCGATAGGGAATTCTAAACTCTTAAACGAGGCAAGTCGACATAGTATCGTTTTAAATTGGGTGAATGAAATAATTTTACCTCGATTATATTTTACATATAAAGGATTAATTTTTCAGAAATTATTAAAGTGTATATAAATTGATTGTTTGGTTGTTGAAAATGTAAGAATATATATAAGTTAATTAAAAGATGTTTGAATAATCTTGATAAAAACAACAATTGTAAAAGAATAATTGTATAAGCAGATGAATTATTAAGTATGGAATTATAATTAATGTGATTTAGAATTGTGAAATAATCTTATATATAAGAAGTGAAACTACATGAATATTTTTATAAATATGAGTTGTAAATGAATATGAATTGAAAATGTTGAATCCTGTTTATTTTGGAAATTAGTTTCCAAAAATTAAAAGTTAAATAGTGAAATTCTATAAGAAAAAGACTTATAAATGTGAGTTATAAGTAAAAGGAAATTTTTTTGAAAGAATTTAGAGCACTGAATTCACTACTGTTGCTGGGAAATAATAAGGGTGATGACTGCAGCATCATCAGTATAATTTTCAAGTTTCTGTGTGATGGATTTGCTACCATAGTAAATTGAAAATTGAAGTTTTGTTGTGATAAACAAATTTGAAAATTAAAATCCAAGTTGTAATTGTTGAATATAAGTAATCAAGTTTTGGACTTATAATATGAAATAATAAAGATTTTACTTTGGTAAAGTTGAAATAAATTTGAGTTGGCATAATAAAACATATGATTTGAAATTTAACTAAATGAAGGTTAAATAAATTGATTTGGATTAGGTAAGCTATCGAAATGGAAATTAAACTGAAGTGATTATATAAAATAACTTTGAAGTTTAAATAAGTTGTATAAATTATAAAGTGAGAAAATGTAAGTGAAACCAAATGATAAAATGGTTAAACAATTTTGTTAAGCAAAATGAGATATTAATTTGAATAAGTGATGAAATTTGACTTTGGTAAAAGTTAAATAGAATTTACTTTAGAATTGGAATCTGAATTGGATTTATAAGGGGAAATTTAAGTTAAGTTAAACAAATGATGTTTGAAATGGAATATAACTTAAGTAATGTTGAACGAAGTTGATTTTGGTATCGAAGTATAATAATAAAGTGAATTAAATGGATGTGAACTTGAGTTATATAAATGAAATTCAACCTTATTTGTTAAATGAATTAGCAATCGAATTAATAAATGGATTGAATATTAATCAATCGAATGTAAAATAATTGATATAGAATAATGAATGTAAGTGTTAATTCATTAAAGCTATGAAAGTGTTAAACCAAATTGAAGTTGACAAAGTGAATATGAATAATTGAATATAAACTTAATAATTTGGTTATGTTGGTTATGATTTGGTTGTTATATGATTGTTAGTTGATTGTATATAATTCATTAAGTGTTAATGAAATTGAATTGATAAATGGAAAGCCATGTAATTGAATTTGAATTGAAAGTGAACTAATGTGAATTGGTTGTAAGCAATGAAAATTTGTATCGAAACCTTATATATTGCTTATGGGAATTATTTTGATTGCATTGCTTATGAAAATTATGTGTTTTCTATTGAAAATTAGTGAAATGTAAATGAATTCCTATATATGTCACTTACATGTTTAAATTGAGTAAGTACAGGTACCGGGGCTGTAGTTGGTTGGATTTTGTCATGCTAAAATGCTAATAAATAACTGCTTTGCTTAAAAATGCTAAAAAGGTACGCCTACGCAATAAAAATAGGAAATATGAATTGTTTTTCTGTTTTCCGACCGTGTGGGTCGATGTATATATATTTATATCTATTGTGATATTGCAAAAGCTCCTCCGTACAAAGGAGACTCTGCCAAAAAATTTCGTAAATTTTGGGAGTTAGAGAAAAAAGTTAGAAAATTTTTGTTAAAGAAAAGTCAATTTATAAATTGAAATGAAAATGTAGGATTTGAAAACTTAGTAAAATTATTGCAAGAAGTTTAACTATGTATTTTGGAAAAGTTAAAATGTTTCAATGAATTTGAAATTTAATTTGAACAAATGGTTTTGAAAAGTTAATGGATTTCAAGACTTTTTCTTACTTGGCAATTTCAAGGACGAAATTCTTTTAAGGGGGAAGTTTGTAAAGACCCAGAATTCCTGTCATTTGAAATTCGTATATTTAATTAATTTTAAATATTAACAAGTAAAATTTGTAAGTCGAATAAATCATATTTCGAATATCTAGATTTAATTGGATAATTTAAATTGATAATTTAATATTTGAAATTACAGAATTAATTGGAAATTGGGTTTAATGTGATCAAATTTGATTTGTAAAGTTGTATTACATCATATTGTAGTTAGAATGATGTTATAGAACTTTTAAAGTTGAACTAAAAGTTAATTTATGGAAATTGAATATTTTAATATTTATTTGACGAGTAAAAATAGTCATTTTTCAAACAGTCTCGGATTTTGACGAAACTAGTTTCATCGGATCCGTAATGTTATATTATTGCAAGATTTCAAATTTCGTGTTAATCGGATTTACGGTTGGTCTGGAGCAAGCTAAAACGCACTGAAATCGATATAAGTGAATTTTTAAATTTAAATAGTCAATTTGAAAACCTATCTTTCAAATACGATCGAATTGGCTCCCGATATATATTCCATTGCGTTCGAAATGGAGATAAAACATTATAAACGCCAAGTGGCACGCTTCGTTTCGAGTTCGGAATTTTTTTGGGTGAATAGTGTTTTGCAATTTTCTATGAAAGGACCCCATTATCTTCATTTTACACAAACCATAGGGTTTCAAGCTTCAGCCGCCACATTCAGATTTAATGGCCGAAAACATTCCTCCTTCACCCTCAATTTTCTTCAAATCCATCGACTTTTACGCGAAGTTTTCAACTACAAAGTTGTAGACAACGTCGAGATCTTCGATCTCAACGGTGATGATCGTCTCTGGAGAAGCCAATCGATGACAAATCGAGCTTGAACGCGGTATGTTCACGCGTGGATTTCCACGTATATATGCCACCGAGTTCGACGTCCTTCTGGCTGAAGGAAGGTGGGCTTGCGAGCTTCGTTGCAGTGTAACCTGGTCGTCGTATAGCTCGATGATGGTCGAGCGTAAATTCAAAGAGAGGGGCGGCTCTATGGGTTCACAGTTGCGTTTTCTTACCTGATGAGAACATGAGTGGGAAGAAGGGGATAGCGGCCCAGATCTAGGGCAAAGAAATCAACGGCCTGTATTGGAGCAAGGTTTAAAATAAATAAAATTTGTGAAATTAATTATATTAAAATTCGTGTAATCTTTGTAACATCATAACTTGTTCATACGAGGTCCGTTTCACACGAAACGAGTTGCGTCGGGTTCGTATGGACGAACACTATGCAATGGAGCTGGATTGGACTTGATTGGAGCTAGTGTGGATTTGGGTAAAATTAAACGCGCGTTTAATTTTATTTGAAATAAAACACTACAACTATATTTGAAACAAGGTGAGAACTTCTCACTCAATCGAATTGTGTTTCGATTTAAATTTTAAATAGTTAGATTTAAAATTGCTTGATTGTGTTGATTGTGTGATTGAATGATAAATTGTTATCTGTTGTATTGAAATAGACACTATACGCCGCATATTAAGCGGAGGTTATTATATTAAACACATATACCACGATATTCCACCTTGAAGAGGAATTGGTATTATATATGTACTTGGAGTTGATTTTCTCGCATTATATAGCGGATGAGACCCTATTGCGCCGCATAATAGTAGATAATATTTTATATAAACCCATATACCGCGATATTCCGTCTTGAAATGGGATTGGTATTGTGCTAACATCTGTGGATGCAGGGAAATAGGTTGGAGGTATCCAACTGGATTCCTCAAATAATTGAATTTGTTTCAATGTTGTGTGTTGATTATTTATAATCTCTGTGTGATTATCTTTATGATTGAAATCGTTGAAGGCTAAAATTTAGCCGAATATAAATTTGGTATCGTTGGATACCGGAAATAAATAAAATTGGATTTTTGAAAATTCAGGTTGAAAGTTTATATTAAAAATTTATTTTTGAGAATTGGATAAATTTAAAAGGAATTCTAAACTAATAAAGTTTTATTTTTAATCTTATTGAATAAAATTTTAAAAGATTTCGGGTAATATTATTCAAAGGTTGAAGAATTTGTTCAAAATACAGATTTTAAAGAGTTTAAAAATATAAAAGAATTGGTTTTCTTTAAAAGGAATTTATTTTTGAAAGGAAATAAAATTTAAAATCCATTTGGGAATTAATTTTTGGCGATTGAATTTAAAGTATTTTGAAAATCCATTTGGAAATTTATTAGGTGTATTAAAATGAATTTGGAATCAATTTGAAAATTGATTTGGGGTTTAGTAGGAATTGATTTCAATTTGAGATTTGAACAAAATTCACTTAGTGTCTAATTTCTTGGAAAATCAATATGGAATTTGATTTGGTTGTTTTTGAAATCAATTGTAAAATTGAATTGTTGTTGAAAGTGAATATTTGAAATCAATTTGAAAATCGTATTATCAGTGAATATTTGAAAATTTTAATTCACCATGGAATTTATAGAGGAAAGGGAAATTTGTTTAAAAAATAAACATTGATTTGTTTTTGAAGCGTGGAAATAAATTTACGGATTTGGAACGTAAAATTAAAGTAAATCTGTAAGGATTTATTTAGTTGGTTTAAATGAACCATTTTGAAATGAAAGTGTATTCTCCCTGGAAAGCCGAATAAAATTTATGAATAGCTTTGAAAGATATATACATATACATACATACATACATACGTACGTACATACATACATACACACATACATACATATATATATAATTCTAGAATTGGTTTTGAAAAGGATACTTTGGAGAAATTAACTTCTTAAATTATTTTAAATCCTTTAAGTAAAGATTTGTTAAGTTGATATAGAAATAATTATTTCTAAGATTTAATCAATAATTGTTTTAGAAAATAGTTATTTAAAATAGTTATACTCTATCTACTAATTTTATTTTGAAAATTAGTTTGGACTTAAGTTATATGTAATATTATTATAATATTTTTATAACTAATATTTTAAGTAAAGTGTTTAAAGAAAAATAGTTTTATTTCAAAGTGTTTTCCCGATATATTTTGGATAAGTGTATATAAAGTATTTGAACTCAGTAGATTTCCAGTGGAAATGAATAAATATTTGAAAGTTTACCGTGTAAGAAAATGATTTGAAATTTGTTTTCAAAAGTTATAAAGGTGAAAAGTGATTTGAAAATTGTTTTCAAATGGTTGAAGTGTGGAAAATATATCTTGTAAGGATATCTTTGGAAAATAAATAATTTGGGAAATTATTTGGAATCTGGTGATGTTGTGCATATCTATTGATAGTTAAATAACCGACTATCAATATTTACCTTTAAATGGGTATTTGTTGTGAATTGCTTGAATTTGAATGCTACACTTATTTTAAAATAAGCACTCGTTATTCGGTTTAGCCGGGAGAAGACCTTTGGGTCTTCAATCTCATTCTGAATAGTGATACGTCGTAAAGGATAGCATTTGCAGACCGGTGTTGAAGACCGGGTATTTTCGAAAATGGAAGTTTTACCGTCGAATGTCTCTGCATCGGCTGATCTCCGATATAGAGATTTTATCACCCTTTGTGATGGGAATTCCGGACGTGATTAGTGAATATCCGGATTGCAAGGGCTTCTTTGGAAGTGCCTTCGGTTCCGTTCGATCTCGGAACGGACTTGTATGGATGTGTGTCTGACGTTACAATTTGAGATGTAAAGCTAGTTTCTATCAAATACATTTCTGTTGGTGGCGGAGAATTTATTCTCTTAGCTTAACACCCTTCTCTGAGATGATGAGCTCAGAGGCTATGTAGTTGATGGTTACTAGTGATACATTCCCAATTTGGTAATGTGGCATACGAAGTGCTACTGATCATTTGTTGATCAAAGCATAGCTTTTGTGAAAAGCGTGGCTTTGTGGACGAGACTTCATCGGACCTCACAACCCGGTAATGGTCAAAACAAGAAAGATGCAGCAAGGTTATAGGCAGTAGCGCCCCTTAGGGTATGTGCATTTCCTTATGGATAGATGTGGTATCATGGTATAGAGCCCAGATACTTAACTTATGTGGATATTGCAAATATATATGACTTTGTGATTGTTGTTGGTTGAGGATCCTCGGATAAAGGTTGTTTACAACCGGGAGATGGCATACTCGTGTCAGTAATTACCTACTTTTGCAGAGGTAACCCGGCCTTATGTTAGCAGAGATCCGTTTAGGTTCTCGGGGCATCCCGCCAGAGGCGTTCCCATGTGGCAATAGGAAGTTCCTTAGCCTGACCATTTGTTGGAAAATCCAAAGAAACAATACGAGCCCTGTACGGTTTTAGTTGTATAACCGGCCATGGAATGTGGCGGTAACCTGCTATTGAACATGGTAGTTATAGTAGGCATACGATAATGGTCGTATGTTGGCTAAGATTTATATTATACTTTCGAAAGGTTTTCCACTGTGCACTTATAATAATAATATCAAAGAAATTTGCGTATCAAGCATGTTTGACTATCTTAAGGAGAAATCTTCTCCAATTCTGCGTTTGCATTGTGTGTGTGGCGAGAGGCCTTGTGGTAGTTACATTTTCTAAAAGCATTGCGGATCTATTTTAAAATATTTCTTTGTTTTTTTAAGATAAACTATTTTAAGTTCTTACACCAGTCCTATGACTGACCTGGAGTTTATTGTTCCCTTCCTAAACTCTGGGTGCCTATCATTTTCCACACGGGCATCCTAGAGTCAGGTTATCAGGATATTCTGGAATTCAGAAGGTGCTTTGGAGCTCAAGAGGCGAGCTGGATGGCGTGGCATATCAACTAGTATATAGTATTTCTTTTCCGCTGTTTGTTGTTGTAAACTCCGATATTGTAATGAAATGTGATGTAATGTAATAACTGATATAGTTCTTTGTTTTAAAGATATTCATTTATCTATTATATATTGTTCCGCTGCGATATGTGAGATTCTGATATTATTTATGTTGCTTCTTCTTTCTTTGTTCTTCTACCTCTTCTTCTTTAACCCTAACAATTCGGTTTTCCGGCCTTCGATTGCTCGGCAATTGATACAGTGGACGTATTAATGTCGATTTTCGGAAGTCGAAAATCTTTGAAACGTTACATCTCCCATTCTACAGATTGTTTGGGTATGTATCATTTCAACCCATAGGGAATTCTACACTAACAGGGAACTTATAGAGTGAAAACAGATATGATAATAATATAACAGGCATATATCATCAATATAAATAACAAATAATGGTGTCAGATCTCATAGGTGAACGGATACAGATGGTAGCATATATATAGCAATGTAAATAACTAACAACATCATATTTCAATTGTCGTTTCAATTGAAATCAAATTTGATAAATATAAAACATTAATCATGAGTGATTGCTCACATTTCAAGGCTACAGATATTTGACAATGGAACGAGTTACGAATCCAAGCACGAATTCCAAAGCAAGGTAAGATTGGCATGAATCGATGAAGAAAACAGGCACGATGGAAAAAGCTGATAAATAGGAAATCGATGGGAACTAATCAGGATCAGTTTTGATATAAAAGTGGAAAATATATATAAACTGTTATTATTATTATTATTCTTCTTAAAATCAGTACTTTAAAACTTATATAAACTAACATATTAAACTCTAAGATCCATATTTATTATAAAACCAATATTTAAATAACATACACTTACATTCACTATATATACAACAACCAAGTTACACATAATTTATATAGACTTTTATATACAACTACATATCATATATAAGCTAACATATAAAAAATGAAACAACAGTCCAAACTAAAATTTGAATATATATATATATATTCTATATAATAGTCAAATTCTTATGTCTATGAACTACCAGATATATTTATATGCAAGCACCAGATTATAAAAATTTATATGTAAACTAATATACAAACACAACACATACATATAAATTGACCCACCATAACTTATGTAGTATAATTTATACCAACAAATAAAAATAATATAAGCTTACATACTTAATAGTATAACACACAGTTGGTAAAACTTACTTTATTATAATTATATACCATACATTATATCAAATATACGTTTATATAATAACACTTAAACAAGTCATAGTTACCTCAAATCTATTATTATAAAACATATATATGTAGTAGATTATAAATATATACCAATCTAACTTATACAGGCAGAAAATGAGTAGTATTAATATAAACCTGTACATAATAAATAACTATGTATACTAATATGCAAATACTTTAAATTCAGACTTCATACACACACACACACATACACACACATATATATAAGATTATCCTATACTTTCCAGAATATTATTATTTAAATTTATATAAACTAACAGTATAGTATATCTTAAACCAAAAATGCAAAATCATAATCAAAACATATATATGAAGACAAGATTAATATATTTGAAAGCATAGTACGTATATATATATATATATATATATATATATCAAAACGTATGTCAAAGCATAAACATCTAGTAATTAACAGACCAAACTATAATAATATATATATATATATAACTTATACTCCATATAAACAACCTTTCTTTTTTAAAACCCAAACTATCTTGTACTTATTTTACAACTATTTCACAACTATTTAACTAATTATAACTGCTTAACTATTTACAGCTATTTTACAACTAATAACTATTTTACAACCACTTAACTATCTTAAACTTTTCAAAACTATTTTCTAAACTTAAGCTGGTCTGAGAGCAAACTGTTTATAATTAAAAACCAATTGAGATAAGAATTGAAGTGATAACCCAAATGGAAATTGAAGCAATAAGTGAATAGAAATCAAAATTAATGTGAATAAAAAAGAAAATTTATTTAGTTAATAATAATGAAAATAAATACGTTGAATGTACGCGTATTATTCTATTCACGTAACGATTTGATCCAAGTTTGAGCACAGAATTTTAAGATAGTATATTGATCCGAGTTGGGATTTTTCACTTGATTTTCGACGATGAACCCTGGACATGGATGTTTGATTGATTTTGGGAATTCTCTATCATAGTTATGGCCATGTAAGGAGAATGACAGTTTCAGATCAAGAAACCAGATCCAAGTTCGCACTAGGAAGTCAGGTGGACGATACTATTTCAGAAGTGAAATTGTGTGATCGAGTGAGCGATCGGATTTGATATTGTGTACGTATGATATATGGACATCGTATGTGCTAGAATGAAATAGATATTGAAATTTTGAAGAAAAAATGTAAAAATGATTTTTGAAATGGAAAAATATATTTTGAGGAATATATGATGAATAAGAGTGGAAGTTGGATACCACTATTACTGAAACCCATTTTATAAAAAGTAAGTAATGTGGAAAATAACTTTATAAAGGAAACCAAACTTGAATATTTGATTTGGTATAAACGAAGTATGTATATATGTGTGTGTGTGTGTGTATATTTGTTATATATGATAAACTACCCTTGTTGAATCTATAACCAGAAGAAAAGATCTTTGAAAAATAATTAAATTGAAAAAGGAATTTATACAAGTATGAAGTGATCCAAAGATTTTCAAGTTGAAGGAATAAACTTATATATATCTATATATATAAATGATTTTATGAAATTGGGCAAAAAGTTTTTGGAACCCATTGATTTTGAAAGGCTTTTAATTTTGGGAAAAAGCAAATTTTGGAATTTGAAAAGCCAAGTTTGAGAACTATCGATTTTGAGATATTGATTTTGTGTAAATGGGATTTATATGTGATATGTATAAAGATTATGATTTGAAAGATACTATATGTGTATAGCATAAAATGTTTTGAGAATGCTGTGGGGGAAAATGCGCTCCCATTTAGAGTTGAAACTTATAGTAGGAGATCCACGGGGTGGTTCTGCCTTGAGCTCTAAAGGGGGTTTAAATTTTGATCCCAGAGGATGTCCATACTAAACTATAGTTCCTGAGGATTGTGGTTGGGGTAGCGAAAGTCGAGGGCGCTAGTGTCTATAGAGACATTGGGGTTACGTTGTGACGGTAGTGTAACTCGATGTAACTGTGATCTACTACGTTCCATAGCGGAAGTCGAGGGTAGTGATTGCCTAAGGTCTATGTTTGATTTCGTTGGGAAAGCGATGTAACATCGGTAGACTGTGATCTATGAAGACATAGCCAAAGTCGTGTGGCGGTGAGTGCCTATAGGCTACATTGGGACTCGACCGATGTAGTCTACGATCTATGTGGTCTGTGTGGTGAAGTTTCATTTGGCAGCGAAATTTGAGGGCGTTAATGCCTACAGTTACATGGGTTTTTCCGTTATGGCAATGTAAACCTGGGTGTAGCTACGATCTATGGAGGTTCCATGGTGAAATCGAGGGGCGCGGATGCCTAAAGTTTTCTATGGTTTCGACATGATGGTGACGTAACCATCGGGCTAACTACGACCATGGAGGGGGTCATGATTTCCAGAGCATTCTCACAAAAATGTTTGCTATATTTTCACAAATTTTTTTCAAGTATTTTCACTGTGTGTTGAAGACGGGTCTATTAAGTACTTATAGATTTTCAGTCCTACGCCTAATCAACGTATGACCGAATTTCTATGAGAACATGGATGGACTTGTTGAAGCATCGATTTATAAAAAGTATTTTTATGAAAACTATTTTGATAATCTTATGTAGATTTTTAAAGTGTGTTAAAATTAAAATAAAAGAGTAAAAAGTTAAAAATGTTTAAAGGGTAATTTAACTGATAATAAATATTATAGTTAAAACTCTTGTTTTGTTCCATTTTGGGGATGAAAGGATTTAAAGGGGGAGAAATGTGATGACCCTGATTTTTAACTTCTGTTAATTAGTAATTAACTGGATTAAATTATTTGAAATACTGATTTATAAGTCAAACCAATAAATTCTAATAATTATAAGTATCTGGGCATAAATATAAATTAGTTTAAAACTAAAATAAATGTTGAATTATAAAATCTCTGGAGATAATAAATCGTATAGTAAATAAATAAATGATATATTTCACCATTTAAATTAAGATAAAATATCCTTAGGTGTATATATATATATATATAAGCATTTCAATATTTGAAACACATATATACAAGCATATAATGTAGGTAAGTGTATATAGGCCATATGAATGATATATGGAGTTTGTAAAAATATGGATATACATAATATAAAAAATTCATATAAGATATTTTAATTGTTCCAAAGTTATATTTTTATTTTCAAAATCTCAAAAATAATTTAAATTTAAACCCTACATTTTGAACACCAATTTATATATATATGGTTATTAATTAAAGTATTAATAACTTAAGCCTAAAATGAAAATAAGAATAAGTAAAAAGTCATAATATTGAGTAAACTATTGAGCTATTGAAATTAATAAAAAGAAAATATAAAATTATATGTATAGAGACATTTGTAAGCTAGGAGTAGACTTATGCATACAAGTGTCAAGATTGTTTTCTTCATTTAAGAAACAAAAAGAAAAACATTTGAGAAACAAGGCACTGTACAGGTAGTTTCTCTTTTAAGTATTCATCTCAACTTCTTCATTTCTTTTCTTTAAAACTACAAACTAGAAAAATAATAAAAGAGGAAATCAAAACAAACAGAGATGATCAAATCTAAAGCCAGCAAAGGCCATGCTCTATTCAAAGGAGGAATGTGAGTAAGCAATTTTCAAAATATAATTTCTTTTTATATTATGTTTAAGTATAGTTGAGTGAGGATATCAGTTTAAATAAGTATGTATATGCCTGCATATATGTGAGTGAATGCCTGTATAAAATCTTCTTGCCTCTGTTCTTACTTCTAACAGTTTCAAAATCTTCCAAAGTTTAAATCCTCTTAATCCAACTAGTTATAGATTATGTTGCTTGAAGGAGATATGCTTATATTTGAGTATACCCTATTTTAAATTGATTACAGGGAGTTTTAGCACACAATGTCTCGAAAAGTAAGTTTTTACAGTAGATGATCAATATTTCCAAGAAAATAAATTGTTTTAATTCATGTTGTAACAACCCGATATTTTCAACCATTCGCATCCGCATATGACGGACTTGAATTGCTCAAAATACCACGTTGTAAATAAAATTTGACAAATCTCAGAATATACAGTAAATAAATAATCACAGATCACAGGCACATAGTAAATAATAATGCAGCGGAAGTAAAAGAGAGAGTAGTTCATGAAGCTACTATAAAAATATAAGATACATTAGAGTTAAAGAAGATACAATAGAAGAGTAACAAGATACATCAGGTACAAATCAGAATACATCACTGAAATCACTGGATACTGAAAGCAAAATAGATGGCTGGATCTTCAAGCAAAGCACCAACTCCGAAGGTGAGTCTTGAATGCCAAATCACTCAATCTGACTTGAGCGTAAAGTAGAATACAAAACACACGAGTCAGGACATAAATACTTATGAACTGTAAATAAACTCAAGTGAATAGTAACAAAATGCATCAGCAACTTAAAGGATGCTTGGATCGCCCATCCTTTAAGGATCTGTTAAACTATTTACTATGTAGTAATATTGCGCTATTACAATAATGTCTACAGTAAAATAAATTTACTTTAAAATAGCGTTAAGGAGTGAACCAGTATTCCCCTTAACACGTAATAGACCCAGTAGTCCATCCAGTATCAGCATATCTCCAGATCGGGAGACTACCCTAAATACTCCATGGGCTATGGGAGAAAAACAAACTCTTAGTAAGGCTCGGTATGGTAGGTGACACGGCACACAAGGCATGCCAGGGTAGATATACCAATTACGCACACGGGCTAGTGGGAACGTAGCAGCCAAATACGCCCACCTCGAAACACACTCCCAAATCAAAATTGGAGGATGACCATCAAATCAACCACAAATAAGAGTATAGTATCTAAGAAATGTGTCCGATAAGAGGAATGACCTCACTTGGCCCGAGATCACTCCTATTTTAGCCACCTTATGCCAACTACGGGAGTTGGGTCCACGTAATATACCTTAAGAACGTCGCCACCATCCTACTTCATTTTGGAATCTCCACCGCGTACATGGTTGTTAAAGTGGATTTCGGAGTTGGCAGAGAGTATGACAATTTCCGATCCCGGTCACTTTAACAAGCAATCGTTATTATAACGCCGTGGCCTTTTTAAAATAGTTTATACTTCAAAAAGAACAAATCATTTCATTTTAAACCAAAATAGTTTATATTTCGAAACCAAAAGCACTTTTTTATTTCAAAACTATGTTCAAATCGATACGATATCATTTCCATTTCAAACATATATTCATCTTTCAAAAATCATAATACTTTCAAACTTATAACTCTTCCGAAACCAAAATACTTGAAGTCATTATACTTTGAAAATCATAACATTTCAAAATCATACATTTGAAATCATGGAACATTCTTTTAATTCTTTACATTTTACAAATTTATTCAATTAAACCCAAATTTTCAAATTTCAAATTTAATTCAATTCAAACCACCAGTTTTAGTTCGATTCAGGTTTCTAACAAACCATTTCAAATCATATCATTTTCAAATATACATTTGATCCACAAAATAAATTATTCAATTCTTAATATATTTCAAAGCTTTGATATCCTACATTTCAAACTAATTTTTATAATTTCATTTATCTCAAATTTAACTTTATTATTATTTAGTTTTGAAATATTTTCATCAATCCAATATCATTTAAATAACTCAAAATTACAAGTAAACTGAATATCACATTCTTTATCGAAATAAATATTATGTCATTCAAAACCATTTAAAAATCAATAAAATATCATATCCTTTCAAAACCTTTACCAATTCAATATTTGAATTCAAATTCAAATTTTCAAATTTAAATATCATTTTAAAATCAAATATGTTATTTGTTTATTATTTCAAATATCATTACAAAACATATTTCAAAATTTCATTCAAAATAATTTATCTCATTTCATTCCATTAACATATATCTAAGCAAACCTTATTTAAATTCAAATTCAATTTTAAATTCCTTAAAAATTCAAATTTAAATATTAGAATATATTTAAAACTCCTAAAATTTATCAAATAATCAATTCCAAAAGTTAAATCATTTACTTCAAAATATAACTCAAAAAGTGTTAAATCTATAATATTTGAAAACATTGTCAAATTATAGCAACAACAACATTTATAAAGTTTTATCATATCTTAAAGTTTCCAAAATAGTTTAGTTCATGAATGAGGGCATTTATAAAATGCCGTAATAGATATTTAGTTATTTCAAACATAGTTAAGTTCAAAAACAACAGCATTTTAAAAATGCTATCATAAAACTACAACATTTTAGAATGCTATTAATAAAATTACATATTTTATTATAACTTTTCAGAAACAATAAAACTTCAACTTTAGCAAATTTAAACTTATAAATCATTTTTTTAGGCTTCTAAACTTTCACATTTAGATCAATTTAACATATGATTTATCACAATAAAAATATATAATTGAATATCAAAATTTAAAAACTCAATTCATTTGTTAAGTCAAAATTCACTGTTTGTTAACTTATAAATTAAATAAAAACTTAACATTTTACTTTAAATATCATTTCAAAACTTTAAATTAAATTTCCATTATTTACTTACATTTTAAAAATAAAATTTAAAGTTAAAAAAAATCACATTTACTTCAAGTCTACGTACGTAAATTCACAAATCAAAACTTAATATTTAACTTTCTCAAAACCATAAAATAATATTTTTAAATCAAAATTTCATACTTTTAAAAATATATCTTAATAAAAATCATTTAAAAAAAAATATACTACGAGTCTGTATATAATTTTCTATCCTAGGTCAAGTGATACGGATGTATATCATTTAAATCCGTGGTTTAAAAAGAAAACCTGGGTTCCATCATTTCAAACCCGTAATCCCAAGTAAATAAAAATAAAATAAAAAACGCTCAGGTCTATCATTTCAGCCCACAATGATTTTTCCCCATTCTAATGTCCATTCAGGTATGTATCATTTCAACCCATAGTGATTCTATTCTAACAGGAAACTTGCAGTGTGAACATATGCATAAACAATACAGACATAGATACTAACATGTAAATGTCACAATATAATGTCATATATCATATGTCAGGTGACAATTAACAGAATTAACATGGTAATAATATGGCATAGCATATCATATAATCATCATTAACTTGCATAAACATTTTAATTCCTAAACACTTGTCATCGATTCACTATTTCATAAGTAAAAATGCTAGAGTGAGAAGGACTCACATTTTCAAGTTGAAGTTAGCAAATCAAACTACACGAATAAATTCTAGAAAAGCACCATATGGCACGACACAGCACGACAATTGATTCAAGTGAGTGAAGAGCCAAAATGATGATCTTGCAAACAACAATAAGCAAGACAATATAATACATGAATTTTCAACACAAAATAACATGAAACAAATTGAAATAAAATGCAACAAAGACAAGATAGTTTTGACCTTGCCTTTTATCACTCCAATGCTCGGCCTAAATGGAGCATATGCTCGGCTATGATGTGCTAAAGCTCGGGTTATGGCATCACAAATGCACGACAACTTGGAGTAAGTAAAGGGTAGGATTTATAACAAGTAGAATATAAAGAGACAAGGTAAAAAGGCAAGCTTGGATGCACATTTTGGCTCGGCCTATGGACAAATGGGATCGACCAAGGTCAGGTATAGGTCTGGTGATGGGTCATGTTGTGGCCAGAGGTGATGTAGTTGCTGGTGGTGGTGGCTAGAAGGGTGGCCGAAGTGATGTATGGAGGGGTAGGTGATGTTATGTGGTCTAGGTAAGGTTCCAAGGGGTTTGGTGCAGAGTATTCTGGTGTTAGCATCATAAGGAGGCACGGCCAGGTCATGGTCAGAGGAGGAGCTGATGGCGCTGCTGTAGATGGTGGAGGTGATGGTGGAGCTGATGGAGTAGGAGCTAGGGCGAGCAATGCTTTTAAGAAGTGGAACAAAATCAATGAAAAAGAAGAAGGAAAAATTAGCAAAGGAAGCCATTAACAATTTTTTTCTTTTCTTCAAGATAGCCGTGAGTTTTAGAGAAGTGGGAAAGTTTCTCACGTGAAATGAAAGAAAATACACGGCTAGGAGATAAGGAGTGAACGGCCAAGAGATAAAAATGAAAAGTTAAAAAGAAATTGAAAGGACAAGTAAATGAAAAGTCAAGGAAAATGAAAAGTCTTTTGTCCATTTGGATTTCTATTTCCTTTTAAAAAAATAAACTAAATAAATTTTAGTAAGTAAAAAATGAAAATGAAAACAAATTAAGTTGAAAAAAGAATATAAATAATTATTTAAGGAAAAAAGGAAAATAAATAAGAAAATAGCTTAATAATTGAAACTAGAATTTAAAAATTGTAATCAAAATACAATGAACATTAGAAAATTATAGCTACACTTTTAAAATATCTTAAAAATAAAATAAATACGTAACATGTCATGTTACACAAATTAGAACATGATTTGACAACTAAAAATATAATTTATATAAATTAAAATAAATAATTTTGTTAAATAAAACAATTTACATACAATTTTGTAAAAATCATAACTTTCACAATATAAATCAAATTTCAATGAAACATGTAACGACCCGCCATTTTTACCATTCAAATCGACAATAATCCACACATGTCGGACTTGAATGATGCAAAGTAACAGATTGTAAATAAATTTGGAGCAAATGAAATCAAATACACAGAATCACAGAAACAGAACATATCAGAATAACTCATAGCAGAATATAAAAATAACATAGTAGTTCATGAAGCTACTATAACAAAGTCTTAACCCAAATACATAATAATAGTCTAAAACAACATAATAGAAATCCCAAATACATAGAAGTTCTCTAGTACATGAGATAAAGTAGAACAGCTGAAACAGAAATAGATATATAAATAGATAGGCAGAATCTCCAGCAAAGACCGGCTCCAGAAAGAGAATCCAAAGCTGTGAAAACAAAGGCTGACCCGAACGTAAAGCAGAACACAAAACACTCAAGTCAGGTCAATATATACTTATATAATGTAAACCAATTCAAGTGAACTGTAAATAAGATACAAGTAACTTAAAGGATGACTAGGACCACCCATCCTCTAAGGATCCGTCAAACTATTTACTATATAGTAATATTACGTTATTATAATAATGTCTACAGTAAAATAAAATTACTTTTAAATAGCGTTCCGGGCTACCCATATCACCCTTCACACATAATAGTCCTAGTAGTCCATCCAGTATCAGTATATCTCCAAATCGGGAGACTACCCTAAATACTCCATGTGCTACGGGAGAAAAACAAACTCGTAGTAAAGGCTCGGTACGGTAGGTGACACGGCACACAAGGCAATGCCAGGGTAGATATACCAATTACGCACACGGGCTGGTGGTAACGCAGCAGCCACATACGCCCACCTCAGAACACACTCCCATATCAAAATCGGAGGATGACCATCTAATCAATCACAAGTAAGAGTATAGTATCGAAGGAATGTGTCCGACCAGAGGAGCTACCTCTTTTGGCCCGAGATCGCACCTGTTTTAGCAACCAATCGTTATTATAACCCGTAGTTATAATTAAAAATCATAGTTTATACTTCAAAATAAAGTATCATTTCGAATTCAAATCTTTATCAAAATAAAGATTTAATCATTTCTAAACCATTTCAATATTTCAAAACATCATATCTTTAAAAATTTCATTTCAAATCATTATTTGAATTCAAATCCAAATATACACATTTAAATATCCTTTTCAATTCAAAAATATCATTCATTTATTATCCTTTCAAATCACCTTTTGAATCAAAACAATTCAATTAAACCATTTAAAAGTGAAGTCATTAAATTTACAATCAAATATTCAGTTTCCAAAATTTTAGACAAATTCTGAGCTTATTTATTTAAATCAAAACCTCAAACATTCATTTCAGCCTACCGCAACACTTATCAAGCGCTACTGTAGCCCTTTATTTAGTTTCAGATTTTAATTATCTTTATGCTATCGCAACACTTACCAAGTGCTGTAATACCACGTAGTTATAATTTGTACATAGTTCATTTGTATCAACCCCAGCACTTACAAAGCGCTGTAATATCATTTACGTTAGAAATAATAGCATTTCAAAATACTGTTAATTACATTTCCAATATTCAATATAATTTCACAAACAATTAATCTTTTTTTTTCTTATTTTAATCATTTTAAACTTATAAAATCATGTAATTTCACTTTTAAAACAATCATTTAAATATCCTTATATTCATGATTTTATAAGGTTAAATTTCCATTCAAAAACCAATATTTAATAATAATTCACATATTAAATTCACACATTCATTTTCAATTCTTTATAATTAGATTTTAACTTAACATTTAAGTTTACCTTTTCAAATATAACCCATTTTCATTTTATTTACTTAACTTAAAATTTCACTTTTAAAACAAGATTCATAAATTCCTATTTAAGTTACATTTCAAAATTCAACTCAATATTCATTCATTTAACATTTTAACTTTATTCAAAAATCATTAATATATTATAAAAATATCATTTTAAATTCATTTTAATTCAAAATATCATAAATTTATCATATTTTCATATTTAATTTAAATTCCATTTATCTCAAATTATAATTTCTAAAATAACTTACATTTCAAATTTTCTAACTTTACCATTAATTTATTTTACTTATAAATTCTTAGAAAATCAATAATACTTTAAAAAAATCATTTTTAATTAAGTTTGAAATCAAAATATTATAATATTTACATTTCAAACATATTTTAAATTTTTTAGAAAAATATACATTAACCATGGGTCTGTACATAATTTTCTAGCCTAAGTAAAGTGATACGGGTAATATATCGTTTCAACTCGTAATTTACAAAGAAAACTGGGGTTTTCTCATTTCAAACCCGTAGTTCCAAGTAAATGAAAAATAATTGAAAATCATTCTGGCCTATCATTTCAGCCCATAATGATTTTTCCTTATCTAAAGTCCGTTCGGGTATTTATCATTTCAACCCATAGTGATTCTAATCTAAAGGGAAGTTGCAGTGTGATAAACAGATATAAATAATAGAACAACATAATATAACAGTAATAGATGATATAACAGGTGTTTAAGCATGGTGACGTGTTTTACAGATTCAAATGTAATAAGTTCACAAGTCATATAAGTACAAAACTGTTTGGTGGGAATAACTCACTGGTATAAGCTGGAGATGACAACAAACAAATGCACAACTGAGATCCACAAAAGCACGATGGCACGACAAAGATTCGAGTTTGAGAGAGCCAAAGATTAATTGCCTTGAACACATTCAAATAAGATAATACAAAAGACATAAGTTTCAACCCAAATACGATTAACAATCGTAGAAATGAATGCATAAATCATCTCCAAACCACTTGCACTTGCCTTCTACCACTAATGCGTCAGCTATAGGTCAAGTTAGCATGGCCAAAGTGTGTGTTTGTAACGACCCAACTTCCAAATTCCAGGAAGTCGCATCGTTAAGAAGAAAGAAAGGGATAGAAAAGAGAAAAGAAAGAAAAGAAAGAAACAGACAACATCGGAATCTCACAGCGGAACGAATAAATTATATTATATCACATAATACTTTACATAGTATCATATACATCAGAGTTTTACAGCCAATGCAACACAAACTAGACAGTTATAAACATCTGTCTAGCGATTACAATTCAAGTACATCAGAGAAAAACAGATACAACTCAAAGACAGCGGAACCACTATATATATATCTACACGTTGAAGCCTCCTGCTCCATTATCTCCTCCAGAACTCGTCAAAGCAATCCTGAATCACTTGACTACTCATACGTAATATGAGTACCCAAGAGTTTAATAAAACAAAAAATAAACACTCGGATCAGACAGGGGTCTGGTGTGAGTAAACGGTTTAAAAGTTTCTTAACTTTTAGAAAATCCTTTGAAAACAAAGGGTATCACGTAAGACTTCCCACACATAAACATGGAAAAGTTTTTAACTTACGCTAACCAAAGCGTTTGATAGGAAATCCAGTGATATTATAATAGTGTCTAGGGTTTTCAAAAAAATATATGGAAATAGCTGGAATGCTTAGATCTCACGTTCCAACATAGTTGGGCACAATCAAAACTGTACAGGCACTTATTGGATTTTGGATTCCATCAATGGCAGGGCTACTGGGGTACCACCCGTCACAGTACGTGGCCTAGATCACCATACCGAGGAGCCACCCTAACTCCCCTGCAACACAAGGCCGGACCCATTCCTTACTGAATAGTTCCGAACAAGACAAACCCGACGGTTGGAGCTCACAACCGTCCACACAGCCGAAATAAAAGGGACCTCTAGACAGGGGTAAATTTCACTCTCAAGTGGGGGCTACCCACGAAGCCTTGCTGCACCTCCCCTGTTTTAGCCATTCCCGGTTGATGAGGCTTGAGGCTATGATTACCTTTATAGAACACATCTATCTTAGAATGCTCATCGTCCACCTGACGATGTTCTGAAAGCATTCAATCCATACAAGTTCGTTCCGGGTTCGAACGAAACCGAAGGCATTATCTCGTTGCACTCATATTACAATCACCCTCAGAGTCAACGACGATAACCCTTGCACTCTGAACCACCATCTCGAATCTATAAGTACTATTCCTTCAAACTCATTACGGAATCACCCACAGAGTTATACTGACGTATAGCCCTTACACCTCGAGTCTTCACTTGCTCCACTTGGATTAACGACCTAACGTTTAATTGGAATCGATGTGGTTTTCAGATATCCAAATATGGAAACCCGATCCCGGTCTCACCGAAACCAAACGCCATTTTAATGTCCAAGTTGTACTTAAGGGTTTATAACTTATTAACTCATTTCATTAGCATCTATTTCACACAGGTAGATAAACTACATATTCTCATCATAACAGATAACCCATAACATTATCACAACAGATAATCATCACAACAGACAATCATCACAACCAAAATAATCCATCATACTATAACTAAGCATCCATATCCTATAGATACTACTCATCTCATTTCTGAGATCACAACCATCCAAAGGTATATCAATATCATTCATAAGCAATGATATATTATCCATCATTTATAATTAATTTAAAATGAATTAAATTAATTACTTCTATCCTTAATTAATTTAAATAAATTAAATTAATTACTCACCTATAAATCTTGCTTATAAATCTATTGATTAATCAACCTAGTTAATTAATCATTCATTAAGTATTCAACTTGATTAAACATCTATGATTAATCATTCACTAATTATAATAAGTAATTAGTCTTAAATTAATTTCATAAAATTAATTAACCTTAATCATAAGTAATTAACATTTAATTACTTAATTTATTAATTAACTATAATTAATTACATTTATCCTTAATCAATTACAATTAATTAATCACTTAATTAATTAATTATTACTTAATTAAACAATTCTTAATTTCATCATTAATTATAATAATTAATGATCTCTAATTAATATTTAAATTAATTACTCAATTAAATCTAATTACATTTAGTAATTAATCTAAAATTAAAATACAATTATTAATCACCTTGATTAATATTTAAATCCAGTAATTAACCACTCTTAATTACTTATTAATAAATTAATTATCCAATAATTAATTATCTTTATTAATTAATCCTCGATTAATTACAAAAGTAATTATCCAAATTACTTTATTAAAATAAATCACCTTTCCTTAATTACATTCCAGTAATTATCAATTAAAACTTCTCTAAGAAATCCTGCTCCATAAATTACATTAACTAATTATTATCATTACATTATTAAATTATTTCTTAAATTAATTAAACTAAATTAATTAATTTAACAAAGCACTTTATCAGAATTAATTACAAAAAGTAATTAACCCTTAATTACTTTTATAAAGTAATTATACTTAACCAATTACAAATGATAATCTTCAATTAATTAATCTAATTAATTCATCAAAATTAATCTCACTAATTAATTATTAATTACCCTTAGATAATTAACAACATTTTCATTAATTCCTTACTTAAGAAAATTACCTTAGATTAATTATTTATTAATCATTTCTAATTATAAATTAATCCAAAACATTAATTAAAAATCAATTTAATAAGTAAATTTCTAAATTATCTTAATTATTTCCAAATTAATCCATTTACTTATTAATGACTTATTAACTATTCAAATGTATTTAAACAATACACTCCTAAAATTAAATTCAACTTTCATTTTAAAATTTAAGATTTAAAAAATGTTCAACCAGATAAACATTTCCAAATTTAAATAATTTACAAACCTAAAGATAAAGAGCCATCATTATTATATAAGAAAAATCTATATTACTAAATTTTACTAAAAATAAATCAAGTCTTTTAAAATATATAGATGATTTTAACTTTCAAAATTGAACATATCATAATTTTATTTCAATACCTAAAGGAAAGAATTCTTTTAAATTTAAACCTTTTTTTGAAATCATATTCATATTTAAATGCTACTTAAAAACATTTCCTGTCCAATATTTAAAAAAAAAATTCAAACTGTTTTGAAGTCAAACTAGTTTCAAAGTAAAACTGAAATCATACTTAATTTGATTTCAAAACTAAATTTTAAATCTGGCTTAAAATTTAAAAAGTTCATTTTCAAACTTTGAATTCAAAAGTACTCTTGAATCTAATTCAAACTTACACCTAAATTTGAATCTTGATTTAAACATTGAATTCCTTTTAAAAAAAAATTAAAAAGAAAGAAAACTGTTTTAAATAAAAAATCTGGATTTAAAAACCTGAAGCTATATTTACACTGTTTCCAGATTTAAATTTAAATCTTACTTAAATTTAAATTCATCATTTAAAACTTTTGAATTCACAAGCTCTCTTGAATTTTAATTCAACATATACTTTAATTTGAATCATAGCTTTTAATTTTTTTTTGAGTTTTCCAGATTTTAAAAAAACAACGGCACAGATTACCACCTGCATAACTAAACCCGAGACCACCAACAAAGTACTTCGAGCTAAACCCTCATTCACTTCGAGTTACAACACTAACTGCACGAGGTTGACTTCGAGTCACCCAAAACCTGCACACCCAGAGTTCACCAGAGACAACAAACCACTGTGCAAATGCGACCACTGCTCCGGCGACTTCCAGCTATCTCTACCAACCTCTCCAAGAAGCCATCCATCCTTCGACATAATAGCAACCATCAACAAAATTATCTGTAGCTTGAAAACAGATTCAAGCAAAAACATCAACCTGAAGAGCTTCACCACCACATACCAAACCTGTCAACTCTCACTACAACCTACTCCGGCCATTTTATGACCTCCAATCTCCGGCCAATGCTCCACCTATATCCCCTTTGCCAAACCCCAAAACCACAGACCACTCGAATCACCACAGAGTACAGGAAGTTACAAGTCTTCATCACTTTACAACTTAAGTTCAAACCTGAAAAACCACTCTTGCCATCACCACAACTCTCTGACCATCTTCCCTTTATTTCCCCCACTCTCTCCAGTCAATCATACACCTCCAGAAGGAATTCCAGATCCCAAAATTTATTTTTTTGATCAGATACCCAAAATCGCTAAATACTGCACAGTCTATAGTTGCTAACCACAGAAGATTTTAAAACTTGATGCATGTTTTAATATCCATGTTTTTAAACATGTATTAAAGCTTTAAACTTGATTGAATAATTTAAAGATGTTTGGTAATTTTTACTTTTGAAAAAAAAACAAAATCAATTACTACTGTTTCCCAGAGTTACAGATTTTTTTTTAATTTAATTATATTTTACAAACCTACATCTATGCTATACTAACACAAATTTGTTTACATAATAATTCTTAACTAAGATTCAGACATAAAGAAATGGTTTGTATTTAAATCCAAGTAAGAACATAAGCATGACTGTTAAAACAATTTGCACCACATTTTTCTGCATATTCTATAAAGTACACAGAGCATCCATCTACAACCGTCAAAACATGCTCAATTCTATCAGTACTTATGCATAGATAAATTTGATACAACCTATAAATAGTGATGTTGCTTACTAAAAGAAAGAACAGAGCAGTTATTTTTTTTATTTACTAATCACTGTTTTGATTTTCTTATTTGAACAACAATTTAAATTAAACTTTAATTTCTGTAAATTTTGATAGCTTGGGTTTTTTTTTTTAAAGTAGAAACTGTTTTCAAACATAGATTTACTCACCTTAAATGAAAACTGAAAGCAATCCAGATGTAAGTCATTTCCAGGAGCCTGAATCCCATTTTATTGACTGAATCTGCTTGCTCCTCTTCATTACTTAGTTGACGTTGAATTTGAGCTAACTTGCTAGTTGAAATTGATTATAACCTGATGCTTGCAGGATTTTGGAACTGCATTTGATGATTTTAGTCTGCATGCTTCCCCAGATTCTTTGCTTGAATTGATCTTACAGGTTGCAGAATTTGGGTTGCCGATTCTAACCAATTTGCAAATGTATTTTTTTTGCAGGTTTTAAAACTTTGATTGCAGATTAAAAGAATTTGCAAATTTGGGTTTTCTTTTGCAGGTGTTAAAACTTTTGTTTACAGATCTTGATTGAATTTGGGTTGTGGAATTTAGAGTGAAAATGATTTCGGTTTTCTTTAAATCTGAACTTAGATTCATTATAGGAGATAAGGTGTTTGAAACAAAAAGATTTGTTTTAAGTTTTATCTAAAATAATTAATTCAATAATGTTTTAGTAATGCCACTTGTTGTTTAGATATGAAAATTAATTGCAAGTGTCTACTTAAAAACATGAAGCTTAACACATGTATGATAAAGATAATTTCTTTGTTTAAAAATGTTTTAATTTAAGATTAAACCATTTCTAATTTTAATTTAAGATGTTTTATATGTTTTATTTATATTTAGTCTTTAAATGATTACAAATGAATTATCTTTACATATTTAAATATTTGCTTGAATATTTTTATAAAAATTATTTAAAACTAATTTTCACAAGAGAAAAAAAATTAAAAACAAAAGAAAAATGTTGAATTCATTTTATTTAAAAGTTTCAAATCAAAATATTATACTTTAATATAAATAAACTAAATTTATTTCAAAACAATTTTAAGATAAAACAAAATAAACTTTATTATAAAATACAATTTTTAACTATTATATATTTATAACAAAATATTTACTATAATTTCTTTTTGAAAATACAAGATAGATTTATAAATTGACTTATGAAAAAGTTTCAATACTATTTTCAATTTAATTTGATCAATTCATAAATTATACACATATATATATATATTATAAATTTGAAAATATCCTTTATTAGATTTAAATTTAAAATAAAAATCAAAACACCTGTTTATAATGTATACACATATATACATTATAAATAAAATATTTTTAAATCAGCTTAGAAAGAAAATTTTATCATTAAAATATTTTTAACATTTTAAAACAATAAGATTCTCAAATTCAATTATTATTATAAATTTTTTAAAAGAATAGCATTTATCAAACAAAATAATTATAAATTTTCAAAAGAAAATTATGTTTGAATTGGATTATTAAATCAATATATCACATTTTAAAATAATTATAAATGAAATTATTAAATAAATATTGCCCAAATTTCCAGGACATCGCATTCCTCCCCCCTTAAAAGAATTTCGTCCCCGAAATTTAAAAGCAAATGTAATTTAATAATCTCATTAAAGATTTTATTTAAAACACAAGCATATATCAAACATATGCTAAGAATTCAAAACAACCAATTCAACCAATCAAACAAATCTAATTATCCAGACAAATTCTGGATAAAATTCTATCGAGTTTCCCCAAGTATATATATATATATATATATATATATATATATATATACCGGGATACTCGCTCTAGAGAATCCAAACAATCAATACTAAGAAGCTCCAAAACTCCTATACAACTATATCTACAACACTAGACAAGATATCAGACTGCAGACGAGTCTGATTCAACAATCAAAACTTCTGAACTACTGGTTCCACAACCAGAGATAGATCATACACGTATTCCCTCAGAGATACGTGAAACTCATCGAATCCCAGTTATTCAAACTGGCAATCCAATCCTGTAGATCAATCACTTAACCTTTGACAGAAAACAGAAAGATCCAATCTCTTATCCACAAATCTTTCCTGTTGATCCTGGGCTGCCTTCAACCTTCTAGATCAATCCAATCCTCCACACAAACTCTACTACAGATATCAGAAGACATCAGAAAAACTACAATTACTCGGAAAACAGAACAGATGCCCAAGACATCCAAGTCTCCAGATTAGAGTGAATTTCCCGTAGAAATCCTCTGATCCAAGACAAAACACAAATCCCCAATGAATCGGGTGTTGCTTCTATTTTGGAATAGCTGCCACCATGCTTCCACTGCGCAACTCTGATTTGAGAATGCTGTTGATGAACACAGGTATAGACTTGATTAACTTACTCCAGAAAACATTGTTCATCAAATTCCATAAAATCTCCAAAAACCAAGTCGAAACAGAACTCAATCTCCTGATGCGGATGCAAAACTTAACTCCTTCGAAGACATCCAGAAAATATCAAACCACTTCGATAACTCAAACATCTTCTAGAGATGCTTTAATCCAAACAAAGGTAACTCAGAAAACTTCCGAACCATCGCAAGTCACTTTTGCGATTCTACTCAGTTCAGATTTCCAAGAAATCGTTCTCTCTTCAACAAACATAACAGCTAAGGCCTTCAAAAGAAGAAACTAGCGGTCCACCTCTTAACCACTAACATCACTCCCAACTAATCTTCCAGAAGAAATGGACAAGCTCCACCATCTTCCCGGCCTACTGACAAAAGATTCACAGAGACTTCAGAACCATCGAAGAAATAGGCCACTTACTGCTGCTATTGCTGCAAAAACTTCCTTACCCAAAAGCTCATCGAACCTCAAAACTACACCAGCCACTTCCATAGTAGAGCCTTCAGAAGACAGATATCCCTCAGGAAACTCGACTACAAACCAAGCACAAAACTCTCTGTCAGACCGAGTCTCAACTCAAATATAGACAGAACTCCTTCCTAAGGTTGCCAAAATACCATTGCTGGCTTCAGTACTCCAAACTGATCCAGACTCAAGAAAATCCACTCATACGAGTGAAATCAAGCTTAAAATCCAAAGATACACTCCGAATCTTGAAAAGATTTTCCTTCAGAGATCAGTGAAATCCTTCACACCAAACTGCCAAACTACTCGAGATGCCCAATACTGCCCTAGTAGATCACTTCCAACTTCAAACACTCGGACTCCCACCATTGGTAGTTGTGTTACATACACCACTACCCTATTTACCTTTATTACTTATATTGGAAAACCTGAACAGGTAACCCAATGGATAGGTAGAATTAAATATATTTATATTTAAAATTACAAGTACGCTCTCTCAAGAAAGACACCACTACAGAGCCTAGGTATTCACTCAACCTAAAACTCTGATACCACAATGTAACGACCCAACTTCCAAATTCCAGGAAGTCGCATCGTTAAGAAGAAATAAAGTGATAGAAAAGAGAAAAGAAAGAAAAGAAAGAAACAGACAACATCAGAATCTCTCAGCGGAACGAATAAATTATATTATATCACATAATACTTTACATAGTATCATATACATCAGAGTTTTATAGCCAATACAACACAAACTAGAGAGTTATAAACATCTGTCTAGCGATTACAATTCAAGTACATCAGAGAAAAACAGATACAACTCAAAGACAGCGGAACCACTATATATATATCTACACGCTGAAGCCTCCTGTTCCATTATCTCCTCCAGAACTCGTCAAAGCAATCCTGAATCACTTGACTACTCATACGTAATATGAGTACCCAAGAGTTTAATAAAACAAAAAATAAACACTCAGGTCAGACAGGGATCTGGTGTGAGTAAATGGTTTAAAAATTTCTTAACTTTTAGAAAATCCTTTGAAAACAAAGGGTATCACGTAAGAATTCCCACACATAAACATGGAAAAGTTTTTACCTTACGCTAACTAAAGCGTTTGATAGGAAATCCAGTGATATTATAATAGTGTCTAGGGTTTTCAAAATAAAATACAAAAATAGCTGGAATGCTTACATCTCACGTTCCAACATAGTTGGGCACAATCAAAACTGTACAGGCACTTATTGAATTTTGGATTCCATCAATGGCAGGGCTACTGGGGTACTGCCCGTCATAGTACGTGGCCTAGATCACCGTACTGAGGAGCCACCCTAACTCCCCTGCAACACAAGGCCGGACTCATTCCTTACTGAATAGTTCCGAACAAGACAACCCCGACGGTTGGAGCTCACAACCGTCCACACAGCCGAAATAAAAGGGACCTCTAGACAGGGGTAAATCTCACTCTCAAGTGGGGGCTACCCACGAAGCCTTGCTGCACATCCCCTGTTTTAGCCATTCCCGGTTGATGAGGTTTGAGGCTACGATTACCTTTATAGAACACATCTATCTTAGAACGCTCATCGTCCACCTGCCGATGTTCTGAAAGCATTCAATCCATACAAGTTCGTTCCGGGTTCGAACGAAACCGAAGGCATTATCTCGTTGCACTCATATTGGAATCACCCTCAGAGTCAACGACGATAACCCTTGCACTCTGAACCGCCATCTCGAATCTATAAGTACTATTCCGTCAAACTCATTACGGAATCACCCACAGAGTTATACTGACGTATAGCCCTTACACCTCGAGTCTTCACTTGCTCCACTTGGATTAACGACCTAACGTTTAATTGGAATCGATGTGGTTTTCGGATATCCAAATATGGAAACCCGATCCCGGTCTCATCGAAACCAAACGTCATTTTAATGTCCAAGTTGTACTTAAGGGTTTATAACTTATTAACTCATTTCATTAGCATCTATTTCACACAGGTAGATAAACTACATATTCTCATCATAACAGATAACCCATAACATTATCACAACAGATAATCATCACAACGGACAATCATCACAACCAAAATAATCCATCATACTATAACTAAGCATCCATATCCTATAGATACTACTCATCTCATTTTTGAGATCACAACCATCCAAAGGTATATCAATATCATTCATAAGCAATGATATATTATCCATCATTTATAATTAATTTAAAATGAATTAAATTAATTACTTCTATCCTTAATTAATTTAAATAAATTAAATTAATTACTCACCTATAAATCTTGCTTATAAATCTATTGATTAATCAACCTAGTTAATTAATCATTCATTAAGTATTCAACTTGATTAAACATCTATGATTAATCATTCACTAATTATAATAAGTAATTAGTCTTAAATTAATTTCATAAAATTAATTAACCTTAATCATAAGTAATTAACATTTAATTACTTAATTTATTAATTAACTATAATTAATTACATTTATCCTTAATCAATTACAATTAATTAATCACTTAATTAATTAATTATTACTTAATTAAACAATTCTTAATTTCATCATTAATTATAATAATTAATGATCTCTAATTAATATTTAAATTAATTACTCAATTAAATCTAATTACATTTAGTAATTAATCTAAAATTAAAATACAATTATTAATCACCTTGATTAATATTTAAATCCAGTAATTAACTACTCTTAATTACTTATTAATAAATTAATTATCCAATAATTAATTATCTTTATTAATTAATCCTTGATTAATTACAAAAGTAATTATCCAAATTACTTTATTAAAATAAATCACCTTTCCTTAATTACATTCCAGTAATTATCAATTAAAACTTCTCTAAGAAATCCTGCTCCATAAATTACATTAACTAATTATTATCATTAAATTATTAAATTATTTCTTAAATTAATTAAACTAAATTAATTAATTTAACAAAGCACATTATTAGAATTAATTACAAAAGTAATTAACCCTTAATTACTTTTATAAAGTAATTATACTTAACCAATTACAAATGATAATCTTCAATTAATTAATCTAATTAATTCATCAAAATTAATCTCATTAATTAATTATTAATTACCCTTAGATAATTAATAACATTTTCATTAATTCCTTACTTAAGAAAATTACCTTAGATTAATTATTTATTAATCATTTCTAATTATAAATTAATCCAAAACATTAATTGAAAATCAATTTAATAAGTAAATTTCTAAATTATCTTAATTATTTCCAAATTAATCCATTTACTTATTGATGACTTATTAATTATTCAAATGTATTTAAACAATACACTCCTAAAATTAAATTCAACTTTCATTTTAAAATTTAAGATTTAAAAAATGTTCAACCAGATAAACATTTCCAAATTTAAATAATTTACAAACCTAAAGATAAAGAGCCATCATTATTATATAAGAAAAATCTATATTACTAAATTTTACTAATAATTTTATTTCAATACTTAAAGGAAAGAATTCTTTTAAATTTAAACCTTTATTTGAAATCATATTCATATTTAAATGCTACTTAAAAACATTTCCTGTCCAATATTTAAAAAAAATTCAAACTATTTTGAAGTCAAACTAGTTTCAAAGTAAAACTGAAATCATACTTAATTTGATTTCAAAACTAAATTTTAAATCTGGCTTAAAATTTAAAAAGTTCATTTTCAAACTTTGAATTCAAAAGTACTCTTGAATCTAATTCGAACTTACACCTAAATTTGATTCTTGATTTAAACATTGAATTCCTTTTAAAAAAAAAATTAAAAAGAAACAAAACTGTTTTAAATAAAAAATCTGGATTTAAAAACCTGAAGCTATATTTACACTGTTTCCAGATTTAAATTTAAATCTTACTTAAATTTAAATTCATCATTTAAAACTTTTGAATTCATAAGCTCTCTTGAATTTTAATTCAACCTATACTTTAATCTGAATCATAGCTTTTAAAAAAAAAATTGAGTTTTCCAGATTTTAAAAAAACAACAGCCCAGATTACCACCTGCATAACTAAACTCGAGACCACCAACAAAGTACTTCGAGCTAAACCCTCATTCACTTCGAGTTACAACAGTAACTGCACGAGGTTGACTTCGAGTCACCCAAAACCTACACACCCAGAGTTCACCAGAGACAACAATCCACTGTGCAAATGCGACCACTGCTCCGGCGACTTCCAGCTATCTTCACCAACCTCTCCAAGAAGCCATACATCCTTCGACATAATAGCAACCATCAACAAAATTCTCTGTAGCTTGAAAATAGATTCAAGCAAAAACATCAACCTGAAGAGCTTCACCACCACATACCAAACCGGTCAACTCTCACTACAACCTACTCCGGCCATTTTATGACCTCCAATCTCCGGCCAATGCTCCCCCTATATCCCCACTACCAAACCCCAAAACCACAGACCACTCGAATCACCACAGAGTACAGGAAGTTACAAGTCTTCATCACTTTACAGCTTGGGTTCAAACCTGAAAAACCACTCTTGCCATCACCACAACTCTCTGACCATCTTCCCTTTATTTTCCCCACTCTCTCCAGTCAATCATACACCTCCAGAAGGAATTCCAGATCCCAAAATTTATTTTTTTGACCAGATACCCAAAGTCCCTAATTACTGAACAGTCTATAGTTGCTAATCACAGAAGATTTTAAAACTTGATGCATGTTTTAATACCATGTTTTTAAACGCGTATTAAAGCTTTAAACTTGATTGAATAATTTAAAGATGTTTGGTAATTTTTACTTTTGAAAAAAAAACAAAATCAATTACTATTGTTTCCCAGAGTTACAGATTTTTTTTTAATTTAATTAAATTTTACAAACCTACATCTATGCTATACTAACACAAATTTGTTTACACAATAATTCCTAACTAAGATTCAGACATAAAGAAATGGTTTTGTATTTAAATCCAAGTAAGAACATAAGCATGACTGTTAAAACAATTTGCACCACATTTTTCTGCATATTCTATAAAGTACACAGAGCATCCATCTACAACAGTCAAAACATACTCAATTCTATTAGTACTTATGCATAGATAAATTTGATACAACCTATAAATAGTGATGTTGCTTACTAAAAGAAAGAACAGAGCAGTTATATTTTTTATTTACTAATCACTGTTTTGATTTTCTTATTTGAACAACAATTTAAATTAAACCTTAATTTCTGCAAATTTTGATAGCTTGGGTTTTTTTTTTTAAAGTAGAAACTGTTTTTAAACATAGATTTACTCACCTTAAATGAAAACAGAAAGCATTCCAGATGCAAGTCATTTCCAGGAGCCTGAATCTCATTGTATTGACTGAATCTGCTTGCTCCTCTTGCATTACTTAGTTGATGTTGAATTTGCGCTAACTTGCTAGTTGAAATTGATTATAACCTGATGCTTGCAGGCTTTTGGAACTACATTTGATGATTTTAGTCTGCATGCTTCCCCAGATTCTTTGCTTGAATTGATCTTACAGGTTGCAGAATTTGGGTTGCAGATTCAAACCAATTTGCAAATGTATTTTCTTTTGCAGGTTTTAAAACTTTGATTGCAGATTAAAAGAATTTGCAAATTTGGGTTTTCTTTTGCAGGTGTTAAAACTTTTGTTTACAGATCTTGATTGAATTTGGGTTGTGGAATTTAGAGTGAAAATGATTTCAGTTTTCTTTAAATCTGAACTTAGATTCATTAAAGGAGATAAGGTGTTTGAAACAAAAAGATTTGTTTTAAGTTTTATCTAAAATAATTAATTCAATAATGTTTTAGTAATGCCACTTGTTGTTTAGATATGAAAATTAATTGCTAGTGTCTACTTAAAAACATGAAGCTTAACACATGTATGATAAAGATAATTTCTTTGTTTAAAAATGTTTTAATTTAAGATTAAACCATTTCTAATTTTAATTTAAGATGTTTTATATGTTTTATTTATATTTAGTCTTTAAATGATTACAAATGAATTATCTTTACATATTTAAATATTTGTTGAATATTTTTTTAAAAATTATTTAAAACTAATTTTCACAAGAGAAAAAAATTAAAAACAAAAGAAAAATGTTGAATTCATTTTATTTAAAAGTTTCAAATCAAAATATTATACTTTAATACAAATAAACTAAATTTATTTCAAAACAATTTTAAGACAAAACAAAATAAACTTTATTATAAAATACAATTTTTAACTATTATATATTTATAACAAAATATTTACTATAATTTCTTTTTGAAAATACAAGATAGATTTATAAATTGACTTTTGAAAAAGTTTCAATACTATTTTCAATTTAATTTGATCAATTCATAAAATATACACATATATATATATATTATAAATTTGAAAATATCCTTTATTAGATTTAAATTTAAAGTAAAAATCAAAACACCTGTTTATAATGTATACACATATATACATTATAAATAAAATATTTTTAAATCAGCCTAGAAAGAAAATTTTATCATTAAAATATTTTTAACATTTTAAAACAATAAGATTCTCAAATTCAATTATCATTATAATTTTTTTAAAAGAATATCATTTATCAAACAAAATAATTATAAATTTTCAAAAGAAAATTATGTTTGAATTGGATAATTAAATCAATATATAACATTTTAATATAATTATAAATGAAATTATTAAATAAATATTGCCCAAATTTCCGGGACATCACAGTGTTAGGGTCTGGTTTTGGGTTTAATTCGGTCGGCCAAACATGTATAGGATGATGGTGTACAAGCAAAAGTAGTGATGCATGAACTACACCAGCTATAAGGCAAAATAATCATGATTCAATGCACCATTGGGCTCGGACAAAGCAAGGCCAAGCACGGCCAGGTCAGCAGTGGGTCAGGTATAGGTGGGGTAGTGGGTTTCAGGTCATCTATGGGTGGTGGAGGTGGAGTAGGTGGCGGCCAAGGGGATGTTGGAGGTGATGAAGGCATTGTGTGTTCGGCTAGGCATATAGGGTGAAGTTTATTCAAGTTTTGGTGGAGTTTGATCAACTATAGTGCACGGCCAGTGGCTTGGGGCTGTACTGGAGGAGGTGGTGGGTGGTTCACGTGGTGGAGGAGATGGCATGGTGAAGGAGGAGCAAGGGGCTGAGCATATAGGTGAAGGAAATGCAAAGAACATAAGAAAAACAAGAAAATTTGCATAGAAAAGAAGAATTTTTTTACCCAACTCTTCTACTTTAGGTATGGGCAAAAGTTTATGAGTTAAGAAACTCTTTAATACGTGAAAATGAAGAAAAGAAGCGGCTAAAGCAATGAGAAAAGTCGGCCAAAGAAATGAATGCAAGAGTTGGTTGAAATTGAAAAGACAATAATACAAAAGGACCTAAGCAAATCAAAGGTCACAAACTCTTTGAATTGCCATATTTTCTTTTTAATTTTTATATAACTGAAAAATATATATACATTCAGATAGAAATACGAAAATTTAGTAAATAAACAAAAATAAATAAATAAATATTAATTATATATAATTAAATTAAGAAAATAACAAATAAAATGTGAACTAGTCTTGAAAATGTGAAAATAAATGAAACAAACTTTGGAAAATTTTTATGTACTTGAAAAATATTTATAAATAAAGATAAGAGCAAAAAATAAAAATTCATTCACAAAGATAAATAAATAAATTTTAATTAAATATAATTTAAATGAAGAAAATAGCAGAAAAAAGGAACTAGGCTTTAAAATTTGAAAATAAATTCAACAGGCTTTGGAAAAATTCAAACATCAGTTTAAAAATATGTAAAAGACAAAATTATACGTAACATAACATATAATAAAAATTTGAATATGATATGACAAATAAAAATATTATTTATATAATTTAAAATAAACAATATTGTTTAATAAAACAATTTACACCCAATATTGAAACAAACATAACTTTCACAATATAACTCCGATTTCAACGAAATGAAAAGTAGTATTCTTAAAATTTAATCTATTTTCATAATAAAAGATAAAATTCAAAATTCAAAATATTTAAAATTAAAATTTAAAAGTCAAAGTTTGACCATATTGACCAAAAATTCAATTTCTAGAAAAATATTCAATTTTATTCAAGTTTGGAAATATAATTCACATAATAATCAAAATTTATATTTAAATAAAAAAATTTATTTTAATACATAAAATAAAGTTTTTAAATCAGGAAATTCAATTTAACAGAAATAAAATATACAATAAAATGGTCACAAAAATACAGGGTTGTTGCACTCTCCTCCACTCAAAACTTTTCGTCCCCGAAAAGGAATGAAATACGGGAAACACAGAAACATAGAATAATTGAATGATTAGGAAAAGAAAAATAAAAAGAAAGAAAGATTTCCATTGATCGCATCAATCATGACTGGATCAACAGAAATTCCATTACTAGAAACAATATGTCCAAGGAATCGGACTTCATCTTTCCAGCAATGGCATTTAGAAAATTTATTAAGCACAGCACAAAAACAAGATTCATCAAATCAACAAAAGAAAGCAAGAGCATTAGTCAAACCAAAATGCATGACTAACCATTTATAGAACCCATTCCCAGAGTTCCAGGAAAAAGATCTGTACGAAAAGAAATTTCCCGTTTAGGAGGTAAAGCAGTGACTTTACCAATATATCGGAATAGAATCTGATTACAGGAGTCAAATGAAGATCACCACCAAAGCAATGATCAGAATAGAAAAGTTGCACATGCTTACAAATCCTATTAAGGTTTGCAGAGCCCTAATTAGATTTGAAACACATAAAAGAACTGAAGCAAACTCAGGAGAAAGGAGATACCCAATCTTATCACACAAATCAACAGAAATAAGACTATGGAAACTCTAGTATCAAATAAAACACGGATATGATACAGAAATAAAGAAAGGTTGCACCGAAGAGTACCTTGGTCATCACTAGGAGTAGGAGCGGGTGGAGGAACTAGAGAAGATGCCAATGAGACGGCAAATATAATAGAAGGCTTAATATCAGTAGGAGGAGGAACAGCTGCATCAGCTAAAGTAGGACAGCTATTGGCATAGTGTCCCTTCTGATCACATCTGAAGCAAGTGATGGAAGAAAGGTCAACAGGTTGCCTATGAGAAGGAGGAGATGAAGAAGATCCCAAACCCGAATTCTTTAGCAAATCTGCTTCTGCTGCTGGAAATTAGGCTTTCTCTTCCTAGAATTGGCAGAGGAAGACTGAGATGAAGGAATAACATCAGAAGCAGGAGCAGTAGCAGGAGCAGGACCCTTAGAAGTAGGGTTCTCATAACGGATAGCCATATCCATAAGCTGGGTGAAAGTGCCATGGACATGAGAAATGAGACGACCATAATACTCAGGACGAGCATCAGATATGAACTTCTCATTCTTCTTGATAGGAGTGTCAATCTAGCTAGAACCGAACTTAGAAAGTTCGTTGAACTTTCTCTCATACTCAGCAAAGGACATGGTACCCTGCTTGAGATCCATAAATTCACGATAAAGCTGAGATTTCCCGGTTTCGGGCATCCATTTTGCCACAAAAGCCTCTCTGGAAAGATGATAGATAAACTTAGAAAAGCATAAAAAGATAGAAAAACAGAATTCAAAGAAACATGAGAAGATACCTAAACTGTTTCCAAGTAATATCAGCTTCGACGGTGTTAGCCATGACAGACTCCCACCAATCTAAAGCAGACTCATGCAACTGCCAAGCTGCTAACTGACGCTTCTGGGCATCAGTAATCTCAAGACCAGTAAATATCCTCTTAAGACTCCGTAACCATTGCGGAGCCTCAATGATGCCCTCCGAACTGGTGAATGGGGTTCCACCTAGTTGAGAGAATTCCTTACAAAGAACAGTGAATCTAACAGGAGCAACTGGCTGAGGAGCTAGGGCCATACCACGACCCCTACCTCTGGCATTTGCTCGATTCATCCTGAAGAAAATCAAGAATGAATTTAGTATAAGATAAAGACAAGCCAAAGATAAATTAAGATAAGACAAGAGAATTCACTTGGATGAATATCCTAAAGAAAGAAAAATAGATACGAAAGGAAGGAAGTTAGAAAACATTTGAAAAATCCTTTAAAACAAGAAAATTTTATATGTCAAAATAATCTTTGAAAATCTTTTGAAAATATTTTGAAAAACATTTTGAAAAATCATTTTACACTTTGAAAATACGTCACTCACAAAGAAAGTGATTCTGAGATTGATTTCACTCATTCTAGGGTATTTCTACCCTATCTCTAATGAGTTTTTGCTCTTCATGCAATGGTTTGCCAAAAACCAAAGCTCTGGTACCAAATGTAACGATCCACCATTGTGTACAACTCAAATCGACAAGAATCCACACATGTCGGACTTGAATGATGCAAAATAACAGATTGTAAATAAATTTGAAGCAAATGAAATCAAATACACAGAATCACAGAAACAGAACATATCAGAATAACTCGCAGCGGAATATAAAAATAACTTAGTAGTTCATGAAGCTATTATAACAAAGTCTCAACCCAAATACATAATAATAGTTTGAAACAACATAATAGAAATCTCAAATACATAGAAGTTCACTAATACATAAGATAAACTAGAACAACTAAAACAGAAATAGATATATAAATAGATAGGCAGAATCTCCAGCAAAGACCAGCTACAGAAAGAGAATCCAAAGCTGTGAATACTCAGGCTGACCCGAGCGTAAAGCAGAACACACAACACTCGAGTCAGGACAATATATACTTATATAATGTAAACCAACTCAAGTGAACTGTAAATAAGATACAAGTAACTTAATGGATGCCTGGGACCTCCCGTCCTCTAAGGATCCGTCAAACTATTTACTATATAGTAATATTGCGCTATATAATAATGTCTACAGTAAAATAAACTTATTTTTAAATAGTGTCCCGGGCTACCCATATCACCCTTCACACATAGTAGTCCCAGTAGTCTATCCAGTATCAGCATATCTCCAGATCGGGAGGCTACCCTAAATACTCCATGGGCTACGGGAGAAAAACAAACTCGTAGTAAAGGCTTGGTATGGTAGGTGACACGACACACAAGGCATTTCCAGGGTAGATATACCAATTACGCACACGGGCTGGTGGTAACGCAGCAGCCACATACGCCTACCTCGGAACACACTCCCATATCAAAATCGAAGGATGGCCATATAATCAATCACAAGTAAGAGCATAGTATCGAAGGAATGTGTCCAACCAGAGAAGCTACCCCTTTTGGCCCAAGATCGCTCTTGTTTTAGCCACCTTAAGCAAACTCACGGGAGTCAGGCCCACGTAATATACCTCAAGAATGTCGCCACCATCCTACTTCATTCTGGAATCTCCACTATGTACGCAGTTGTTAAAGTGGTTTTCGGTATCGACAGAGGATATGTCCATATCCGATCCCGGTCTCTTTAACAACCAATCGTTATTATAACCCGTAGTTATAATTTAAAAATCATAGTTTATACTTCAAAATAAAGTATCATTTCAAATTCAAATCTTGATCAAAATAAAGATTTAATCATTTCCAAACCATTTCAATATATCAAAATATCATATCTTTCAAAATTTCATTTCAAATCATTATTTGAATTCAAATCCAAATATCCGCATTTAAATATCCTTTTTAATTCAAATATATCATTCATTTATTATCCTTTCAAATCACCTTTTAAATCAAAACAATTCAATTAAACCATTTAAAAGTGAAGTCATTATATCTATAATCAAATATTCAGTTTCCAAAATTTTAGACAAATTCTGAGCTCATTTATTTAAATCAAAACCTCAAACATTCATTTCAGCCTACCGCAACACTTATCAAGTGCTACTGTAGCCCTTTAATTAGTTTCATATTTTAATTATCTTTCTGCTATCGCGGCACTTACCAAGTGCCGTAATACCACTTAATTATAATTTATACATAGTTCATTGGTATCAACCCCAGCACTTACAAAGCGCCGTAATATCATTTAAGTTAGAAATAATAGCATTTCAAAATACTGTTAATTACATTTCCAATATTCTATATAATTTCACAAACAATTAATCTTTTTTTCTTCTTATTTTAATCATTTTAAACTTATAAAATCATATAATTTCAGTTCTAAAACAATCATTTAAATATCCTTATATTCATGATTTTATAAGGTTAAATTTCCATTCAAAAATCAATATCTAATAATAATTCACATATTAAATTCACACATTCAATTTCAATTCTTTATAATTAAATTTTAATTAACATTTAAGTTTACATTTTCAAATATAACCCATTTTCATTTTATTTACTTAACTTAAAATTTCACTTTTAAAACAAGATTTATAAATTCCAATTTAAGTTACATTTCAAAATTCAACTCAATATTCATTCATTAACATTTTAAATTTATTCAAAAATAATTAATATATTATAAAAATATCATTTTAAATTCATTTTAATTCAAAATATCATAAATTTATCATATTTTCATATTTAATTTAAATTCCATTTATCACAAATTATAATTTCCAAAATAACTTACATTTTAAATTTTCTAACTTTACCATTAATTTATTTTACTTATAAATTCTTAGAAAATCAATAATACTTTACAAAAATCATTTTTAATTAAGTTTTAAATCAAAGAATTATAATATTTACATTTCAAACATATCTTTAAAATTTTAGAAAAATACAAATTAACCACGGGTCTGTATATAATTTTCTAGCCTAAGTAAAGTGATACGGGAAATATATCATTTCAACCTGTAATTTACAAAGAAAACGCGGTTTTGTCATTTCAAACCCGCAGTCCTAAGTAAAAGAAAAATAATTGAAAATCATTCAGGCCTGTCATTTCAGCCCATAACGATTTTCCCTTGTTCTAAAGTCTGTTCGGGTATGTATCGTTTCAACGCATAGTGATTCTAATCTAAAGGGAACTTGTAGTGTGATAAACAGATATAAATAACATAACAACATAATATAATAGTAACATATGATATAACAAGTGTTTGAGCATGGGTGAACATCATATGGTCATAACATAGCAGATATAAGATGGTGATGTATTTTACAGATTCAAATGTAATCAGTTCACCAGTCATATATGTACAAAACCGTCTGGTGAGAATAACTCACTGGTATAAGCTGGAGATGACAACAAACGAATGCACAACTGAGATCCACAAAAGCACGATGGCACGACAAAGATTTGAGTTTGAGAGAGCCAAATATTAATTGCGTTGAACACATTCAAACAAGACAATACAAACAACATAAGTTTCAACCCAAATACGATTAACAATGGTAGAAATGAATGCATAAATCATCTCCAAACCACTTGCACTTGCCTTCTACCACTAATGCTCCAGCCATAGGTCAAACTAGCATGTAAAAAGTGTGTGTTAGGGGTCTAGTTTTGGGTTCAATTGGGTCGGCCAAACATGTATAGGATGATGGTGTACAAGCAAAAGTAGTGATGCATGAACTACACCAGCTATAAGGCAAAACAATCATGATTCAATGCACCATTGGGCTCGGCCAAAGCAAGTCCAAGCACGGCCAGGTAAGTAGTGGGTCAGGTACAGGTGTGGAAGTGGGTTTCAGGTCATCTATGGGTGGTGGAGGTGGAGTAGGTGGCGGCCAAGGGGGTGTTGGAGGTGATCAAGGCATTGTGTGTTCGGCTAGGCATATAGGGTGAAGTTTGTTCAAGTTTTGGTGGAGTTTGATCAACTATAGTGCACGGCTAGTGGCTTGGGGCTGGACTGGAGGAGGTGGTGGGCGATTCAGGTGGTGGATGAGACAGCCATGGTGAAGGAGGAGCAAGGGGCTGAGCATGTGGGTGAAGGAAATGCAAAGAACATAAGAAAAACAAGAAAATTTGCATAGAAAAGAAGAATTTTTTTACCCAACTCTTCTACTTCAGGTATGGCCGAAATTTTGTAAGTTGAGAAACTCATTGATATGTGAAAATGAAGAAAAGAAGCGACTAAAGCAATGAGAAAAGCCGGCCAAAGAAATGAATGTAAGAGTTGGTTGAAATTGAAAAGACAAGAATACAAAAGGACTTAAGCAAATCAAATCAAATGCAAGAGTTGGTTGAAATTCGGTCTTAAGAGATAGAGTTTGGAAAAATTCAAACATCACATTAAGAATATTTAAAAGACAAAAATATATGTAACATAACATATAATACAAATTTGAATAAGATATGACAAATAAAAATGTTATTTATATAATTTAAAATAAACAATATTGTTTAATAAAACAATTTACACCCAATATTGAAACAAACATAACTTTCACAATATAACTCCGATTTCAATGAAACCAAAAGCAATATTCTTAAAATTTAATCTATTTTCATAATAAAGATAAAATTCAAAAATTTAAATATTTAAATTTAAAATTTAAAGTCCAAGTTTGACCATATTGACCAAAAATTCAATTTCTAGAAAAATATTCAATTTTATTCAAGTTTGGAAATATAATTCACATAATAATCAAAATTTATAATTAAATAACAAAATTTATTCATTTCATAAATAAAATAAAGTTTTTAAATTTGGAAATTCAATTTAACAGAAATAAAATACAATAAAATAGTCACAAAAATACAGGGTTGTTACAAAACGAAAAGCGGTATTTTTGAAATTTAATTTATTTTCTAATAAAAGATAAAATTCAAAAATTCAAAATTTTAAATTTTAAATTTTAAAGTCAAAGTTTGACCAAATTGACCAAAATCCACATTTTTTGAAAATATTCTATTTATTCATGCTTGAAATTATAATTCGCATAAAAATCAAAATACATATTTAAAATAACAAAATTTATTCATTTTAATAAATAAAATAAAGTTTTTAAATCAGGAATTTCAATTTAAATAATTAAAATATACAATTAAATTAATCACAAAATACAGGGTTGTTACACTCCCTTCCACTCAAAACTTTTCGTCCCCGAAAAGGAATGAGGTACGGAAAAGCACAGAAAAGATAGAATGAAATAGGATTAAGACAAGATGACAAGAAGATTGAAATTATACCTGATAACTGTTGTTACAGGTAAGTTTAACAAGGTGGAGATGATTTTCCCATGATCCTCCAGAATCAAGAACACAAGCACGAAAAGATTTCTAGAATCTGATTCACCCTTTCCTTTTTGACCGACGGTCTGTGGATGGCAAGAAGTGCTCAGATTCAAAAATGAGTACCAAAGATTATCAAAGATTATAGAAAGGTTTCCAAACAGACCGATATAAGCAATAGTTTTCCCATTCTGTAGCAAGATAAGGGAAATAAGGACAACCAAACGATAGTTTGAAAAACAAAATAAGATAATAAATTTGAAACCATGAAGATTTCTACTTAAATTGATAGTTAATTTTACATAAGTTAAATAAATCTTAACCATCTCAAATTTCATTATCTTATCATCAATTTATCTAAATAAACAATTTCAAAAGTCATGGATTTGAAAGAAAATCATTTATTATACCCATAATGTACTCAATAAAATTAATTCTTCTTTATGCCTAATTAAAATTAAATTTATTCCTCTCAATATATTTTATCACCTATGTTAAATATATTTATACTTATTATAACTACTTTAAGTTTTTTTCTTAGTTCCTTTAACCTCATTTTATATTGTAAATTATTCCATTACCTTTTTCTTTATTTACCTCTATTAATCTTTTATAACTAAAATTTAAGTGTATAACATTTATTATAACCACTCAAATTTTATTTATAATTTTTTTTATATATTGTATGTTATCCAATTACATATTCAACTTTTGAAAATTAAGGTATGTTATATTGGAATGAAATTGTGTATTATACAAATAAAACTTCCAATTCAATCATTTCAAGCTTAAATATTTATCCAAATCTTGTAATTATACTTAAAAATTATCTTTCGAGATAAAATTTAGGAATTAATTTTTCAATAAATTTTAAACTATTTAGAGATAAATAAATGCACATTACTATATATATATATCCATTCAAATTTGAAATCATATATCAGCATATGTTATAAATCCAGTCTTATTTTAGAAATTCAAATCAATTAAATTCCCCAAAACAAAACTGTAGCAAGACTACAAAACTGTCTCTTCACTTCGAAACTCGAAAATGAATGTCGATGATGTTTCAGTCATCACCGAAGTTATTTTCCAACAACAAAGAGAATAGCACTAATTTTAAACTTTAAAATTCTTTGGAAACAAATTTCTATTTGAAAATACTTTAAATAGTATATCCTTTAAAACTTTAAAATACAAGGTTTGAAATCCATCGGAAATCAAATTCTCAAATTCTTGTTTTAAATACATTTTAAATTTCCAAATAAATTTATAACCATGTTTTATAGTTCAATTATTTATATATGAAACAAGAGATAATGATATATAAAATCAAATATTATTTCTTAACAACCAATTCAAATAAAAAATCCAGAAAAAGATTTATAATATAGTTACAAAATTTATTTCATTACCAAATTTGAAAAACATATTGTGTCAGTTTGCCCTGTTTAAGTGTTTTGGAAATCTTATCGATAGCATTGATCAAACGAATTGATCAGAAACCCAAATCAACATCAACAACTCAAACAACACAATATATAAAACATTTTAAATATTAGTTTACAAATACACTTCAACAATGATTTGAAGATAAGTTGGAAGCAAAGATGAGTTGAATAAATGACAAAATAGGAAGATGGATAAGCTTATATAAATCGTGGGCAACCTTAACCGGGTCAACCGTGACTTAAAGAATAAGATCGATGTAGATTTTCTGGGGTAAATCTACATTCGGTCTTAAGAGATAGAGTTTGGAATTATAAAAGATACTAGCATCTAAACCGAGGATATAAAATGTTTGGTGAATCGATGCTATTGTAAAGGAGTTTCACCCCTTTACAAATAAATTTGAGATTGGCGGGACCGCCGACTCATTATAAAGATCATTCGAAGTGGAGTATAGGTACTCCAGAATCAAAAGAAGACAAATAGTGAGGGACACTAATGGATTTTGGAACCGCAGGGAACGTTCCAAAATTCAAAGGAATCGAGTCAAACAAGAAGAGATTCAAATTTGAATGAAAGTGATTCTGCAAATACATTTACCATATATGCTAAGTTTTGCCTAGAGCTACCAAAGCTCTGATATCAACTGTAACAATCCGATATTTTCAACCATTCGCATCTGCACATATTGGACTTGAATTGCTCAAAATAACGTTTGTAAATAAAATTTGATAAATCTCAGAATATACATTAAATAAATAATCAAAGATCGCAGACACAGAGTAAATAATAATGCAGCGGAAGTAAAAGAGATAGTAGTAAATATAAGATACATCAGATTTAACAAAGATACAATAGAAGAGTAACCAGATACATCAGGTACAAATCAGAATACATCACTGAAATCACTGGATACTGAAAGCAAAATAGATGGTTGGATCTTCAAGCAAAGATCTAACTCCGAAGGTGAGTCTTGAATGCTGAATCACTCAGTCTGACTCGAGCGTAAAGAAAAACACAAAGCACTCGAGTCAGGACATAAATACTTATGAACTGTAAATCAACTCAAATAAACAGTAACAAAATGCATCAGCAACTTAAAGGATGCTTGGGATCGCCCATCCTTTAAGGATCCTTTAAACTATTTACTATGTAGTAATATTGCGCTATTATAATAATGTCTATAGTAAAATAAATTTACTTTAAAATAGCGTTAAGGAGTGACCCAATATTCCCCTTAACACGTAATAGTCCCAGTAGTCCATCCAGTATCAGCATATTTCCAGATCGAGAGACTACCCTAAATACGCCATGGGCTATGGGAGAAAAACAAACTCGTAGTAAGGCTCGGTATGGTAGGTGACATGGTACACAAGGCAATGCCAGGGTACATATACCAATTACGCACACGGCCTGGTCGTAACGTAGTAGCCACATACGCCCACCTCGGAACATACTCCCAAATCAAAATCGGAGGATGGCCATCAAATCAACCACAAATAAGAGTATAGTATCGAAGAAATGTGTCCGATAGGAGGAATGACCTCACTTGGACCGAGATCGCTCCTGCTTTAGCCACCATATGCCAACTCACGGGAGTTGGGTCCACGTAATATACCTCAAGAACGTCGCCACCATCCTACTTCATTCTGGAATCTCCACCACGTACATGGTTGTTAAAGTGGTTTTCGGAGTTGGCAGAGAGTATGACAACTTCCGATCCCGGTCTCTTAAACAACCAATCGTTATTATAACGCCGTGGCCTTTTCAAAATAGTTTATACTTCAAAAAGATCAAATCATTTCATTTCAAACCTATATTCCTTTCAAAATAGTTTATACTTCAAAACCAAAACCACTTTTTTTATTTCAAAACTATATTTAAATCAATACATATCATTTCCATTTCAAACATATATTCATCTTTCAAAAATCATAATACTTTCAAAGTTATAACTCTTCCGAAACCAAAATACTTGAAATCATTATACTTCCAAAATCATAACATTCCAAAATCATAACATTCCAAAATCATACATTTGAAATCATGGAACATTCCTTTAATTCTTTACATTTTACAAATTTATTCAATTATACCCAAATTTTCAAATTTCCAATTTAATTCAATTCAAACCATCAGTTTCAGTTCGATTCAGTTTCCCAACAAACCATTTCAAATCATATCAGTTTCAAATATAGATTTGATCCACAAAATAAACTATCCAATTCTTAATATATTTCAAAGCTTTAATATCCTATGTTTCAAAACTAATTTTTATAATTTCACATATCTTAAATTTAACTACATTATTACTTAGTTTTGAAATATTCATTTCATGAATCCAATATCATTTAAATAACTCAAAATTACAAGTAAACTAAATATCACATTCTTTATCAAAATAAAGATTATGTCATTCAAAACCATTTAAAAATCATTAAAATATCATATCCTTTCAAAACCTTCACCAATTCATTATTTGAATTCAAATTCAAATATTCAAATTTAAATATCATTTTAAAATCAAATATGTTATTCATTTATTATTAAAAATATCATTACAAAACACGTTTCAAAATTTCATTCAAAAATTCATTTATCTCATTTCATTCCATTAACACATATCCAAGTAAACCTTATTTAAATTCAAATTCAATTTTAAATTCCTTAAAAATTAAAATTTAAATAATAAAATATATTTAAAATTTCACAAATTATCAATTCCAAAAGTTAAATCATTTAACACTTTAAAATATAACTCAAACAGTGTTAAAATCTATAATATTTCAAAACATTGTCAAATTATAGCAACGACAACATTTATAAAGTGCTATCGTATCATAAAGTTTCAAAAATAGTTTAGCTCAGGAATGATGGCATTTATAAAATACCGCAATAGATATTTAGTTATTTCAAACATAGTTAAGTTCGAAAACAACAGCATTTTAAAAATGCTGTCATAAAACTACAACATTTTAGAAATACTATTAATAAAATTCTAGATTTTATTATAACTTTTCAAAAACAATAAAACTTCAACTTTAGCAAATTTTAAACTAATAAATTATATTTTTAGGCTCCTAAACTTTCACATTTAGATCAATTTAACATATGATTTATCACAATAAAAATTTATAATTGAATATCAAATTTTAAAAACTCAATTCATTTGTTAAGTCAAAATTCACTGTTTATTAACTTATAAATTAAATAACAACTTAACATTTTACTTTAAATATCATTTCAAAACTTTAAATTAAATTTCCTTTATTTACTTACATTTTAAAAATAAAATTTAAAGTTAAAAAATCACATTTACTTCAAATTTACATACATAAATTCACAAATCAAAAATTAATATTTAACTTTCTCAAAACCATAAAATATATATTTTTAAATCAAAATTTCATACTTTTAAAAATACATATCTTAAGAAAAATCATTTAAAAAAAATATACCATGGGTCTGTATATAATTTTCTATCCTAGATCAAGTGATACAAATATATATCATTTCAATCCGCAGTTTAAAAAGAAAACCTGGGTTCTATCATTTCAAACCCGCAATCCCAAGTAAATAAAAATAAAATAAAAATCGCTCAGGCCTATCATTCAGCCCATAATGATTTTTCCCCACTCTAACGTCCATTTGGGTATGTATCATTTCAACCCATAGCGATTCTATTCTAACAGGAAACTTGCAGTGTGAACATATGCATAAACAATATAAACATAGATACTAACATGTAAATGGCACAATATAATGTTATATATCATATGTCAGGTGATAATTAACAAAGTTAACATGGTAATAACATGGCATAGTATATCATATAATCATCATTAACTTGCACAAATATTTTAATTACTAAACACTTGTCATCGATTCACTAATTCATAAGTAAAATTGCCAGAGTGAGAAGGACTCACCTTTTCAAGTTGAAGTTAGCAAATCAAACCACACGAATAAATTCCAGAAAGCACGATATGGCACGACACAGCATGACAATTGATTTAAGTGAGTGAAGAGCCAAAGTGATGATCTAGCAAACAACAATAAGCAAGACAATATAAAACATGAATTTTCAACACAAAATAACATGCAACAAATTGAAATAAAATACAACAAAGACAAGATAGTTTTGACCTTGCCTTTTATCACTCCAATGCTCGGCCTAAGTGGAGCATATGCTCGGCTATGATGTGCTAAAGATCGGGTTATGGCATCACAAATGCACGACAACATAGAGTAAGTGAAGGATAGGAGTTATAACATGTAGAATATAAAGAGACAAGGTAAAAAAGCAAGCTTGGATGCACATTTTGGCTTGGCCTATGGGAAAATGGGTTCGGCCAAGGTCAGGCACAGGTCTGGTGATGGGTCATGTTGCGGCCAAAGGTGATGTAGTTGCTGGTGGTGGTGGCTAGAGGGGTGGCCGAAGTGATGTATGGAGGGGTAGGTGATGTTATGTGGTCTAGGCAAGGTTTCAAGGGTTTGGTGCAAAGTATTCTTATGTTAGCATCATAAGGAGGCACGGCCAGGTCATGGTCAGAGGAGGAGCTAATGGTGCTACTGTAGATGGTGGACGTGATGGTGGAGCTGATGGAGTAGGAGCTAGGGCCAGCAATGCTTTGAAGAAGAGGAAGCAAATCAATGAAAAAGAAGAAGGAAAAATAAGCAAAGGAAGCCATTAACAATTTTTTTTCCCTTTTCTTCAAGATAGCCGTGAGTTTTAGAGGAGAGTGAAAGTTTCTCATGTGAAATGAAAAGAAAATACATGGCTAGGAAATAACGAGTGAACGGCCAAAAGATAAAAATGAAAAGCCAAAAAGAAACTGATAGGACAAGTAAATGAAAAGTCAAGGAAAATGAAAAGTCTTTTGTCCATTTGAATTTCTATTTTCTTTTAAACAAAATAAACTAAATAAATTTCAGTAAATAAAAAATAAAAATGAAAAAAAAAATAAAGTTGAAAAAAGAATATAAATAATTATTTAAGGAAAAATAGAAAATAAACAAGAAAATATCTTAATAATTGAAACTAGAATTTAAAAATTATAATCAAAATACAATGAACATTAGAAAATTATAACTACACTTTTAAAATGTCTTAAAAGTAAAAATAATACATAACATGTCATGATACACAAATTAGAACATGATTTGACGGCCAAAAATATTATTTATATAAATTAAAATAAACAATTTTGTTAAATAAAACAATTTACATACAATATTGTAAAAAGCATAACTTTCACAATATAAATCAGATTTCAACGAAACGAAAAGCAGCATTCTTGAAATTTAATTTATTTTTATAATAAAAGATAAAATTCAAAAATTTAAATTGTAAATTTAAAAGTCAAAGTATGACCAAATTGACCAAAATCCACATTTTGGGAAAATATTCTACTTATTCATGTTTGAAACTATAATTCACATAAAAATCAAAATATATATTTAAAATAACAAAATTTATTCATTTTAATAAATAAAATAAAGCTTTTAAATTAGGAATTTCAATTTAAATAATTAAAATATACAATTAAAATAATCACAAAATACAGGGTTGTTGCATACGTTTTCGTCGACATAAACGAACTCGACTTGGAAAATTGTAAATTTTAGTGGTTAGATCATGAATTTTAGTTGGGAAATTGTTTGGGTTTTGGGAGTTGATCGGGAATTGGTCGTGGGGCAATTTCTGGCAAACGCGAAGTCTTTGGGCTTCGAGATTGAGGTTAGTGGAGGCTGGAGAGGTGCCGGTCATGGGAAAAAGGAGTCGTGATTTTTCGAGCGGAGTGTTGGCGGGCTGAAGTAGTTGTAGGGTTTAGGTATGGTTTAGGTGAGGTCCGGTTTCAAGGCTAACGGTGGCGACGAGGAGCTTGGGGATGAGTGCGGTATGGGGGAAAGCGTAGAGTAGGTTATGACGAAGCTTCGGGCGAGATTTGGTGGATGGTGGTGGTTCGTGGCAGCGGTACAAGGTGGAAGTAGGGTCGGGTCTTCTTTACGGTGATGGCGAGCTTGCTCGATTTTGTCTCGGATGTTTTCGTGGGGTTTTGGGTAGCCGGGGTGGTTAAGAGAGGCGAAGGTGACTTGGAGGTGGATCGACGGCGATCGGCGAGGCCTCGGGGTGGCATGTGCACGTGCACATGGTTCTTGGATGTATCAGGTAATCGTAGGGGTTTAGGTAGATAGAGGAAATAAGGGAAGAATTAGGAAGAGAAGAGGAAAGGATTTAGGCTGGACAAGAAATTAGGCCAAGTGGGCCTATTGGTCAGCGTGACAACAATAGAAATAAAATAAATGAAGTTTCTCAAAGTAAATTCCAAAACAAATTGTATAAGGTTAAATGCTTTTGAAACTTTATATTTCCTGATATATAAGTAATTTAAATTTTAAAGTAATTCAAACCTTAGGATAGTAAATGATCCATACGGATAAATAATTTAAACTTAAGTTAATTAAGTTAGGGTAATAAGACACATGTTAATTATTTGAATTAATTCCTAAGTTTATTAGAATAAAATAAATAGTGTAATTAGTTAATGGTTAAGTGAAAATAAAATGTTTCGAACTTTTAATTAATTAAAAGTCTTAAGTTAATCATATGTGTTAATAATTTATTGATTCCAATATCTAATTAAAATAAATTATGATTAAATGGTTGTAATTAGTTGATAATAATTAAATAGGAATTGTAAATAATTTTTTTGGCAAGGCCGACGGGGTTAAATGGACCCCGACCATTTATTACTACACCAAAGAAAACTACACACAAACAACAGAATACAGGGAACACTTGGCATAGCAAGCACGGGGGAAAAAACAAAAACAAAAGAAAGAGTGGAAGACAACAACTAAATGTTTAGTAGAAAGGAAGCTCGTATCCCAGGCTCAATTGCGAACGACAGCTGCCCCAAAGAAAGACATATCTCACACATTATCCACCTTTTAAACACCACGTCAGTTTTAGCATTGGCAACATCAAAAACCCTGGCATTTCTCTCCCTCCAAACAGCAGAAATAAAGCTTTTAAGAACTACATTGAAGATTCTTCCTCTTTCGTTATTGATTCCAGCATGATAATAAACTCTTTCCCATTCAGTTCGATTGTCGTGGGATACATTCTGCCTATGAAGCCTCGCCATCACGGATATCCAGATTAGTTTAATAACGGCGCACTCGAAGAACAAATGTTCGACCGATTCAGGCATATAACTGCAGAATTTGCATGAGAGGTTAAAGCCCAAACCCATGCAAGCAAGCTTCGCATTAGTCAGCAATGCGCGATTCAAAACTTTCCAAAGCATGAAGTCATGTCTCATACTGCTATCTCTTCCCCACGTACGTTTCCACCATTTCCATTGCGGTCTAGCTCTGTTCTTCATCATAAATTCGTATATGTCTCCAATTTTGAAGGTAGCTCTCTTGTCCCCCCACAGTATACGCGCAGCTACATCTGAGACAGGCGTAAAGTTGCTAATTCTTCTCCATATATCATGTATCCTCGGGTTTGACCATGAAGTACGTGCATTTTGTATGTTGTGTAGAATGTCCCTAACTTTGGCTGCATGGTGAATACCAGCCTGTTGCGTTTCACAGTGATTAAGTTGTCGCCTTAGGATGAGACCCGCCTCCAACCAAGGGTCATCCCAGAATTTCACACTATACCTTGGGTTCGTGTTCATTTGGATGAGTGGAAGAACCTTATCTTTGAGTTTGAATATGCACTGCCACGTCCAACTCAAATTTTGAGGCTTGGACATGCACCATATACTCCTCCCTTTGATCACATTCTTGTCAGACCATTCAGCCCAAAGACTGTCATTGCTATTATAAAAAGTATCAATATGCTTAGCGAAGGCTGCCATGTTCCATTGTTTTAAGTTGAGAATACCCAACCCCCCCTTATCCATTGGTATTTCAACTAAACTAAATTTGATCGGAGCTATATATCTACCTGAAGTCCTGCCCTTCCAAAGATATCTCATGAAAGCACCTCTGATCATTTTAATCAATTTAAAGGGAAGAATGTAGGTTCTAGCCCAGTACACCTGCATAGAGAAGATCACGGATTTTATGAGAGTTAATCTTCCAGCTTGACTGAGCAACTTGGAAGTCCAACAGCTCAACTTGGCAGTAATTCTATCGAAAAGAGGAAGGCAATGGTTCGAAGTGATTCTAGAGGTTGTAACTGGAAGACCCAAGTAAGAAATTGTATTGTGATTTAGAGATAACCCAGTGATTTGAGAAATAAGAGCACATTGCTCAGAACTAACACCAGCAACGGTGATGTCAGATTTTAGGAGATTCACTTTCAACCCCGTCATTTCGTAGAATTTGTCAAGAATGTGCATGATGTTAGTAAGAGTACAGGTGTCAGGAGTACAGAACACAACAAGATCATCAGCAAACAACAGAGCAGAGATCCTTGGTTCAGTGCAGTTAGGATGAAGCTTGAATTTACCTTGATTAATTATCCTGTCAATCATTCTTGTTAAAAGCTCCATGACAAGAATAAAAATATAAGATGATAGGGGGTCTCCCTGTCTGATCCCTTGTTTACTGACGAAAAAACCCTCGTTCCTGCCATTCAAACTAACAGAAAAGGCGGGAGTAGAGATGCATTCGTAAATCCAAGCAATGAAATGTGGTGGAAAGTCCATGAACCCCATGACCCTAACAATGCTGTTCCATTGCAGCATATCAAATGCCTTCATTATATCCAATTTCAACATTGCTCTAGGAGTAACATTCCTGCGCTTATATCCCTTAATGAGTTCATGGGATAGGAGAACATGATCCAAGATGCTCCTACCAGGTAAGTAGGCAGCCTGATTCTTAGACACTATGGTTGGAAGCACATTCTTAAGTCTGATAGCTATGACCTTGGCGATACATTTGTATATCGTATTACAACAGGAGATGGGACGGTATTCATTAACATTGTGAGCATTCTTGGTCTTGGGAATCAGAGCTATGTTGGTATAGTTGAATGACCTGTAGAGTTTACCTTTTTTAAAAAAGAGAAGAATAGCATTAGTAACGTCGTCAGAGACAATAGACCAACAGGTTGTATAGAATAAGGCGTTCAGACCATCCGGTCCACCACAAGATTCAGTATTTAAAGAGAACATAGCCTGCTTTATTTCTTCATGAGTTACTTCATTGCACAGACTAGCTTTCTGAGCTATATTGAGTCTTGGAAGTATGTCACTGGGTATTTGGTCAATTAGTGGCATGAAGTCGTTCATATTGCCATATAGGTCGGAGAAATGTTTGACAATAGCATCCTTAACCTTGTCAGGTGTATTATGAAGATTACCATACTTGTCATATATTGTTGTGAAATTTTGGCTTGTTTGCTTATTCTTTAGGCTGGCGTGGAAGTAGGCGCTGTTTCTGTCACCCTTTTCTCGCCATTTGATTCTTGACTTCTGCCTAATCATATCACTCTCTTTACTCAAAGCTTGATGATATTGCGTAGTGAGAATACTCTCCTCTTCGGATAGATTAACATTATTGACTGAGGCCATCATTGCTGACTGTACTGCGATAAGCCTTGCCTTGATCATAGTACTCAACTTGTCACCTTGACCATATTTATTGTACGCCCATTGCTTCAATTCTTTCTTCGTCTCCTTGATTTTTTCCTGCAAAACAAACAAATGATTTCCCTTTTTAGGCTTTTTCCATGCATTTGCCACAGTATTTTTAAAATCAGGTTCAGAAACCCAGGTGTTAAAAAATTTAAAATTTGTTTTCCCTCTCAAATCCGCTTCACGAAGGTGTATTATTTGGGGGGAGTGGTCAGATAAGAGAGGAGGGGGAAGGAGGTTGAAGAGAAAAGGCCATTTAGTTAAAGCATAGTGGTTCGAGAAAGTGTGGTCAATGGTAGAGAATGTTCTGCCTCCTATCCTTCTTTTATTGTTCCACGTGTAAGGCATGCCCACAGTCCTAACCTTAACAAGTTCAGCATCGGAGAGAGCATCAGCAAGGGGCTTGATTTCACTAAGAGAGAGAGGGTTTCCTCCAATTCTATCAGAGAGCATATGGCAGCAGTTAAAGTCTCCAAGAATTAGCCATGGATGAGTGTTTTGTCTGAGAGAAGGGATGAGCGAAAGCAAGGGATCTCTGGTATTAAATGTGTTAAAGGCGTACACAAAGGTGACATAGAAGGATGTTTGGTCAGTAAGGTCTATGGCATGACAGTGAATCATTTGGGAAGTGGATAGAATGGGGGTGAGTTGGATCGTATTGGGATTGAAAAGAATCAGAATCCTACCGTACGAAGCTTCATTCAAGTTATGGATATATTTCCACCTAGGATTAATGTGTTCAGCTGCTTTGGATGTCAAGGCAAGATTCAATTTTGTTTCAAAGATTGCTATGGCTTCTAGTTGATGAGTTCTAATGAGTTGCTTGCATTGGTCCTGCTTAATCACATGATGTGCACCGCGTATATTCCATGCTCCAATGCGTAACATCATTGGGCAACACGTGCATTAAGGATCTCAATCTTCATATTCCTAGTCACAGCTTGCTTCGTAGACAAGTAATTAGGAATGGTGGCTGAAAGTGGTGTCACTGCTTGCTTAGTTGATTCCTCATGCAAATGGTAGATGGGCTGAGGGGGAGAAAGATGGTTGGTTGAAAGAGATGGGACTTCGACAGGAGGTGGAGCTTTGTATGCTTGGGGAGGAATGATTTTAGAGTAAATATGTTGGGTTGGGGGGTTGGGGATTGTTACATTGCTTTGGGTTGCTGTATTGTTTGTTTGCATTGTGTTATTCTCTGTGCATGCATGGTGCACGTTCACTGCTTCATGAGATTTTGAACTGAGGTTAATATGCTTGGTATTATTCTTTTTGCCTATTTTTCCTTCCTGCTGTGTGCAATCTCTGACTCCAACTTGGTGACCTTGTCTCGCTCCTTTGTCTACGTATACTGCATCTTCATGATTGTGAGTAACATCCATGGTATGCTCAACCTCCTCGCTTCCATATTTTTCTTTATTACCACCTTCTTCTTTATGTGAATATTGCATTTTGATTTTCTTTTGCTTTTCAACAACTTTACTTTGATCTTCTTGACATTTTTCACTAATTTCCTTGCTTTCGTCATTCACTTCAATCACATTATCCTCATCGTCCATATTAAGTAGCACTGAAAACTTGTTGAAGGTAAGCAAGTTGCCTTCAGACTCTATTTCACAAAGTTCTACTTCTGTTTCCTTTTCTTTCTCATCACCTACAGTCTCTAATTCACTTAAATCCACTTCTTTTTCCCCTTCTTTCCCAGTATTGGTCACATCATCTTGCAAAATGTTTTTATTTATATCAGCTTCTCTTGTATCGGTGTTAATCTCTTCTTTATCACCACTTTGCTCATTCTCACAGTTTGCCTTAATTTCTCTATCATTTTTTCCTTTTTCATTAATACTTCCTTTTTTCTCCTCCTCCTTATCTCCCTTGTTCTCTGGTTCCACCTTCTTCCTACCTACACGTTGCCAAACTTTGAAGTTCCTTTTTTGAGTTTGCCTTACATTCCTTTTCACTTTGTTTGAGTTAACAGATACCACTACCTTATCTCCATTCTCTTTACTGTTGTTTTCTTCCTTGTTCTCATACATATTTTCTTTCTTGTTGTCACAACACACAGTTTTATGACCAAAGCCTTTACATATCACACATACATCAGGTTTCCACAAGTACTGCACAAATATTTTTTGTTGCCCTCCTTCAACCAACTTTACCATGAACTCATCAGGAAGCTCCTTGTGTGGCCTTATTTCCACTAAGCATTTAGCGTAGCTCAGTCTCTCCTGCTTTTCTGTCATTTCATCCATACATAACATCTTGCCCAAATGGCTACAAAGCCAATTTATTCCTAGCGGAGACCAGGCATAAAGCGGTAGATTGTACAAATGAACCCAAACCGGTACCGCTGTAATCGTGCCAGTGACATTACTGATAGCTGGGTCGTATGGCTTGATAATAAACAACTTGTTGTTCATGATAATTGGATCACACTGTAAAATCTTGTTTTTGTCTTCAGAACAGGAAAAGTTAAATAAGAATAATATACCATCTGACTTAACTGTAACCGTTCCTTTTAGCTTCCATAATGCCTTGAGTTTGGAGATCACCGCTGTATATGACAGAGGTTTGTCGAGGAAGAAACCCACCAAGGTTTCCTTCCAAATCGATGCACCAGCATCAATAACTTCAGATGGTGGAACCATTACTTCATCTTCATAATCTGGAGACAAGTGAACGGGGATGTACTTCCCAGCATTCTTGGGGATGCGCTTGAACAACGAAGTCCATGACCGATCACTAGAAGGGGGAACATGCGGATCGGAGGTTAAGGGTAGCAGAGGTGCCGTGGTAGGGTCAGGGGGGACAAGGGGAGGAATAACGGTATGAGAAAGGGATGAGGTGGTATTGGTTGGAACATGAGGAGGAGGAGACGCCGGTGTGGCAGAAGGAGGGACAAGACTGTTGGAGAGGTACAAGGTTGTTTCAGTGGAGTTGACAGTGGGGATGGGGGGTACGTCTGATGAGACAGGGCAGGTAGGGTTGGAGGCTCCATGCGCAGACATGAGAGGAATTAGTTTAAAATAAATGGAATTGTAAATAATTAATCTTGGTTAAAATTAATTTTATGATTTCGTGACAAGTTAAGCTATTTTATGGAATGTTTATTGAATAACTTAGATTGCTTTAATATGTCTAGTATGTTAATTCCAGTTATTCTGCGATATGAAAACACCTTAATATGTATTGTTGAGTATAAAATGTGAGATGCTTTATTTGAACAGATATTGTGATGGAATTTTTTTATATGAACGTTGACATTTTGGAATTGAATTGTTTTGGCTTAAAGATGACATTAGGATTCAAAGAGATCGGCGTCAGATATCAGCGATATCCAGAACCACTTAGATTAGTAACTATCTCAAATTCTTTATAGATTTGATTATAAAACCAAATAGGCTGGAATGGAATAAATTAAGTAAACTTAGCCATTTAAACTAAGTAACGGTACTTAGATATTGTTTTGTGAATAAGTGTTTGGCTTTAGCAAGATAAAACTCGTAGTGGTGAACAAGTTACTTGGGTTTTCAAAGAGCTTTACAACTTAAGTATTTCATATTAAATGGGTTTACTCACGCTGGTTTCCAGCCTAACTCAGGTATTACTTTATTGTAATGCTCAGGTCAGACTGAGTATTACAGATTTTGAGGTTAGGACGTTCTGGAGCTCAGGAAGCGAGTTGGATGGCAGAAACGTATTGATTCAGCTTTATATTAGAGACCGTATAGTCTGTATTGATAGTATTACAAGACAAGTTGTTAGAACTGTCCAGTTTATTTGTGAATGATTGTACTCTGATATATTATATGTAAATTGACATTTATATCTTTCTTTGTGTAAATGCTGCTATTTGTATATTATATTTTGTTCCGCTGCGATTGTGAGATTCTGTGCTGTTGTTTTCTTTTTCTTCTTCTACATCCTTTTCTTCTTAACCCTAACAATCTTGGATTTCCGGCGTTCGATTGCACGGCACTTCTACGGTGAACGTATTAGTGTCGAATTTTCGGGGTCAAAAATTCTGGGTCGTTATAATTTTAACCTAAAACGATCTCCCAAATCTATAAGATCATTCGGGTATGTATCATTTCAACCCATAGTGATAACTGAGATATAGACATAAATAAATATCCAATCATCCAAAATTTCAACTAATAACATCCATCACAATCAACGTCCAAATTAGCAAATACATCACAACAATTAATTGGTTATCATTATTAGGTGTTTAACTAGAAATTATATTCAATATTAATTACATGGCTATGAAATTCGATATCAATTCAAATTAAATCTAAATGACAAATTAAAACACCAAATAGCAATTAAAAAACTTCAAATCGCATCATAAATCTAATTAACCAACATAAGTTAATTTAGTAGTTATAAGTGGATTAAAACACTCATCTTTGATTTGTCGATGATTAAAAATCCAATTAAATGCCCAAATTTGAATAGCGGACAAAGCATAAACTATGTCATCTTTAAGACTATATATGGACTGATATATTAGTGAATCTATAAAAGTGACTAATTAGAAAGTTTTTGAAAATTCTTTTCTCTCCATTTTCAAAAAAGAATCACTTAAAAAGCATCTGTCTTGAGGAAGTTATGGTCAAAACAAATAGAGGTGTTTTTTGAGTTGAAAATCTAAGTTCAAATATACTTCCAAAAGATTTGAGTTTTGGCATAGAAAATTAAGATAATTGAAGAAAAACGAAAGTTGAAGCCACTGGAAAAATAAATGGTTTGAAAAAAGAATCATATAGTTTGGTTCATTCGTGAAGGAGATATGATTGATACAATATGGGGTATTTTTGTTCAAAATTGGACCCTAGAAAGGACTTGGAAATTTGAGTTTTGATATAGAAATATTCGGAATGGGAAGAAGAATTCAACATCAAAGTCATTGCCACTGAAATTATATGCGTTTTAAAAAAAATTGATTTGGTGTAGTTTAGTGGAATATAGAAGCCATGGAAATAAGGGAAAGGAAGAGGGAAAAAGGAAGGGGAAAAGAAGGGAAAAAAGAGAAAGGAGAGAAGAGGAAAGGAGAGAAGAGGAAAGGTGGGGCTTTAGCCAAGGGTTACTGCCGTGGGTTGTGGGTGGCGGCAAGAGGAGAGAGGTAGGCTAGGGATTTGAAGGAGGAAGGATGGAATTTGATTTGGAGATTTAAAAGTTTTGGGGTTTGGAGTTTTCTGTAGATTTGAGGAAGAAGAAGAGTGCGTAGAAAGTTTCTCAAATGAGGAATTTTTATACGTACTCGGTTTTAGTCATATAGGAAAGTAGAAGGTCAATGTGTGAGAAAAGGAAGGATCCAAAGTCTCTTAGGGTTTCTAGGGTCTCTTGGTTTACTACGGAGCCCATTAGTCTAAAACATACCCAATAAGACTTAGCGAAAAAAATTGAACATAAATATACACTGCAAATGAAAGAAATAAACTACATGTAATTTTATAATTAGGAAATTAAGGTGGAGAGAAAAAAAAATGTCACGTTTTATCTTGAAAGCTTCAACATTAATAATGCATAAAGAAATGTACGTAGAAATGGAAAAGTTTGCAAACCAAAGGAAAGTGATATTTTATATATGCGAAAATGAGGTGGTAAGAATTAAATACAACCTAAAAGTCTAGGCTCAGGTATTAAACAGAAGGAGAAATGAATGGATCAAGTATTAATAATGAGATAACTATTTTAAAACGTGCATGCAACAATTAATAACAAAAGAAATGAATGGACCATGCACATCGCAAAACCTTCTTGAAATTCAATTTGTGAAACGTAACCAAATTAACTTCATTAACTCAAATAATATTCAAATCTGTACGTATTTAGTTTCTTTTATCTATGCATAATAAATAAAATTACTTACCACAAAGATGAAAACGTTCAATTTGGTTTTTCCAAATGATCTTTTATTTTCATTAAGGCATGCTTTTTGTTTAGCACAAAAGTTGCATTTCTTTTATTAAATCTATTAATTGCATCCACATTTTCTTTCCTTCTAATTGAAATATTTCAATTGCATTAATTACAATTACCTACAAAGTTAAATTTCAAAATAGACAACTAAAATAGATGAAAAATAGAATAATTGTTGCCTTTAGTCATTTAACCACATTGATAAAAAAAAATTATGCAGCAGAGCAATAAATAACTTACTTAAATAAATTATTTTTCTACTCTTATAATCCATCTATATGCTAAAATACAGTTCAGATATATATATTTCTTCCTTTAAATCAATCATTCTATTCTTTATTTTAATCAAATTAAACCTACATTCACAAATGAAACATTCATTTTATTTGATATAAATGTTCTTTTCATTAAACCAACTTTCCTTATATTTTCACAAAACTTAAGCTACGTTTAATCACACCTTTTAATTTACAATTTGGTGTCCTCTCTATCATTAATTGAAAATACTCAATTACATAAATTTCAATTGTTTCAAAGGTGAATTTCAAAATGGACAAAATAAATGCTATGAGAAATAGAACAATTATTTCCTATCAAATAGTGATTTAAATATATATATGCACTATTGGTTACGACAAGAATTATACATTTCTTACTAAATAATAGTTTCTCATCTCTGCAATCAATCTTTCAACTACCAGACATTTCAAATAAATAAACATATGATTTTATTTTTTAATAAAGAAATATTTATTATTTCTATTATAATTTATTATTTCAATCAATTGGAAATTTACACTCAGATAATTGTTAATATCATTCAAACCAGTGTTATTAAAATACACACTAACATTTGTTATCATCCTCTTATTATTGCAAACATATGTCATTAATAGAATTTTAATTAACCTCGTAAATTGTATTATAATTTAATTTGTATCAATAAAATCTTAATTATTTTATTCCTAACAATTTTATTTAAAAATCTTATTTAATTTAATACTTTTAAATGTTTTAAAATACGGGTTGTTACAATCTCCCCTACTCATAACTTTTCGTCCCTCAAAAGAAACAAGGAATCCAAAAATCTGTTATATTTTATTTAAGCAGTCAATTTATAAACAATTAAACCTACGTATTTAGGTTTAATAAAATTTAAAAATAACTCAAATTCTACAAATTAATTCTAAGTCTTAAATTTTCGAAAAATTTCGGCAGATTCTCTTTTGCGTGGATATGTCCGAAAAATAGTGATATCAATAATTACGATATATATATATATCATATTTCAATAATAAAACATTCCAAACCACGGGAAAACAATATAATATCGCTATAAAACCGTAATCCGAGAACGCACCTATTTGTCGGACAAACAACGTTTAATTTATGAAAATAAAACAGTAGCAATTGCTTCAGTAAATCTGTACTTCACTTATATAATCCAAAATAGTGAGAATTATGTACAAGAGAAATATATAAGTCATCGCAATCAATAACAAAACAAACCAACACAACACAACAATAATCACTTGCAAACAAAACCATACAAACATCATATGCAACCAAAGTAATCAATCATACATCCGTAGCAACCAAAACCAATGGTTTGTTTAGTTTAGAAACTTTTAATCGTGTAAGGTGATAAATAGGCTATCAAGTGTACCTCACTGCCTTAGATAGTTACTTAATAAATTATCCATACAACCTTAAACAGTTAGGAGTATCCATTTCCAAACATCCCATAAGCCAAAGCAACCAAGAATTTCAAATATTATTTACATTTATTCAATTGATTTCTTTTCACATCATTATTTACCTTTTATTTATTTTCATTCATTCATACAATGCCTTTTTCATTCTTTCATGTACTTATATAAATTATTTCATAATATCAACTTACGTTCATAACATTTCTTGTACATCAAAATTCTTATTTATAGAAATAATTCCACTAAACACTTCCGTTACTCAAGTTTTTCTCGTATAATATTCCATTACATGTTCCTATTTAACATTACAACTTTTAAACATTTCGAGTAAGTTATATATACGTTTATAGAATGTAATTGAACATTAGACAAGTTTATCTTATTTATATTAGTTAACAAAATGTTCAACATCTTATATCTTCCGATTTACAAGTTACAAATTTCCAATTTTTTATATATTTCATTAATCACTTAGTATCTATTTTTCTTATTTCTCATATTTTAGAAGTTTCCAATTATTAATATAGTCAAGATTTCATTTATTACCATAATTGAATTCTATAACTAACAAAAACTTAAGAAATAATTGCCGTGTTTATTTTAAATCATATGAAATAATACACACACACACTCTCATAGCTTTGAATATCCAATCACATTTTTAAATTAAGATTAAGATTTGTTTATCAAAACAAAGGTGTAGTAAAACTACTACAGAGGCCTTCCCACTTTGAACTCAAGAATGAACGTCGATGATGCGTGTCATCACTGAAATTATTTTCCAGCGACAAAAGAGGGAAGTACAGAATTTATTTCCTTTTACAAATTCTTTTAAAACATTTTTTCCCAAATCACATTTGAGAACATTCATCCAAAATAATTCCAAGTAATACTAGTATTATATTCCAATAATCACTTGAAAACAAATTTCAACTCCGAAACTTAGTTTCCCAAATTTCCAACTAAATTCATTTTATTTATAAATCATATTTTGAAATCAATTATTTGTAAAAAAATTCTTCTATCAAACAATTATATTACGTACAACTATTAGTGCTTCGAAATCAAGTAAATATTCCAAAACATACTTCCAAATAGCAATTCCAAATTATATTCAAGCATATTACTAAAATAAATTTCCCAAATCATTTAAAATCTTTAAAATTAGACATTCAAAGAAACTTATATAAATTTTACTTGAAATATTCATTTGAAAACTTCATTTGCAAATCAATCATCTTTAATACTTTAACACTTTCCAAAAATTTCATTCGTAAAATTCCTTGCTTTATATATAAGTACCATTTTTAGAAATCTTAAATAACATCTTTATAAATATATGTAAAATATTTGAAAATAATTATTTACATCATTATTTATATTTAAAAGTGGTTATTGAAAACCTTAAATCCATTATTTACAAATTTTAATAGTTTTGAATCTAAAATACTTTTCAAAAATCATTTATAAATCAGTAATCATTAACTTAAATATGTTTTATGGAATTAATAACTTCTCATAATATTTACAACATTGGTAATTACTATTAAACCATGTTATACATAAATTAACAATATTTTAAATAATTAAAAGTATTTTGAAAAGAAAAAGAAAAAAATGACCATAATATCATTTATATAATACTTTGTCAAAATACTTTTATAACTTGATGTTTTAACAAGTTTATCCTCGTTCTTGCAGACTCTGGTCGTGCGTCGATCAGGCGCAAGGCTAGAATTCTCCAAGTACTTAGTAGACCTCTTTCAACCTCTATTAAAAATACTTAAAAACATTAAAAATAGATATGGAAAGTACATTCCCCCATGGATCGCAGTTACGCAATGGTTATGCCGCTATCCTAGTGGAATTACTTGTAACTGTAGGCATCTCGCCTCTCGACCTATGCCGTGGTTGATAGATCGTAGCTACGCACTGGTTACGCCGCTACCCCAATGGAATCACTTATAGCTGTAAGCATCTCGCCCTTTGATTTACGCTCTCCAACAATATCAAATGAATATAATAAGTGACCCACCAATGGGATTCGACCAAAGACCCACCAAAGGGATCTGATAAATGACCCACCAAAGGGGTCCAATGGAAGACACTTCCCATATCATTTACTTCAAAATATATCATACAATACATAGTATCCTTTCAAAATTATAACTTCAAATATCGTACTTATATAAATTCCATTATATAGAACATTTCATTTTCAAATAGAGTACTTTCCAAAATCAACGGTTTTCAAAATCACCTTATATTTACATAATGTCCATCTTATATAAGAATCAAAATTTTCCTAAAATCAATTATGTTGCATGAAGAGCGATATGAGATTGAACATCTTTGCTTTATAAAAGTTTTGAATTTAGAATAGTTTTGTATATAATATATTTTTGTAAAATAGTTTGTTTAAGAAAAATAAAATAAAATGGTTTTGTAAAATGGTTTTAAATTAATAGTAGTTTTTCATAAAAGAAAATTTCAAATTTAAATTACAAAAATATCCAACCCAACCACTTTTAATTTCAGCGTCAAAGCATATCAATAATATTAGAATATAGGATGTACGTATGTCATCATTTCGCAAAATCACATTAGATTGCTCGCTCGATCACACAAGTTCGCTTTCGAACTAATATTGTCCATTCGACTTCCCAAATGAGGACTTCGATATGGTTTCTTGACTAGGAACCATCATTCTCCTTGCATAGCCATATACTATGATAGAGAATTCTTGAATCGAACAAAAATCCATATCAAATATTCGCCATCAAGAATCGAAGGAAAATCCTAACATGAAATGGTGTAATTCACCTCGAACTTATGTACTCAAATCTGGATAAAATTAATTATGCGAATAAAATAATATACGTACAACTTACGTATCTATTCCAACTTGTTTCATCATAATTACATTTTCAACTTAAATTCACTATAAATCTCATTTATTAACACAAATATTACTTCATACTTTAATATATTTTTTCAAAAAATTTCGCCAATTAATATAAAACATTAATATATTCATTTTCATAATATTGTTTATATTTCTCTTCAATTTAAATTACATTCATTTCACATGTAATATTTCTTATTTAATATTGCATTTATTTGCGAATCATTTCATAAGAACTTTCCTTTAGTTTATAACCAATTTATGAAAGCTTAATTAATTTTTATATGACATTGTTCTTGTTTAAAGTTATCACAACTTTATTTATAACCATTTATTTCATAACAATTTACAAGTCATGGCTTTGTTTTCAATTATTTCACTTTTAGTTCATATTTGTTTATCCAATTAGTTTCACTTTTACTTTTCAAAATTATTTATGACACATTTCATAAATTTTAACTAAATTTATAAACACTTTTTTTAATTCAAAACTACAGCATTTCCTTAATCACAATTTCGATTTAAACATGCCAAGGCTTAAAGTTCACACTTGTATATTATTACGTTACATGCCAATAATGTATACAATAATTCTATTCATTTACTAAACATAGATATAACGAATTTAACCTTGTTTCACTTGCTTTCAATTTAAGGTTACCAAATTCAACTGATAATTCAACAAAATTTGTATATTTCAACTCATATGTTAATTCAGAACTTTCAACTATCCAAAATTTTCAGACATTCTATTTTATTTCAATAGTTGATACTACCAATCAACAAACAACAATATTCACAACCAAACATTTCTATTTCATAACCAAATATCTTGATCATTCATTTTATTCTCTTTAATACGCCATTACTGAACTAGTATTTAGTCCATAAATTAAATCAACAATAATTAGCCAATGCTTATAAACTAATAAAAACTCAACTAATCAACAATAGACAATAATAACTAAATACTACCATTTCATATATCAAACCCATTACAAATAACTATATTAGTTATAAAAATTTATTCCCATATATATATATCATATAATATTAGGAGAAATCATTTCATTTCCAAACTTATATAAAACATTTTTATGACACTAACAAATACGTGTTCTCATATATACACTCAGATAACTCATTCTAGGGTATTACTAGCCTATCTCTAATGAGTTAACCCCAACATGCTAAGGTATGTCTAAACCAAAACTATGATACCAATTGTTACGACCCACCTTTTTGGATGTTTTAAATCGACAATTAACCACACATGTCTAATGCAAACCATTCAAAAGAGAGGATTGTTAATGGGGTAAATAAGAAAATAAAAGAAAAGAACGAAAAATAAAAGGAAGAATCTCGCAGCGGAATGACAAAATATAATAATTAAATAAATAGTTCATGAAGCCGTTTTAGTAATAACATGTAACAACCCTGGTTTTGGTGATTACCTATAGATATTAAATTATAATAGTAGTTATAATTTAATATTGTAAATTAAGAATAAATTGGAGATTTAAATTATTTGTTTGGAATAAGCAATTGATTTTGGGGAATAAAATGTGAAAAATAAAGTTTTGAAACTTTACTTGGTTAATTAAGTTAAAATTGAGCTAATCATGATTTTAATATAAAGAAATGCAATAATTTTGATAATTGTTGCCAAACGTTTCTTATATATTTTTAAAAGAAGCATTTCATTTAATAAGTTATATATTATAATTAAAAATGGAAATTTGGTTTAAAAATAAATTTTGGTTGTAAAATGTTGAAAAAAATGGTTTGTTATATTTTATTGCATAAGAAAATAATTTTTATGTAATTTTTGGAGCTAAAAATAGAGTTTTATATGAATTATTGTGTAAATTGTGTATTTAAACAAAATAAGGATTTTTAATAATGAAAATATTTTTATAACTAAATTATCTTTTTAATTGTTATAAATAAATGTTTGTGAAACATAAAAATATGTTTTTACAATTTGTAGAGATGAAATCATGTAAATAGACATATGTTGTATTATGTAAATTTGAGAGTGTTAGGGTAAATTTAGTGTTAGTTAGATTTTTAGGCTAATTAATTCTTTTGGGTCAAACCCATTTGTTCACTAACCAGTAGAGTAATGAGAAAGCTTCTTCTTCCTCAAAACAGTATACGTACATTTTTAGCAGAAAACAAAAAGAAGAAAAAATATTCCTCTTTCAAACCTTAGGCTTCAAATCTCCAATTAATCAAAGTCTTTGTTGAAATAAATCAAATAATAGCTCTTTTCTACAGGTAATCAACTCCAAAACATATATTATATCATCAAATTTCGATTTTGAGATTTGGGTTGTTTGTAATTGTTTCTTTTCTTGTTGCATGCCTCTATTTTATTCATTTGATAGGTTGTTGAAGGATCTTCTTGTCTAAAGACATCTACTTTCTTGAGTTAGCATAATTAATCTTCAATTATTGCAAGGTGAGTTAATCACTCACACTACTAGCTTTATTCTACCAGAATGATTGTTATTGCTATATGAATTAATTGGATGGGTTGCTGATTGAATTGCTTTCAAGTTGGTTGTGGTTTGCTGAAAATTATTTGTGAAAAATTACTGCAGTAAAACGGCAATATCTTAGTGCGTATTTACCCTAATTAGCTCACTCTTTTTACAGTTGAAAGAAAATTCTGTTACCTACAACTTTTTTTTAATCACTTTCTGAAATTCTGTTGTTTACAGGTTCGAAATTTAGTTTGAAACTGATGTACACAGCTCTGCTCTGTGCAATTATTTTGTTGAAACCTGATCTTAAAATCTCCATAACTTTTGAACGGTAAATCAAAATTGAGTGCGGTTTTTTTTTGTTTGAAGGTATATTTATAAGGAACAACTTTTATGTTTATCATTTTCTGTAAATCGACATTTTTCTAATCGTAATATGTGTTGAACATCTAATAATCCCTCTGTCCTGTGTTTTTAATTTCAACTTTGAAACACGGAATTGTTTTTGCCATATCCATTTAGTATTTCATCGAAATTTAATAATTTTTAATGTTTCGGAAAGAAAAAATAATGTGCTACAACTTTCATGTTTTGAGTATTTAGTAATTTTGAGGTTAACTATGTCAAACTTTGATTTTTCTACTGCTAACCCGAGAGCAAAGTCTATATTTGCTCTGTGCTTGAAGCTGAAACAAAATTAGACATAACTTTCTCTTTTTTGATCGGATTTTGATAATTTTAGATGTTCTGAAAAGAAAAAATCATATACTACAACTTTCATTTGTTGAGCTTTATGTAATTTTAAGTGCTTATAGGACAAAATTGAACTTTTCTACTGCTAACCTGAGAGCAAAAGCAATATTTGCTCTATAGTTGAAACTGAAACAAGATTTGCCATAACTTCTTTGTCTCTTAACCGAATTTGATAATCTTAGATGTTTCAGGAAGCTTAAACTTTGTACCAAAAGTTTCATGTTTTATGTTTTCTAAAATTTTTATGTTTGCTTGGTCAAAACTGTGGTTGTTTGTTGCTGGTACGAGAGCAAAATGACAACAATAACAATTATTGACTTGAGGAGTGTTTTAGCTTATTTTTGCTCTCACTTCTACTTGGTTTTGATGATTGTTTTAAGATGTTTTGAAATCTATAATGCCTATTAACATGCTACCTATATTTGGAGAATTTGAAAATTTAAATTTAAATAGAATTTGAATTGATTTTGGGTTAAATTTGAATTGAATTTGTATTGAACTCAAGTTATTGGTCTTGAGTTATCTTTCTTGTTTTTCATTGTTTTCGAGCACGGTTTTCATTAAACCATTTTGAAGTGATATTTGAAATAAATGAAAATTTCAAATTATTATTATATACTATTTTAAAATTATTCTTCTAATATAAAATATATTTATTTCCTATAATAAAGGAATTTCAAATATTGGTTTTATTAATCATTTTGGAAAAAAAGTTTTAAAAGCTTTTATTCTCCAGTAAACTATTTTAAATGTAAATACATACTTTTTCACTATTCGAACATATAGAAAGAGAATTAAACGATTTAGTAAAACACGTGGTATGGGACATGTGCGTTTACTATTTGGTTAATTCTAGACTTGTATGATCGAAGCTATTTGAGTTTAATGATTTTGAGATGTTTTGCCATTTTATGGTGTATTTTAAGTTTTATAATTCCTATTTATTGGAATTATTTAAGATGGTCAATATTTGACAAGTATTATGGTTTAAGACCCCCTGTGTAGAAGTATGGTCGATGAGAACCATCATGATGTTTTATTTACTTGCCAATGATATAAGACAAGTCTTGAGTATATAATTTCATATTTTGAGATTTATGGTTTATGAGGAATCATCACGATGTTTTCACTTGTCGAGGAGATGAGACAAGTTACGATGCTATTTAATTCTTGTAGATGAGATAAGACAAGTATGGTGTCTTTCTATCACTTGCCAATGAGACGAGGCGAGATATGATTTTCTGAGTTTTAAGATGTTCCTAGTGTGGCATCGACTAGCGGCTAGTAAACAGTTAAGTGCGAACGTGTGGTATGGGACATACGTTAATACTTTTCGGGTTCCTATCCACGAGTTTGTGACACATTCACGATGTTTACCTAGCAGAACTGCTTTGAGAGGTGTCAGCGACCTTGTCATAAGGACGAACTACTTTGGAGGTGTTAGCGACCTTGTTAGGGATGACAAAATGGCTTTGGAAAGGTGTCAGCGACCTTGTCATGAGGACGAACTGCTTTGGAAAGGTGTCGGCGACCTTGTCATGAGGACGAACTGCTTTGAAAGGTGTTAGCGACCTTGTCTAAGGCTTCGGCCTTTTGAGTTTAGCACGTGCAGCATTGCTTCGACATTGTATTCAGGTATCATCTATTGGACTTAACTTAAAGTTGGTGTGGGATATCATCTCTTCTTTCGCTTGAATAGTTTATTTCTTCCGCATAAACTGATGTTTTTACATTTGATTTGATGTATATGGTGTGGTTGAGTACCACCTTTATTGTATTCATATTGTATTTTACTAAACATGTATCGGCGTTTATGTATATACATGATGTCGATTACTGTTCTGTGATGTGCTTTACATTCAGTTATTGTATTTTGTTCTGAAAGATCCGTCAACCACCTATAGTTTTGGGTTAAGCATTTACTGTGTATGTCGATCCATTGAGATAGAAAAGAAAATTTATGTTGCATTTATCGACGTATTCAGTAGATGTTTAAGACAAAGTTATACATGGTCGCCCTTAACCAGCCCTATTCTCCGCTTTAGTAGACGGAATTACTCGTTAATTCCCTTTACTAAGGTGGGTCTCGGGGTGGGGCGTTACATAACATGTTATTACACTTTTGCAATTCAAATCAGAGTTATATATACACCAGGAATAAACAAATAATGCAGCGGAATACAAGATGTAGTGGAATAATAATAATAAATAGTAATAATATATTGAATCTTTGTCTTCGTCCTCTAGAAAATAGTCTTTAATACACCAAAAAGCTGAGATTGACCCGAGCGTAATGAAAACAAAATGCTCAAGTCAGAACTAAAAGATCTTATATAAGTCAAATTAATCTAAAATTAAATGTGAGTGAAATGGCTTCTGAGATGTTACGGGATTTTCCATCTCCTATCAAGTGTACAACGTGAATATAATTATTAAAAGATTTCAAATAATTTGAGATATCAATTTTAACCACTTTAATTAAAAAATTCAAAGTCTAACTTAAACCTTTGAAATAATTTAATTCCAATACATAATCCAAATTCAAGAAATATATGGATGTATAGATCATTTCAACCAGTATCTAAAATTAAAATTTCCAAATCAATGAAAATCGCTTAGGTTTATCAATTCAACCTAAAATTATTTCTCTAATCTATAAGATCATTCGGGTATGTATCATTTCAACCAATAGTGATAACAGAGATATAGGCATAAATAAATATCCAATCATCCAAAATTTCAACCAATAACATCCATCACAATCAACGTCCCAATTAGAAAATAAATCACAACAATTAATTGGTTATCATTATTAGGTGTTTAACTAGAAATTATATTCGATATTAATTACATGGCTATGAAATTCGATATCAATTCAAATTAAATCTAAATGACAAATTAAAACAACAAACAACAATTAATAAACTTTGAATAGCATTATAAATCAAATTAACCAACATATGATAATTTAGTAGTTATGAGTGGATTAAAACACTCATCTTTGATTTGTCGACGATTAAAAATCCAATTGAATGTCCAAATTTGAACAGCGGTCATACCAGAAACTAGGTCAACTTTAAGAAAATATACGGACCGACATATTAGTGAATCTATAAAAGTGACTAAATAGAAAGTAGTTAAAAAATATTTTCTCTCCACTTTCAAAAAAGAATCACTTAAAAAGCATCCGTCTTGAGGAAGATATGGTCAAAATAAAAAGAGGTGTTTTCTGTGTTGAAAAATCTGAGTTCAAATATACTTCGAAAATATTTGATTTTTTAGACTAGAAAATTAAGGAATTTGAAGAACTAATCTAAATGAAAGATGAAGCCACTAGAAAAATAAATAATTCGAAAAAAAGAGTTACATAATTTGGTTCATTCGTAAAGGAGATATGATTGATACAATATGGGGTATTTTCGTCCAAAACTGGACCCAAGAAAGAGCTTGAAAAATAGATTTTTGATATAGAAATATTCCGAATGGGAAGAAGGGTTCAACAACAAAGTCATTGCCACTGAAATTATATGCGGCTTCAAAAAGAATTGATTTAGAGTAGTTTATTGGAATATAGAACCCATGGAAATAAAGGGAAGGAAGAGGGAAAAGGGAAGGGGAAAAGAAGGGAAAAAAGAGAAAGGAGCGAAGAGGAAAGGTAGGGATTTGGCCAAAGGGTTGCTGCCATGGTTTGCGGGTGGCGGTAAGAGGAGAGAGGTAGGCTAGGGTTTTGAAGGAGGAAGGATGGAATTTGATTTGGAGATTTAGAAGTTTTGGGGTTTGGAGTTTTCTGTAGATTTGAGGAAGAAGAAGAGGACGCAGAAAGTTTGTCAAATAAGGAATTTTTTGTATGTACTTGATTTTAGTCAGATAGGAAAGTAGAAGGTCAATGTGTGAGAAAAGAAAGGATCCAAAGTCTCTTAGGGTTCCTAGGGCCTCTTGGTTTAGTACGGAGCCCATTAGCTTAAAACAAACCCAATAAGACTTAGCATAAAAATAGAACACAAATATGCACTGCAAATTAAAGAAAACTGCAGGTTATTTTATAATTAGGAAATTAAGATGGAGAGAGAAAAATATCATATTTTATTTTGAAAGTTTTAGGCATTAATAATGCATAAAGAAATGTACGTAGAAATGGAAAAGTTTGGAAAGCGAAATTTTATATACGCGAAAATGAGGCGGCAAGAATTAAATACAACCTAAAAGTCTAGGCTCGGGTATTAAACAGAAGGAGAAATGAATGGATCAAGTATTAATAATAAGATAACTATTTTAAAATGTACATGCAACAATTAATAACAAAAGAAATGAAGGTACCATTTACATCGCACAACCTTTTTAAAATTCAATTTGTGAATCGTAACCAAATTAACTTAATCAAATAATGCTCAAATTTGTACACATTTATTTTTTTATTGATGCATAATAAATAAATTTACTTACCATAAAGATGAAAACGTTCAATTTGGTTTTTCCAAAATGATCTTTTATTTCCATTAAAACATCTTTTCTATTTAACACAAAAGGTGCGTTTCTTTTATTAAATCTATTAATTACATCAATATTTTCTTCTCTTCTAATTGAAATTTTCAATTACATTAATTACAAAGTTAAATTTCAAAATAGACAACTAAAATGGATGAAAAATAGAATAATTGTTATCTTTAGTCATTTAAACACATTTATAAATTTGTTGTTTATATAGTAGAGCAATAAATAATTTACTTAAATAAATTATTTTTCTACTCTTGTAATCCATCTATATGCTAAAATATAGTTCATATATATATATATATATATATATATTTCCTCCTTTAAATTAATCATTCTATTCTTTATTTTAATGAAATTAACCTACATTCACTGTAACAGCCCGGTATTTCCAGCCATTCGCATCCACACATGTCGGACTTGAATTGCTCAAAATACCGCATTGTAATAAAATTTGGAGAAAATGAAATACAATCACAGAATCACAGACACAGAAATATCAGAATAACTCGCAGCGGAAATTAAAATACCATAGTAGTTCATGAAGCTACTATAACAAAATCTCAAAACAAATACATGATATCAGTCTGGAAACATAAACAATAGAAATCGCAAATACATAGAAGTTTATAAATACCAGAACTAAAATAGAACAACTGAAACTGAAAGGAAATAGATAACTAGACAGGCAGAATCTCCAGCAATTCCTAGCTCTAGAAAAGAAATCCAAAGCTAAGCAGTAAATACTCAGGCTGACCCGAGCGAAAAGTAAAACATAAAATACTCGAGTCAGGATATACATACTTATATAATGTAAACCAACTCAAGTGAACTGTAGTAGTAATGCACAATAACTTAAAGGATGCTTGGGATCGCCCATCCTCTAAGGATCCTTTAAACCATAAATTATACACATCCCGTGGTTAAAATTCCAGAAATGGTATTTTATACTTCGTAAACCAAAAATCATTTCAAAATTCAATATCATTTCAAATTCATTTTAAAATATCACAATATCATTTCGTTCCAGACCTCATTCATTTCTATTTAAATTTAAATACCATTTCAAATCACATTTCAAATGGTTTTAAATTTCAAATCAAAATACTCCATTTAAACCATTTAAAAATGAACTTATTATATTAAATAATCAAATATTTAATTCCTAAAATTTTAGTCCTTTCGGAATTCAATTTGTTCGCTTAAATTTATTCAAACAGTGAAATTTCAACTTTCGTAGCACTAAGAAAATGCTACGGAAAATTTCATTTGAAAACAATTTAATTTAACAAAGACAGCATTTACAGATATGCTGTAATAGTTCAAGTTCCAAATAAAAGCTTTAGTTAAATTCTACACTACAACACTTACAAAATGCTGTAATAGTCCTTAGCTCAATTTAGTCTTTTAGTTATAGTTCATTAGAATCAACTACAGCACATAGAAATGTTGTAATATCCTCTACTTAAGAAATGATAGCATTTCAAAATACGGTTAATTAAATTCCAAATATTCAATATAATTTCATAAACAATTAAACTTTAGTTTCAATCATTTTTAACTTATAAAAATCATATTTTCTCACTTTAAAAATGATCATTTAAATACCTTTAAATTTATGATTTTCATGAAGTGCAATTTCACAAATAATTATCAAATTTTAATAATTCACTCAGAAAAATAACCGTACAATTTTATAATATTTCATTTACTTTTACATTTAAATTTAATTTACCATTTCATAAATTAAATTTAAATTCCATTTTATTTTTCATAACTTAACTTTTATTTTTAAAACACATTTCACATTTTCCAAGTTATGTTATATTCAAATTTCAATTTTAAACATTTATTTATTTAACTATTTTTAATTTATAGAAAATCAATAACACTTTATAAAATCATTTTAAATTCAAATTAAAATCAATTTATGATATTTTCTTACTTAACTTAAACTTCATTTATAAACAAAATCATAAATTCCAAAATTTACTTATATTTCAAAATTCTACTTTACCATTTATTTATTTCACTTATTTAACTTATAGAAAATCATTAATATTTTAGTAAAATCATTTTTATTTAAATTTAAATCAAAATATCATAATATTTACTTTTTAAAATATTTTAAAAATTTTAGAAAAATATATTAACACGGGACTATATATAAAATTTTCTAACCTAAGTCAAATGATACAGATAATATATCATTTCAATCCGTGATTTACAAAAGAAAAAAAATCCAGGTTCTATTATTTAAAACCCGCAATCCCAAGTAAAATGAAATAAATAAAAATCGCTCAGGCCTATCATTTTAGCCCATAACGATTTTTCCTATTCTAATGTCCGTTCGGGTATGTATCATTTCAACCCATAGTGATTCTATTCTACGGGGAACTTACAGTGTGATAAAATGATATAAATAAACATAATAACATTATATAACAATAAACGATGATATGACAGGTGTATAAATAGGGTGATTATCATATAAATAATATCACAAGCAGTTATAACATAAAAATATAATCTACACATTCAAATGGTGTAAATTTACTAATTATATAAGTACAGAATGGCTGGTGAGAAATACCCACTTGTTTCAAGCTGGAGATAGCACGACAAAGCACACAAACGAATTGCAGAAGGCACGATAACACAACTCTAGACTTGACTGAAGTGGAGAACTTGAGCGGGAAGAGAACCAAGCTAGTGATCTTGTACACAACCCATAGAACATGACAATATATATACAATTTCGGCATAGAATACACTTTGAAACAATTTGAAAATAAAAGTAACAATGAACAAATTGCTTTGACCATTGTCTCAACCTTCATGAGCTCGGCCTAGGGTCAGGTGTGCATGGACAAAGTGGTGTATAGGATTGGGTATAGGTTCAAAGAGGCTCGGCTAATGAAGTGTTAAAGTGTGGAAGTTATGACATAGGAAGATCAAGGGGTTTAAGGCAATTAAGTGGATTTTGGTGCAACCATTGGGGTCGACCTGAGAACGATTGGGCTCAGACATGCAAGGGGAAGGTCAGGTGGGGTCTGGAGTTTCGGCCAAAGGTGGTGGAGGGAGTGGCGGCGGCTAAGGAGGTGGTTTAGGTGAAAAATGAAGGCTAGGTGATTAAAGAGTTCGGCTATGGCATATTCAAGGAAATTTTGCAACATTTGGTGATGATAGCTTCAAAGGGGCTCACGGCCTGGTCAAGTCAGAGGGAAAGGATGGTGGAGTGGCCATGGATAGTGGTGGTGCTGGACGGTGGAGGTGGTGGAGGAGTATGGCCAAGCAAATGCATGAAGATTCCAAGGCAATTTACAAAGGAAAATCAATGAAAAGAAGAGGAAAGAGTAGAAGAAAATAATAATAATAAGAGCCATTACCAAACTTCAGATCTGAAAATTTTCGTGAGTTGAGAGGTGAGAAAGAAGAAAGAAGTCATAGCTGAAGAAAGATATGGTCAGCCCAAAATGAATGCAAATGTTGATTGACATTGAAAAGGCAAAGAAGGTGAAAAGTCTAAGGTATATAAAAGGTTTTAAAACTCTTCAAATTTCTTAATTCTTTTTGCATTTTTAAACATATGAAATTGAATATAAATAAAATAAAAACACAAAAAAATAATGTATGAATAAAAATAAATAAATAAATTTTAGATAAATATAAATAAATTAAGGAAATAGCTTAAAAATAGAAACTAGGTTATAAAAATTGAAAATAAATACAATAAGTTTTGGAAAAATTATTACATCACTTTAAAATGATTGAAAAATAAAATATATACCTAACATGTCATATTACACATATTAGAACATGATATAACAAATAAAATATTATTTATACAATTTAAAATAGACAATTTTATTAAATAAATCAATTTACATACAACATTGTAAAAAGCATAACTTTCACAATACAAATCGGATTTCAACAAAACGAAAAGGAATATTCTTGAAATTAAATGTATTTTCATAATGAAAGATAAAATTCAAAAATTCAAATATTTAAGTTTTAAATTTAAAAGTCAAGTTTGACTAATTTGACCAAAATCCACATTTTCTGGAAATATACAATTTATTCAGATTTGAAATTATAATTCACACAAAATTAAAATTTATATTTAAAATAACAAAATTTATTATTTTTAATCAATATAATAAAGTTTTTAAATAAGGAGTTTCAATTTAAATAATTAAAATAAACAATTAAAATAATCACAAAATACTAGGTTGTTACATTCTCCCCCACTCATACCTTTTCATCCTCGAAAAGAACGAACAAAGAAAATAAGAAAAAGCAAGATAGACAACAAATAGTACCTGAAAGAAAATTTTTGGATTCGAAGCACGAAAGTTGTCCTCCATCTCCCAGGTACAACTTCGATCATCCCTCATCGTATCTCGATCAGACTAACAGATTCCCTTATTAGCTGCTTCGCACCTCTGTCGACAATACGAAGTGGCTTACTCTCGACTGTCAGATTAGGCTAAATATCCAAACTATCAAAAGTAGAAGGATGAACAATAAGAGATGAGTTATGAAGATACTAGAGAAGATGTGAGACATGGAATACCTCATGTACTCCAGAAAGCTTCTCGACAAATCCAGACGATAAGCCAAAGAACCAACTCTTTCCACAATGCGGAAAGGACCCTCGAAGAGGAAGAAGGTAGAAATAGTTAGAAGGGAAAGTAGGTTGAAAGACAAGGATGGAGCATTATTTTAAAACCATATACATTTCAATTTAAAATTTTATATTTACAACATTATAAACATTTTATAATTTGATAAATAGTCATTTGATTCAAATTAGATAGTTCGAAGTAAACAATACTGAAAACATTTTATATTATTTAGAAAAAAATAAATGATCAAAATATCCTTTATATAATACTTTATAAAAATACTTTATAACTCGATGTCTTAACAAGTTTACTTTCATTCCTGTAGACTCTGGCCATGCGTTGATCATGCACAAAGATAGAATTCTTCAGGTACTTAATAGACTTGTTTCAACACCCAATGAAAATACTGGAAAACCTTTTAAAAACAAGAGAGATGGAAAGAACAATCCAAACAAATCAACCAAACCAAACATGTCGATCATGGATCGTGGATACACAATGGTTACGCCTGGATCTCCAAGGAAACATCTGTACCCGTAAGCTGACTACCGCAGCCCTGCGATTACGCCATGAAGACTGGTAGTATCGCAGATACACAATGGTTGCGCCTGAATCCCCCAGGAAACATCCGTACCCTTAGGCTCTCGCAGCCCCTGCGAATTACGCTACCAGGCGACCCAATAGATCGCAGATACACAATGGTTACGCCTGGATCCCCCAGGAAACATCCGTACCCCTAGGTTCTCGTAGCCCCTGCGAATTACGTTATGCAGTCGCGCTCATAAGACCATGGAGATCGCCATGGAATTCGATGGATACTCGAGTATCATATCCGAAAAACCCAAATCAGAGAGAATAATATCGATAGAATGAATCCACAATGTGGCCACAAAGCGGATATCAAGCAGAAAGCACTTTCCATATCTTTACTTCAAAAATATATATCATATAGTACCTTTCAAAATCACTTTCAAACATCATACTTATATAAAGTCCATTATATATAAGATTCCATTTCAAATCGAATACTTTCCAAATCAATAGTACATCAAATCACACTTATATAGACTTCGATTATATAAGATTTCTCTTTACAAATTGAGTACCCTTTCAAATCAACAGTCTCAAATAACCTTCATACTTATACAAACCATTTTTATGTAATTTCGATAACTCCCAAATCAAAGTATTTAAATAAAAAAGGTTCTTAATTTCAAACCATTTCAATATCAATTCAGTTTCAAAATCACATATGATTTCGCCAAATCATTTCTTCCTAATTACATATATTCAGTTTCAAAGTTTCCTAAAACAATAGATTTAGACTATAATCTAAATTTCCAAATCAACAAAATTTAGGTCAAACAAATTCATTTCCATTTCAAACATATATTCACTTTCAAAATTCATAATACTTCCAAAGTTATAAATCTTTCGAAACCAAAATACTTGAAATCATTACACTTTGAAAATCATAACCTTTCGAAATCATACATTTGAAATCATAAAACATTGCTTTAATTCTTTACATATACAAATTTATTCAATTAAACCTAAATCTAAAATTTCCAATTTTAATTCAATTCAAACCATCAGTTCAATTCAATTTAGTTTTCCAACAAAACCATTTCAGATATTATCAAATTTCAAATAAAGATTTGATCCATAAAATAAACTGTTCAATCTTTAATGTATTTCAAAGCTTAAATATACCATATTCCAAAACTAAATTTTATAATTTCATATATCTCAAATATTACTTCATTATTACTTAGTTTTGAAATATTCATTTCATAAATCCATCATTTTTAAATAAACTCAAATTACTAGTAAACCACCAAATATCCTTTCATACAAATATTAACTTCAAATATTCATTTATCAAAATCAATTATCATTTCAAATTCACATTCTTTATCAAAATAAAGATTAAATCATATCCAAACCGTTTAAATCATCAAAATATGTAAAATGGTTACAAAGTTTAAAACCATCTCTTTTTAAAACCTTCAAACTATTTATTTCTGTATGAAAAATCCAATTAACCATTGGAAAGACTATTATTCTATATATACTTTATTAAAAATATTTTAAATTTATATTTCATACCAGTATAATTCAAAATATTCTTATTTATTTCACTCAACAAACAGTTTCAAACTTATATAAATCATATTACTTTATACTTTAGTCATACCAAACTAAACATATATTCTTTATCAAATACACCATACCTTTCAAAATTTCTTAGTTTTGAATAGTTAACCTTGATTTGAAAGTGCTCGAACCTCCAAAATAGTCGAAGAAATCATATTTTCAATCCCAAAGTTGGAAATCACCAACAAATCAGTAAATCAATTCCAAAAGATAGGGTTATACAAAACAAATCTGAATCTCGAGGACCGAACACCGGCTTACTTTAAATCATTTCAAATATATATATATATATACACACACACACACATACATATACATCTTTCGAATATTAACCATACTTCAAAATCTAAAATCAAAATTGGTTTAACAAAATCACTCGCATAGCAAAGCTACTAGAGTGGCCTCTCACCCACTCCGAAACTCGAAAATCAATGTCGATAATGCATGCATTCATCACAGAAATTATTTTCCAGTGACATAAGTGGGTTCTGGACTTTTATTTTCTTGAAACTTCTTTGAAATCTCTTCGGAATCATTGGAATTCATTCGAATACATTTTAAACATTTCTTACTCAGAAAAATCTTTAAATCATATTATTATTATTATATTTTCCAAAATCCTAATACCGATTTCAAAACACCAGAGTTCGATTCCTTGAAATTCAAATTCAAAACCCTTCAGTTATAAATCATTTTATATAAGTCAAATTCTTATAAAATTTTCAAAATTTCTAATCCTTTCGAAGTTTCAAAATTCCATTTTCTAAAGATAATAAAAAAATCCTTATTGAAAACATTTCGCTTTTTTTATACAAAAATAGGGTCATCCTTATCAAAATAATAATTTCGATGTATGCACAAATTCAAAATACAATCAAACAAAAAATTCCAAGGGATGATTCATGGATGTAATTCAAACAAATAGAGATTCAAATTTAGAGGAACTCTAATCAAATAGAATTTTGGTTTGAAGATAAGCTCGAACGAAGATGAGATAATTTTATTACCAAATAGAAGATGGATAAGCCTATATAAATCGCGGGCGACCTTAACTGGTCATCCGTGACTTTAGGAATATAATCAATTCGGAAATCTAAGACAAATCAACAGTCGATCGACAGAGATAGAATCAGGGTAGAACAGGAGATAGATAGCATCGTAAACCGAGGATATAGAAATCTCTGGTAAATCAATGCCAATTGTAAAGGATTTTCACCCCATTACAAATTATTCAAGGATTTGCGGAATCACCAATCTTTATAGAGGCCATTCCAAAGTGGAGTTATGGAATGCCCCAAAATCAAAAGGGTAAAATAGGGAAGACAAGACTGGATTTCAGAACAAGTGGGAGCATTCCAAAGTTCAAGGAATCCTAATCGATAACAATCCTAACCAAGAGATTTCTAACAGGGTCGATACAGAAGGAATGAAGTTTAGAAAATCTTGGTTTCAAAATAAGAAGATTTTTATACCAAAATAATCTTTGAAAATACTTCAAAAATCATTTAGAAATCATTTTATACTTCGAAAATACGTTCTCTCATAAAGAAAGGATTCTGAAATTGATTTCACTCATTCTAGGATATTTCTACCCTATCTCTATTGATTTTTCGCTCCGCATGCTAAGGTTTGCCTAAAACCAAAGCTCTGATACCAACCGTAACGGGCCACGCCAGTGGGGTAATGCCCATCGTAGCGTACATTGGTACCTGTGTTCTGCCTTTACGGCCAGCTTCTCGACTGCACCACCAACCCCGTGGGGACATGTAGGAGTAAGAGTCAACCGTTCGCTAGCAAACCAAGAAGCAAGAACCCCCTATCATGCTGCACCCTCCAAGTGCAATGGCAGACACACATGTCGGACTTGAATTGCTCAAACTACCGCATTGTAATAAAATTTGGAGCAAATGAAATACATTCACAGAATCGCAGACACAGAAATATCAGAATAACTCGCAGCGGAATTAAAATACCATAGTAGTTCGTGAAGCTACTATAACAAAATCTCAAAACAAATACATGATATCAGTCTGGAAACAAATACAATAGAAATCTCAAATACATAGAAGTTTATAAATACCAGAACTGAAATAAAACAACTGAAACTGAAAGGAAATAGATAACTAGACAAGTAGAATCTCCAATGATTCCTAGCTCCAGAAAAGAAATCCAAAGCTAAGCTGTAAATACTAAGGCTGACCCGAGCGTAAAGTAAAACACAAAATACTCGAGTCAGGACATACATACTTATATAGTGTAAACCAACTCAAGTGAACTGTAGTAGTAATGCACAATAACTTAAAGGATGCTTGGGATCGCCCATCCTCTAAGAATCATTTAAAACATAAATTATATACATCCCATGGTTAAAATTCCAAAATGGTATTTTATACTTCGTAAACCAAAAATCATTTCAAAATTCAATATCATTTCAAATTCATTTCAAAATATCACAATATCATTTCATTCCAAACCTCATTCATTTCTATTGAAATTTAAATACCATTTTAAATCACATGTCAAATGGTTTTATATTTCAAATCAAAATACTCCATTTAAACCATTTAAAAATGAAGTTATTATATTAAATATTCAAATATTTAATTCCTAAAATTTTAGTCCTTTCGGAATTCAATTTATTCGCTTAAATTTATTCAAACAGTGAAATTTCAACTTTCGTAGCACTTAGAAAATGCTACGGAAAATTTCATTTGAAAACAATTTAATTTAACAAAGACAGCATTTACAGATATGCTGTAATAGTTCAAGTTCCAAATAAAAGATTTAGTTAAATTCTATACTACAACACTTACAAAGTGCTGTAATAGCCCTTAGTTCAATTTAGTCTTTTAGTTATAGTTCATTAGAATCAACTACAGCACTTAGAAATGCTGTAATATCACCTACTTAAGAAATGATAACATTTCAAAATACGGTTAATTAAATTCCAAGTATTCAATATAATTTCACAAACAATTAAACTTTGATTTCAACCATTTTTAACTTATAAAAATCCTATTTTCTCACTTTAAAAATGATCACTTAAATATCTTTAAATTTATGATTTTTATGAAGTGCAATTTCACAAATAATTATCAAATTTTAATAATTCACTTAGAAAAATCACTGTACAATAATATAATATTTCATTTACTTTTAAATTTAAATTTAATTTACCATTTCATAAATTAAATTTAAATTCCATTTTATTTTTCATAACTTAACTTTTATTTTTAAAACACATTTCACATTTTCCAAGTTAAATTATATTCAAATTTCAATTTTAAACATTTATTTATTTAACTATTTTAAATTTATAGAAAATCAATAACACTTTATAAAATCATTTTAAATTCAAATTAAAATCAATATATCATATTTTCTTACTTAACTTAAACTTCATTTATAAACAAAATCATAAATTCCAAAATTAACTTATATTTCAAAATTCTACTTTACCATTTATTTATTTCACTTATTTAACTTATAGAAAATTACTAATATTTTAGTAAAATCATTTTTAATTAAATTTAAATCGAAATATCATAATATTTACTTTTTAAAAATTTTAGAAATATATATTAACACAGGTCTGTATATAAAATTTTCTAACCTAAGTCAAATGATACAGATAATATATCATTTCAATCCGTAATTTACAAAGGAAAAAAAATCCGAGTTCTATTATTTAAACCCGCAATCCCAAGTAAAATGAAATAAATAAAAATCTCTCAGGCCTACAATTTCAGTCCATAATGATTTTTCCTATTCTAAAGTCCGTTCGGGTATGTATCATTTCAACCCATAGTGATTCTATTCTACAGGGAACTTGCAGTGTGATAAACTGATATAAATGAACAGAATAGCATTATATAATAGTAACCGATGTTATGACAGGTGTATAAACAGGGTGATCATCATATAAATAATATCACAAGCAGTTATAACATTAAAATATAATCTACAGATTCAAATGGTGTCAATTTACTAATTATATAAGTACATAATGTCTGGTGAGAAATACTCACTTGTTTCAAGCTGGAGATAACACGACAAAGCACACAAACGAATTCCAGAAGGCACGATAACACGACTCTAGACTTGAGTGAAGTGGATAATTTGAGTAGGAAGAGAACCAAACTAGTGATCTTGTACACAAACCATAGAACAAGACAATATAAATACAATTTCAACATAGAATACACTTTGAAACAATTTGAAAATAAAAGTAACAATGAAAAAATTGCTTTGACCATTGCCTCAACCTTCATGAGCTTGGCCTAGGGTCAGGTGTGCACGGCCTAAGTGGTGTATAGGGTCGGGTATAGGTTCAAAGAGGCTCAGCTAATGAAGTGTTAAAGTGTGGAAGTTATGACATAGGAAGATCAAGGGGCTTAAGGCAATTAAGTGGATTTTGGTGCAACCATTGGGGTCGGCCTGAGAATAATTGGGCTCGGCCATGCAAGGGGAAGGTCAGGTGGCGTCTGGAGTTTCGGCCAGAGGCGGTGGAGGGTGGGGCGGCGGCGGCTAAGGAGGTGGTTTAGGTGAAAAATGAAGGCTAGGTGATTAAAGAGTTCGGCTATGGCATATTCAAGGAAATTTTGCATCATTTGGTGATGATAGCTTCAAAAGGGCTCACGGTCTGGTCAAGTCAGAGGGAAAGGATGGTGGAGTGGCCATGGATAGTGGTGGTGCTGGACAGTGGAGGTGATGGAGAAGTACGGCCAAGCAAATGCATGAAGATTCCAAGGCAATTTACAAAGGAAAATCAATGAAAAGAAGAGGAAAGAGTAGAAGAAAATAATAATAATAAGAGCCATTACCAAACTTCAGATCTGAAAAATTTTGTGAGTTGAGAGGTGAGAAAGAAGAAAGAAGTCACGGCTGAAGGAAGATATTGTCAGCCCAAAATGAATGCAAATGTTGATTGACATTGAAAAGGCAAAGAAAAGTCTAAGGTATATAAAAAGTTTTAAAACTCTTCAAATTTCTTAATCTTTTTACATTTTTAAACATATGAAAATGAATATAAATAAAATAAAACACAATAAATTAATGTATGAATAAACATAAATAAATTTTAGATAAATATAAATAAATTAAGAAAATAGCTTCAAAATAGAAACTAGGTTATAAAAATTGAAAATAAATACAATAAGTTTTGGAAAAATTATAACATCACTTTAAAGTGTTTTAAAAATAAAATATATGCCTAACATGTCATATTATATATATTAGAACATTATATGACAAATAAAATATTATTTATATAATTTAAAATAGACAATTTTATTAATTAATCAACTTACACACAATATTGTAAATAACGTAACTTTCACAATAGAAATCGGATTTCAAGGAAACGAAAAGCAGTATTCTTGAAATTAAATGTATTTTCATAATGAAAGATAAAATTCAAAAATTCAAATATTTAAATTTTAAATTTAAAGTCAAACTTTGACCAATTTGACCAAAATCCACTTTTTCTGTAAATATACAATTTATTCAGGTTTGAAATTATAATTCACACAAAATTAAAATTTATATTTAAAATAACAAAATTTATTCTTTTTAATCAATATAATAAAGTTTTTAAATCAGGAGTTTCAATTTAAATAATTAAAATAAACAATTAAAATAATCACAAAATACTGGGTTGTTACATTCACAAATGAAACATTCAATTTATGTGATATAAGTTTTCTTTTCGATAGACCAACTTTCCTTATATTTTCATAAAACTTAAGCTATGTTTATATACACCTTTTAATTTACAATTTAGCATCTGATCTATCATTAATTGAAATTATTCAATTACATAAATTTCAATTGTTTACAAAGGCGAGTTTCATAATTGACAAAGTAAATGCAATGAGAAATAGAACAATTATTTTCTATCAAATAGTGATTTAAACATATTTATGCACTATTGGTTACAAACAGGAATTATACATTTCTTACCAAATAATGGTTTCTCATCTGTGCAATCAATCTTTCAGCTACCAAACATTTCAAATAAATAAACATATGATTTCTTTTTTAATAAAGAAACATTTATTATTCCTTATTATAATTTATTACTCCAATCAACTGGAAATTTACATTCAGACAATTATTAATATCATTCAAACCAATGTTATTAAGATACAAACTAACATTTGTTATCATCCTTATATTATTGCAAACATATGTCATTAACAGAAATTTTATGTAAGCTTATAACTTGTGCTATAATTTAATTTGTATCAATAAAATCTTAATTTTTTTTATTCCTAACAATTTCATTCAAAAATCTTATTTAATTTAATACTTTTAAATGTTTGAAAATACGGGTAGTCACATTTAACGAATGGATTTTGGAAATGTTAAAATGATTAAATAATGTTGATATCTAGATGTTTAATTGTCGGCATATCATACATATATATAATAAAATAGGTTGGTTTAGATCGATCTTAACCTGATTTATTGATGATTGAACGAATTATTTTGAAAAGTTGATGGATTTTATGGCTTTTTCTTACTTGGTAATTTCAAGGATGAAACTTTTTTAAGTAGGAGAGAACGTAACGACCTAGAATTTCAGTCATTTAAAATTTGGATATTTAATTGATTTTAAATATTCACAAGTTTATTTTATAAGTTGAATAACTTATATTTCAAATACAGTGATTTAATTGGATAATTAAATTGCTAATTTTTTTTTGAAATTGCAGAAGTAATTGAGATTTAAATTTAATAAGAATGAAAATTATTTGTAAATGTAAATTAAAATCCATTTGAATTAGAATGATGTTGGTAAACTTTTAAAATTGAATTCAAAGTTAATTTATAGAAATTGAATATTTTAATATTTAATTAACGTGTAAAAATAGTCATTTTTGATATAGTCTCGAATTTTGACCAAACCAGTTTCATTAGATCTGTAATGTTATTTTATGATAGGATGTGTCGATCTGACTTACGATTTAGTCGTGGGAAGCTGAAACGCGTAGAAATTTGTTTAAGTAAATTTTAAATTTAAATAATTCGATTCGAAAACCTATCTTCCAAATATGATGGAGTTGGCTCTCAATGTATGTTTCATTGTGTTCGGAATAGGGGTAAAACACTATATACGCCAGGCGGCACACTTCGTTTGGAGTTCATAATTTTTTTGTATAAATAGTGTCGCGAAATTTTCTATAAAAGGCCACAATATTTTATAATTTTCACTCAAAATCTTGCATAGGGTTACAGCCGCCGTTCTTCATTTCAATAGCTGAAAACCGCTCTCCTTCTTCCTCCTATATCTCTAAATCCATCGATTTTTACGAGAATCCTCCAACTACAAAATTGTAGAGCTCGATGAGTACTTCAAATCCAACGATCGTGATCGTCATCGGAGCTTCCTGGTGGTCGAAATTAGGGTTCGAAGGTCAGCTGTTCATGCATGATTTTCGAGGAAGAGAGATGATCGAGTTTGAACGGATTTATGGCCGTGGCGTGTCTCATGATGGGCTTCGATTTGGTGGTCGCCAATCGTCTTATATGTCGATGTGGAAGGAGTGGCATTGGAAAATCGAACGGCGGTGGTGGGTTTTTTCTGCACATCGATGCATGATGAAGAAAAGCAAGCATGGCCTGGATCTACTTTATTTAAAACATGCGGATCTAATAATTTGAAGGTTAAAAATAAATAAAAGAATTGTAAATTGATTTATATATTAATTCGTGTAATCTTTAAAATAGTGTAACTTCTTCGTACGAGGTCCGTTTTTAACAAAACAAATTGCATTGGGTTCGTATTCGCGAACAATACGCGATAGAGCTTGTTTGGAGTTGATTGGCATTAGTGAAAATTTTGTCTAAAATTAAATGCCTGTTTAATTTTGTTTGGAATAAAACACTACAACTGTTATTGGAACCAAAGTTAGTACAACTCACTCTTTCTGTCTCACTGATATTTTTAAATAAGTGAGACTAAATTTTATTTATGATGATTGATAATTGTTTGGATGATATGTGATATATTATATATATATATATCGATTCATATTTGAATATATTCCTGCCTATTAGAGAAGATGAGACCCTATACGTTCCCATGTATGAGCGTATGACCATTTGTACGCGCGTCTACCTCGAAGCGGACATTGTACATGTTTTCTAATATGTATATTTGTTGCAGGTGACAGATTGGAGGGATCCAACTGTATTCCGCACCAGTATTGGTTTTATTTACGGATATTGATATATATATATATATATATATATATATATATATGCTATTATCATGTGATATATGATGATTTGGGTGTCGTGATTGATGTATTTGATGCTATTGCAGCATTGGGCCTATTTTTGATAATTTAAAAATATTAAAGTGATGATTTCAAATTAAAAAGGATATTCAAATGATTTTAAAAATATATGATTTATTAATTTTTGAATTGTTAAGGAAATGAATTTATTTTAAATAAATAAATGTTATAATTTTTATGTTATAAAAATTTTGGTTTTGCGAAGTGTATCAAAATTTTATTTTTGAAATATGGAGTTAATAATTTGGTAAAATAGTTTAAATTGAGATTTTTGAATTTATTATAAACGGTATATACAAGATTTATAAAATTGAATTTTTATAAATCAAAAGTGTTGGAATTATAAAGGAGTTTTGTAAATGTTAAAATGAAGTAATAATTGAATCATATAAAGGAATAAAATTTATAATTGATGAAGTTATAAAGAAATGATTTTGTAAACAAGAGAACTATAAGTGAATTAACTTATAATTTGGATTTTTAGCATGTAAATGAGATATATATGGAATTGGTAAATAAAGGAATTTTATAAATTGAAGTTTTTTTAAATATAAATAGAATTTATAAACATTATTTTATAATTGTGAAACCAACTTATTTGATTAGTTAAATATGGAAGTTTATAAAGGAATTATATTCACGATTTTGGACAGTGAATAATCTTTTAAGAAATATGTAGAAATAATGAATTTGGTAAATGAATTATATTCACAATTTTGGACAATGAATAATCTTTTAATTTAAATAAATGTTTTGAAAAGTGATCTTTTAAATGGAGTTAAATGGTTTGAAGATATTTAAAATGTTTTAAGTATCAAATACATAGATTTCAACATTCATTGTTAAAATAGACATTTTCAAGAAATAAGGAAATGATGGGCTATAACATTGTTGTTATAGTAAATGATTTTCGAAAAGAGATGTTTCGTATGGTATATGAGATTTATATATCAACCTAATTATCGAATCCCTATACAGATGATTTTGGGTTGTCGTAACAACGTTTTACGCAATATTCGTTTTGACACAAATAAGTATTTTTAAGAGAATGTTTTTCCTTAAAGAATAAAATAATACTTAATCATGATTTAAGTATATGCAATATTTTCTTAGTGTTGAAAATAAAGAGATTTGTGAATTACTTATTATTAAATAAGTATATGGAAATGTTTTCCAATATAGAATTTTGAAATGGTTTTGATAATATATCTTTTTAAAGATAATTTGAAGTGAATATTTGGAAAAGTGATTTAATAATGAAAGATTAATTAAAAGGGCCTAGTGATTGCTTATGGTGTTGAATATTTGTTTGCTTGCTTTGATAGTTAAATAACCGACTATCAAATTTGGCCATTTTAGTTCCTATACTTGATGTGAGAACTATTTAGTCGTACACTTAGTACATAGCCATCTACGTAGGCTTGATTATCGTTTGTGTTGAGGATGTTGATTCGTGTAGTACAGAGTATTACTCCAATCTATCAAGCTTCCTTCTTAGCAGAAGGATAGCAAATTGAAAGTTGGAAATGCGATAAGTCTATGAGGCTTAGTTTCTGTATGAGGTTGAAAAATGCTTTTGCGTTATTGGTGCGAAGAAACCTGGATAGGTTTATCTGAAAACCACTTCGGACCAACATTTATGCTACGATTGTGAAGATTGGTTGTGATGATATTGATATTTAGAATTTCATAGTGGAGGACTGCTTGTTGATCATTTGTGGTTAAAATCTCAATATACATCCAGTAGCAGTAGTCTCTTCGTTATGAAATATCCAATGCAAGGACTATTCGCTACTAATCCTAGGGATTTTCCGACAGGATGTGGTAGGAAAGTAACTTCGGTTTGTCCTATTACTGGACAACTTGTATGGACATTTGTCTAACATTGCATTTATAAAGATTACATACATTGGTTTTTACAAACGTACATCGGTGGTGGTGGAGAAGGCAACTTCACTTAGCTTAACACCCTCCTTGAGACATATGACCTCAAGGGTTGTATTTTTATGGAAGGCAATTAGTAGTCAACAGAAATGGCAATGTGGCATTCAAAGTGATATGATATGTGATATGTAATATGTGAAAGGTAATGGTTTCCTCAGACCTCGTCAACCGAAAATGACCGAAACGGGGTTAGATGCGGTAAGGCTAAGTGGGTCATTCCCAATAAGGATATGATCATCCTCTTCTAGATATATTTCTTTCCGCTCTGACGTTCGGGATGTAAATTATTGTGGTTTGTAGGTTATGAGGGCCCTCGGAAAGTCGGTAACGACCGGAGGATAATATATTGGTACTATCTAGTTGCAGAGATAAGCCGGTCTTGTGTTGGTGGAGGTTCCTTTAAGATGTTCCTCGATGCATTCCTCTAGAGATGTACTACCAGAGGTAGTCCCTCCAACTGGTCATTTGTATGGAAATCTAAACCCCACTACGAACTTGCGGTTTTGTTGGTGATGGCGTAATGAAAAACCCCAAAATGCTATATGGGTAACCATTTCGGCTATGATTAATATTTTTTGTATACTGGACACTAGTATAATATAAGATGATTTGATATGAAATGTTTTAGTTATCGTAAGGTAAAAACATGTCCGTGTTTATGTGTGGTCGTGTCTTACGAGATACTTTTGTTTTGAAAGGAAAAGTTTGATAATTTAATAAATTTAGTTGAGTGTGTTTTCTCATCCTGGTTTACCAGATTGATCCGGGCGTTCTACCCTTTCAATGATCGGGTCAGACCAGGTATATTTACAGGTTTGGATTTAGTGCTTTTGGAGCTTCACCAGGAGAGCTGCAGATCTTCATTTTCGTATACACGTATTTTTTTCTAGTGATGTTTATTATCCGCTTCGTGCATTGTTATTATTTATATTATTAGCAATTGTAAGGTCAGGTTATTATAGCTGTCCAGGTTGATAATTAGTGACTGAAATTTGAACTCTGATTGATGTATGTATTCTGTTTTGTAAAGATCATTGATATGATATGTTATTTTGCTGCGATATGAGATTCTGTATTGTTCTGTTTGGTTCTCTCTTTCTTCTCTTCTCTTCTTCTCTCTTCTTTTCTTTCTCTTGACTTTCTATCAGTTTGTGCTTTTTGGGTTGGACATGTATGGTTTACTGTCGATTCAAAGGGTACGGATTTGCGGGTCAACGCATTATTTCGTTGCACCATTTGATTCTGTGTTGTATATTATGTTATATATTGTTCTAAATTATATTTAACCTTTGTATTATTGTTTTGTGCTTGGATCGAACATGTCGAACTACCACTTGTAAGAAAGGAAAAGAAAAATATAGTCACATTATTCGATGTATTCGATACGTTTTGTATTACTAGACAATATTACTTGTAATATTCCTAGGTAACATAGGTACAAAGGTGGGGTGTTATAACAATCAAGCAATTGCAATCAAGCACAAATGTGACGACCCGGGTTCCGACGCTGGAAAATCGACATCCAATACATCACCCGTATTCCAATGCCAGAGATTCAACCGTTGGAGTCCCGTTCGCCGGAGCTTATAACACATTAGGTGAAAACAACACAGCGGAAAACAGAAAAGAATTATTTTATTGATACACAACATGGATACAGCATGAGTACAATATGATACAACAAGCTGATAACAAATGAACAATAACATCAGAGCCGAAATATACAATAGTGGAAAGAAATAACAGAACTGGGAACAAAAGCAACAACAGCAGAAATATATCTTCAACAGAGTCTTCCAAAAGAGAGAGAGAGAGAATCCAACAGACTTCATCTTCATTGCCAAACCACCAAAACTCCAAACCAAAAGCTCAAAACCACTATCATGCTGCAGTGAAGCAAATGCGATCCCCAAATCCACAGACTTCAAAGATTCCCAAAATCTACATCTACTATCTGACTATCTAATAACCTGACTCTAGGCTGCTCGTATGGAAAATTATGGACACCCAGAGTTTAAAAAGGAAATAATAAACTCCAGGTCAGTCATGGGACTGGTGTGAGCAAGCAAAAGCTGTTGTTTGAACACAAAGAAATAACAAAAAGAAAGGAAAAAAAATCCGTTATGCTTTTTGGAAAATGAAACTACCATAAGGCCTCCCGGCACACACATAATGCAAATGCACACTTGGGGAAGGTTTCTCCTTATGATAGTCAAAAATGCTTAATACGTGAAAATCCTTTTGATATTATTATTAGTGCATAGTGCAAAAACATTTTGAAAGTATAATATTAATCTTAGCTAGCATACGTACAATTATAGTATGCCTAATATAGCTAACATGTTAAATGGAAAGTTCTACAACTAAAATCGTACAGGGCTCATATTGGTTGATTGAATTTCCAACAAATGGTTAAGGCTAAGGAACTTCCTTTCTGAATGGGTACGCCTCTGGAGGGACGCCCCGAGAACCTAACCGGATCTCTGCCAACACAAGGTCGGTTTATCTCTGTAACTAGGTAACTAACTGTCATGAGTATGCCATCCCCCGGTCGTAACAGTCCTTTACCGAGGTGCCAACAACAAATTCCAACAACCACATAAGTTAAATATCTGGGCTCCATACCATGATACCACTTTTTATCCAAAAGGAAATGCACATACCCTAAGGGGGGCGACCCCCATAACCTTGCTGCATCCTTTCTTGTTTCGACCATTTCTGAGGTGTGAGGTTCGATGAAATATCGTCCCACAAACCTACGCTTTTCACAAAAGCCATGCTCTGATCAACCAATGATCAGCACTTAGCATGCCACATTACCAAATTGGGAATATATCACTAGTAAATATCAACTACATAACCTATGAGCTCGTACGTCTTAGAGAAATGTGTTAAGCTAAGAGAATAAATTCTCCGCCACCAAACAGAAACATATTTGATAGAAATCAGCTTTACATCTCAAAGTGTAATGTCAAACAAACATCCATAAAAGTCTATCCTGGGTCTGAATGGAACCGAATGCACTTTGTACAATTAAGGAAAAAGTCCTTGCAAATCCGAATATCCCCTAATCACGTTCGGACTCCCCATCACATAGGGTAATCTCTATACCAGGGCCACTCGGTGCAGAGACATTCGATAGGTAATCCTTTCGTTTTCGAAAATACCCAGTCTTCAACCACCGTCTTCAAATGCAATCCATTTCGTCGTATCATTATTCGGAATGGGTTTTATGAGTTAATGTCCTCTCCCGGCTTAACCGAATAATGAACGCTTATTTTAAAAACATGTGGATACATTCACAACAAATTTCCATTTTTAAACAAAAGATCCATCTTTAAGATGTGGTTTTCAGATAACCATTTGGAATCCGACCCCCGGTCGCATCGAAATTCAAAGGTCGTTTTAAAGGCCATGTTGTTTAAGTAAACAATTTCAATTCAATTCTGAAGTTCACATTCACACAACAATACATCACAGATAAATAATTTACATTTATCATAGCTCAATCCAAACAGTTCATATCATAGAACGTTGCATATCAGATATATCAAACAATTCAAGGCATTCAATATAATCCAATCATCTATAAGCAAGATCAATTAGTTGTTCAATCCTTAGTTAGTTCAATTTAATCTCCAGATAAATTAAATTAATCACTTTAATTACTTTTTAAATCCTGTTTAATTAACATTAATTAATTACAAACTATTTAATCAACCTTAATTATCCATTTAATTAATCATCCTCAATTAATTAATTATTCCTTAATTAATCACATAAATCAATTAACCCGAATTTAATTACATTAGTTAAGTAACCCTTAATTAATCACATAAATTAATTTAACCTTAAATTACATTAACAAAATAACCCTTTAGTTACTTACATTAAGTAAATATTCTATAATCACTTGATTAATTACCCTTTAATCATTAATCAATTATCCTTCAATCATTAATTAATTAACCTTTAATTAATCAATTAATTAACCTTTAATAATTTAAATAATTAACCTTTAATTAATGAATTAATTAAACTTTAAATATTAAATAATTAACCTCTAATTATCTAATTATCCTCTAATTACTTACATTAAGTAATTATCTTTTAAGTAATTAATTATCCCTTAATTACTTACATTAATTAATCACTAATTATTTACATCAAGTAATTATCCTTTAAGTAATTACCCTTTAATTACTCACATTAATAAATCATCTTTTAATTAATTTCATTAAGTAATTATCCTTTAATTACTCACATTAATTAATTAACCCTTAATTTATTAATTATCCTTTGATTAAGCACATTAATTAATTACCTTATAATTAATTAGTAAATGATCCTAAATTAATTAAAGATAATACACTTATCTTAATCATCTATTTAATCCAATCATTATTAGATTCCATTTGAAAATATTTATGGATTAATTTATTATATAATTATTCCAAAACCAAATCAATTAACTTTTAACAACATTTAATCGTTAAATTTTTTTTATCCTTGAAACTTGTTTGAACATAACCTTTGAAATTAATTTATTAACACATGAATTAACTTAAGACCTCTAAGTTAATTAATAATTAAAATCATTTCACCATCTTTAATTAACTATTTAATTACATTATTTAAACTTATTTAAATAACTTAAGAATAAATTTAAAATAATAGGTATATAATAAATACCTTAAATTTTATTAATTTAAAATAATTTATTTTAAACCTTTAACTAATTCCAAAACTAAAATAAACATTTATTATTTTACAAGAATTAATCAAGAAAAGGTTTTAAACTTGATTTAATTTTAAATTTGAAAAACTTGTTTTATTTAAATTTCAAAATTGTTATAACATGAACCGGAGACAAACTCGAGTTCCAACCCGAGCCAGTACAAGTTTTCCCTGAGTAAAACCCCAAGACCATCTCTCTTTTTTCCTTTTATGTTTTAAAAATTAAAAACCTATTACCCAGTAAAACACTTATGAATGACTCGATAGCAAACCCGAGCCATAACACAACCCTCTCGAGTACAAACCCGAGACAATCACGTTCTTCTCAAAACTCAAACCCACTGACACATGTGCACATGTGTAACAACCCGCATATTTATCGATTTTTATATTTAAATATTTTATTTAAATATTTTATCGTTAATCGGATTTTGGTCCGAAGCTACTTTTTGCAAACGGTCAAATTAGGACTCGAGACCACTTCCATTGAGTTTGAAACGTCGTTTGCAATCTTCTAAGTATAAACATTGATATGTTTGGGGTTAGTGGAATTTCACCACTTTTTCACTCGAGCCTTTGGTTTGGACTTTTAGCCCATTAGGCCCAAGTTCCACCCCCCTTCTTCTTCATTGCTTCATTTCATTTCCTAACACTAAAGCTTCAACAAAAATGGTGAATGGAATGAGAAATTAAAACTCCAAAGTCTTTGTTTTATTGCAACTCCAACATTCAACTCCAAATTCAAGAAGAAGACATCGGATTCAAGCTTGTGGTTGCTTCTCCATTTGCCTTCAAGCTTTGTTCTTCATTTTCATTGGGTTTTGGAGCAAAGGTGAGATTTTTATCTCACAAATCTAGTCTATAACTATATTGGACTGTTGGGAATGATTCCCTATCACTTTTGCATGCACATTTGCATTTGGTTTGGATTGGATTGGCGAAAAACTCCGATTTTTGGTGTTTTGGTGAAATTTCTGCATTTAGGTCGTTCTGGCCATTTTCGTGTTTTCGGAGTTAGGTCGCTCAGGACCTTAGGTCGTAGGTCGCTCAGGACCTTAGGTCGTAGGTCGTATGGTCGTTAGGTCGCTCTGCTTTGACTCTGGCAATTTTTTGCTCACTCGCAGTTAGGTCGCTCACGATCTAGGACTTAGGTCGCTCGCGAGTTAGTGGCTTAGGTCGTTGGGTCATATAACCCATTAAGTCGCGCTCTTTTAGGTCGCGCCTCTTTTAAGTCGCCCTTCTCTGGACCTTGTTAGGTCACTCAACATTGACCTCGTTAGGTCGCTCAACACACCGTGTCGCTAGGTCGCTCGACTCTGGACTTCATTAGCTCGCTCAACCGTCTACCTTTATAAGTCGTAGGTCGTCTCCGACCTTAAACCACTCGGCCGCATTAGGTCGCGTACCTTTTAGGTCGCGTGTTGCACTTAGGTCGCTCGCCCCTTAGGTCGTAGGTCGTTCGAATGTTAGGTCGCTCGGCCCTTATCCCCTTAGGTCGCTAGGTCGCGACGTTTTAGGTCGCTGCATTCTATGCCTCTATAGGTCGCTCGACCTCGTTTATGACCATAGGTCGCTCACCCCCTCTTCGTTAGGTCGCTCGGCCTTGCCTTCCATTTTTAGGTCGCTAGGTCGCGACGTTTTTGGTCATTAGGTCGCGACGTTTTAGGTCGCTTGACCTTGTTTTCCTCTAGGTCGTTTGGCCATAGCTCGTTAGGTCGCATGACCTTATAAACCGATAGGTCACATGACATTATAACTCTATAGGTCGTTGGACCTTATCCCGATAGGTCGCTTGACCCCTTGGACCCCTAGGTCGCAACCCTTAGGTCGCTCGACCCTATTCCCCTTAGGTCGTTAGACCTCATTTTGTCTTCACTAGGTCGTACCGTTTTGGTCGGGGCGCTGCCCCCTGGACCCCCGCGACCTGACCGGGCAGGTCGAACCCCGTAAGCGGTGGCGTTGCCCCCGCACCCCCACCTTGGGGGGGTTGCAACCCCCCTGGACCCCCCCTCCGTAGGGGATCTTATCTGAAAAATATTCAACAGAACTTGCTGAGCTGATTTCCTTGGATTTTTATCACATCTTCGAATGTGACTTTTGTGATTGATTGTTTCTACAATCGCTTCTGTGATTTGTCACTTTAAAATATAAAGGTTTCAAAACTAGTAGTAAATATCAAAACTCTTTCAACAAAATGATTTCAACTCTATTTTTAATAACAAAGCTCTTTTCTTAAACCGTTTTCCAATCTATTAGTATATACAAGCCTTTACCTCACTCGGATGAGAAATCTAATTAAACGACTTAGTAAAACAAGTGGTATGAAACGCTTGCGTTCACTTCGTCGGTTAATTCTTGGACTTGTTCGATTGAACCTCTTGTGACAATTTTATTAGTGAAGATTTACAGTTTGTTCGTAAATATTTAAGTTAAGCAAGTGGTTATGGGACATGAAGCTAAACTTCTATATTTACTAGCTTAGTGTAATTGACACTTCTCGTTGATCTTGATGATCGCTTTATGAATTAGACTAGCAATTGCGCGATGTCTCTTTCATTGCAAGGTTAGACTAGACACCACTTGTGTGATTCCATTCACATATACCTTTCTGCTTTTTGGTTAGTCTTGACCTCAATCTGTGTGATTCCATTCACACATGTGGGGTAGCTCCCCATGGTCTTCGGACCGTCATGTGATAGGCCTCTTTCCCTTTTTATGATTTCTGGATTTCTTGTGTTGATTTCTGGAATTTATCTCTTTGACTTGTCATGAGTACAAGTTTAGGGTATGATGCCCTCTTTGGATCTTTGAGAAGATTCTTGTGATATTGATTTATCTCTTATCGGTTGATCTCCTGTTGATCATTAATTGCATACTTATAGTAGTATGTCAGTATGGATATTTTATGTTTATGCCATATCTTTTATTTTATATCATGTCATCTGATATTTATAGCTAGACTGATCCGTTTATTATTTTGTTATAAATAATACTCGGGTCAGGCCGAGATGTTACAGGTGCTACTGCTTGACTCCTCCCCCAGTGATTCACTACTCAGACCTTTGGCTACTTGTTTAGATTAGCAGCTTTTGTTGTTTACACTTGAGATATAGACTCATAGTTGTATTCTTTTGTATAGCACGCGTTGCTATTCTTTTGTATTATCGTGGATCTTTTTAGACCACTACTCTGATGTACACTTTTATGTGATATATATTCATATCTCTTTCCGCCTTTGTGATATGGATATCTGTGATTGATTCGCATGTTATGCTTACTTCTGTATTTGTTTCCGAAGATCATTTTATAGCCACCGTGTGATAAGAAATTACACGGATGGTCGCTCCTCAACAGCCTTATTCTCCGCGCTAGTTGACAGCACTACACCGTAGTGTTCTTGGCTAGCGTGGGTATAGAGGTGGGGCGTTACAACATGCATAAGAGTTCTCCATTGCTCCGACCATCGCCTCCACCTCCCAAGAGTCATCGTTGACGTACTCGACCCAAGCAACCACCCAGAAACTCGAATTGATCATGAAATCAAAATCGAGCAACCTGGGTACAACTGGAATAAATCTGGGTCACCCAAGATCGCCTTGTTCCGCCGCCTCAAGTCATCAGACCCTTCGAAACTTCAATCAAACCTTCGTAGTGCTTCCATGCTTCGATTCCCCCTGCTCCGATCAACCCCGATGCATTGACGACGATGCAGTAATTCGAATTCTGACCTCAACCAAAAATTGGGTTTAAACCCTAAATCAACACCCATGGCGATCAGGAAATTCACCCACCATTTTTCTCGAGTTCGTCAACCTCCCTGCTACCTCCAGCCACGATCCCGAAGCTCCACCCTTGGCCAATCGCCAGAAAACACTCCAGATATGATTCCCGTTCAACCCCAAAATTCACGATCAATACTTACATAAAAATCATGATTCTTCTTTTAAGATTCATGGCTTTTAAATACGAATCTGATGATGTATCTGAAACCAGGAACCATTATAATCGAATTTTCCATGTTTTGGATTTTTACTGTATTTTTCAGATTTTCTAGAAAATTTCAAATTAATTATACTTGGAAAATATTTTTAAGACTTAGATCTTGATAATACAAACATAATTTGTTTATAACTTAAAGCCTAAAAAGAATTAAGAAAGAGATTTTGATTTTTGAGTTTAGTTTAAACCCTGTAAACCTGGAACAGAGTAAATGTTCTTATAACCAGACATGCACACATCATTTACACACACACACACACACACACACACACACACACATATATATACATGCAGGCATACTTACATCTATACCATTACTTTTCACAATATTTTCATCATATGAAATCAAGATTCAATAGATCTAAGCCTTTACAGAAGTTGTTTACTCACTTGTATATTGGAAGATAGAGAACCTGGTAATGGCTTCGATGAAATTTTTGAAAATTTGGAAATAGATCTCGCTTGTTTGATTTAGTACCGAGTTGAACTTGCATGCTTTTGATTTTGCAGCTTGTTTTAGTTGAATCTTTGCTTTGCTTTGCTTCCATGTTTTATTTTTAGAAAGTTTGTTTTGATTTTGATCATTGCTTGCTTTAATTCTATCTGAGATGATCTGAACTTCTTTGCAACTTGAATTTGATTTTTATTTTCTGGTTTTATTTTCAGATTTTTAAGTTTTGAAACATATCAAAGAAAATGAAGTGTAGAGGTAGGGAGATATGTATATATAAGAATGTTTTATTACTTTTAAAAATAGAAAGAAAATTTATTAAACATGCCACTTGTTAAACTTTTATGCTACATGTTTTACACTTGTTTATTATATATATTACAAAGGCTGCAAATGTTTAATACATGATATAATTATCTTACACTTGTCCTTCTTACATATATTAATGCTTTAAATATATTTTTTATATTATAATTTCAATTTATCTTTATATATTTTTCTTATGTTTTAATATTTTCTATTTTTAATTAATGCATTTCCTTTTATAAATATTTATATAACCTTAAAGAAAATGATTTCAAAATTTAATTACACACACACACCCATATATATATATATATTATATTTTAACGCTTATTTAGCTTTTGAAAATTATTATATTAATTTCAAAGTATAACTTCCAAATCACAATACACACACACACACACACACATATATATATTTATATATATATATATATGTATGTATGTATATGTATATATATTAAAATTAGAAAACAATTTTTTATTTTTTTTTAAATATAGAGTTTTAAAATCCAATTTATTTTTAAGATATTTATATTGGAATTTCAATTCAAATTCTAATACAATATATATATATATATATATATATATATATAAACAAATACATATCTTATTTGTTTTGAAAAATTCAAATTAATTCAAAAATTAATCCAAACAATTATATTGATTATTAAATTAATTTTGGCTTAAAAACAGGATCGTTACAGATTCCCCCATTAAGAAAATTTCATCCCCGAAATTTGCTTGATAGAGAGACAAACAAAGAACATATGAACACATCAAAGATAGAGAAATGGTTTACCAGATCAAGCTGAAATATCTATTCTATATTTGGGATAAATCAGAATATCATCAATAAATACGAGAACAAACTTATTCATCACTTCATGAAATACTCGGATCATCAGTTCTATAAAATATGCAGGGGCATTGGTTAGTCCGAAGGGCATAACTAACCATTCGTAGAATGTATCGAGACCCCAAAAACAGACAAATGGATTAAATTTTCCGCAATTTTCAGATGATGGAATCCTTGGGCTAGATCCATCTTGGAAAAGAATCGAACACCATGCAATTGATCGAACAGATTGTCGATTTGGGACAAAGAAAAATTATTTTTAAGAGTTAACTTATTAAAATCATGATAATCTACACATAATTTTAAAGATCTATCGGACTTGGCAACAAATACTATAGCTGAATCCCAACTGGAACGACTAGGTTATATAAATCCTTTCAGTAGTATATCTTGGGTTTGCTCAACTAGCTCTACTCTATCCTATATGAAGGCAAAGATTTAGCTTCTTCAAATATGATAGAAAATTCTTGAACAATAGATATGGATTCCAAACTTAGGTCGGAATACCCTAAAGTGTACATTAGCTTGTCCCTCTTCGAACTTGGACCCTTATAAGAAATCACAACAAAATTCCAAAGTTTGGTTTTAACCGAAATCATTCTATTGATGCAATTTAATTTAGCTTCATATATTGTAAATCAATTTATTTTAAGTAAAATATCAAATTCATTAAAGTTAAGAACGAAAAGACTAATAGGAAACTGATGAAGAGAATACGAAGTAGGAACCTTTCTACAACGTAAACCAAGATTCACAAGGCCTCTTATCGGATTCTTTACACAAATAGGTTCACCTACGAATTCGGGTTCAAGATTTAATTCTCTACCATTTGCTGGGAAATAAAACTATGCGTCACTCCAATATTGAATAGAACTCTAACAATTTTATCATAAATAAGAAAATTTGGTAAGAAGTAAGGTAATTTCTTGATACATCCTGGAAATACTAGCGGAAATCATATAACGCTGCTCAACTACTTGCTTGAATCTGTCCCATATGACTCATACTCTGATTTTGCCAAAATAATGGTCTCCCACCATACCAAAGCTTCTTCTTGTAGCTTCCAGAAAGCAATAAAAGAATTGAAATTGGATGATGATCAATGGAGATTGATGGGAAAAGTTGTTCCTAACCATTAATGTTGTTGTAGAGTATCAACCATTTGTAGTGGTACTCCCCAGTCCCCTATCTCGTCCTCTTCATGCACTCATTCTCACTATCAGTGAATAGTAAGAGAATTGACTGAGGCATTTGGACAAGATATCTTAGGGAACATACTCATTTTGGGGCATTTCAAACCCTATCTCTAATGAGTCACCTAATGAGTTATACTCCAAAGCTAAAGTTCTTTCTCAACCTTTAGCCCTGATATCACGGTCTAGGCCTTACAGCCATCGACAGCGGCTCATTCCACCGTGGCTCACATTGGTACCCCGAATTTGCTTTTAGGTCAGCCTCTCGACTCACAACCAACCCTCACAGGGATATGTAGGGGTAAGAGTTTCCTGCTCGCCACCAAACCCGAAGCGAGAACCCCCTATCATGCTGTAGTGAAGCAAATGCGATCCCCAAATCCACAGACTTCAAAGAATCCCAAAATCTACATCTACTATCTGACTATCTGATAACCTGACTCTAGGCTACCCGTATGGAAAATTATGGCCACCCAGAGTTTAGAAAAGGAACAATAAACTTCAGGTCAGTCATGGGACTGGTGTGAGCAAATAAAAACAGTTGTTTGAACAAAAAGAAATAACAAAAAAAAGGAAAAATAAAACCGTTATGCTTTTTGGAAAATGAAACTGCCATAAGGTCTCTCGGCACACACACAACGCAATCGCACACTTGGGGAAGGTTTCTCCTTATGATAGTCAAACATTCTTGATACGCGAAAATCCTTTTAATATTATTATTAGTGAATAGTGTGAAAAACATTTCAAAAGTATAATATTAATCCTAGCCAACATACGTACCATTATAGTATGCCTACTATAGCTACCATGTTAAACGGCAGGTTCTACAACTAAAACCGTACAGGGCTCGTATTGGGTGATTGAATTTCCAACAAATGGTCAAGGCTAAGGAACTTCCTTTTCGAATGGGTATGCCTCTGGATAGACGCCTCGAGACCTAACTGGATCTCTGCCAACACAAGGCCGGGTTACCTTTGTAACTAGGTAACTAACTGTCACGAGTATGCCATCCCTCGATTGTAACCAACCTTTATCGAGGCGCCAACAACAAATTCCAACAACCATATAAGTTAAATATCTAGGCTCCATACAATGATACCACTTTTTATCCAAAAGTTAATGCACATACCCTAAAGGGCGCGATCCCCGTAACCTTGCTGCATCCTTTCCTGTTTCGACCATTTCCGGGGTGTGAGGTTCGATGAAGTCTCGTCCCACAAAGCTATGCTTTTCACAAAAGCCATGCATTGATCAACCAATGATCAGCACTTAGCATGCCACATTACCAAATTGGAAATGTATCACTAGTAAATATCAACTACATAACCTCTGTGCTCGTACATCTCAGTCTCAGAGAAGAGTGTTAAGCTAAGAGAATAAATTTTCCACTTGATAGAAACCAGCCTAACATCTCAAACTGTAATATCAGACATGCATCCATACAAGCCCATCCTGGGTCTGAATGGAACCGAAGGCACTTTTTTCCAATTAAGGAAAAAGTCCTTGCAAATCCGGATATCCCCTAATCATGTCCGGACTCCCCATCACGTAGGGTAATCTCTATACCGAGGACACTCGATATAGAGACATTTGATAGGTAATCCTTTCGTTTTTGAAAATACCTGGTCTTCAACCACCGTCTTCAAATGCAATCCATTTCGTCGTATCATTATTCAGAATGAGTTTTATGACTTAATGTCCTCTTCAGCTTAACCGAATAATGAGCGCTTATTTTAAAAACATGTGGATACGTTCACAACAAATTTCCATTTTTATACAAAAGATCCATCTTTAAGATTTGATATGGTTTTCGGTTAACCATTTGGAATCTGACCCCTGGTCGCATCGAAATTCAAAAGCCTTTTTAAAGGCCAAGTTGTTTAAGTAAACAATTTTAATTTAATTCAAAAGTTCTTATTCATGTAGCAATACATCACAGATAAATAATTTACATTTATCATAGCTTAATCCAAACAGTTCATATCATAGAATATTACATACCAGATATATCAAACAATTCAAGGCATTCAATATAATCCAATCATCTATAAGCAAGACCAATTAATTATTCAATCCCTAATTAGTTCAATTTAATCTCCAGATAAATTAAATTAATTACTTTAATTACTTTTTTAATCCTGCTTAATTAACATTAATTAATTACAAACTATATTTTATTATTTTAATTAATTAATGAAAATTAATTAATCAACCTTAATTATCCATATTAATTAATCATTCTCAATTAATTAACTATCCCTTAATTAATCACATAAATAGATTAACAGAAAGTTAATTGCATTAATTAAGTAACCCTTAATTAATCACATAAATTAATTAACCTTAAATTACATTAACATAATAACCCTTTAATACTTACATTAAGTAATTATTCTATAATCACTTGATTAATTAACCTTTAATCATTAAACAATTATCCTTTAATCATTAATTAATTAACCTTCAATTAATCTTTAATTAACCTTTAATAATTTAAATAATTAACCATTAATTAATTAATTAATTAATTGACCTTTAATTAATAAATAATTAACCTTTAATTGTTTAATTATCCTTTAATTACTTACACTAAGTAATTATCTTTTAAGTAATTAATTATCTCTTAATTACTTATATTAATTAATCACTAATTATTTACATCAAGTAATTATCCTTTAAGTAATTACCCTTTAATTACTCACATTAATAAATCATCTTTTAATTAATTACATTAAGTAATTATCCTTTAATTACTCACATTAATTAATTAATCATCCTTTGATTAAGCACATTAATTAATTACCTTATAATTAATTAATAATTGATCTTAAATTAATTAAAGACAATACGGTTATCTTAATCAACTATTTAATCCAATCAATATTAGATTCCATTTGAAAATATTTATGGATTAATTTATTATATAATTATTCCAAAACCAAATCAATTAACTTTTAACAACATTTAATCTTTAAATTTTTTTATCTTTGAAACTTTTTTGAACATAACCTTTGAAATTAATTTATTAAAACATGAATTAATGTAACGATCCTGAATTTTTAACAATTTAAAAATGAAGATATTTAATTAATTTTTAAATATTTGAGATAAATTTAAATTGAATTCCAATAAAACTAGGATATTGGTGATTTAATTTTAGAATTTAATCTATTTAAAGTTGAATAGAAATTTGAATTTAACCTTGAAGTTGAAATTGAATATTGAATTTGTAATTGAAATTCGAACTAACGGCTTAGAAGAAAATTAATAAATTTGTGGTTAGTTTCAATAACATTTTTCATTTATTTAAATAAAATAGAATAAGATTTTAAATCAATATAAAATCAATAAATAAATATACATAGTAAAAATTCAAACAACATATTTATAAAACTTTGAAAAATATAATGTAATTACATTTGAGAAAATTAAACAACATAATTTTAAACAAAATAATTGGATTTAAAATAAGAAAGAAAATATAATATAAAAAAAATATATAAAAATAAATATAAAATAAATTAAGAAGTATACATTACCTTACTTTGATCGGCTGTAAACATGCCTTCAACTACGCCGTGTTCCATGCCGTAAACCATACCCTAAATCACGTTCTCTTCCCCATAAAACACGACACCCCATCATTTCAATTTATTCAAACCCTAAGCAGATAAATCAAAGAAAAGAAAGAAAAATGGTGGCGGCCTCTCTCTAATTGTCGCACTGGTCTCGTCCCTTCGTCTTCAATCCAAATTAGGGCTTTTTGGAATTAGGTTCGCTCGGCATTAAATCTGCTCGCGGCCTCGTTCTAAATTGAGTTGCTCCATTTAGATTCGGTGAAAGGTGAGTTCTCTCACGATTAATCAGTATTCAAGTGTTTAAATTTGTTGAATCGGTTGCTTGGTAGCATGCTATGAATTGGTATTTTTTTCTGGCTTCCATTTGCTCGGTTAATTTGCATGTTATGATTTGGGGCTATCTGCTATCACTTACGCGGTTACTTGAATCTTAACTAACAAGAACAGTTGCTTTGTGGATTTGCGTTTAAACCGATAAGAGCAGATGCTATTTCATGTTCTGTTTTAAACTGTTAAGAACAAATGCTATTTGTTTTGTTTTAAAATTGATAAGAACAGACACTATTTGGAGTTTAATTTAAACTGATGAGAACAGATGCCATTTGGTTTTGTTTTAAATTGATAAGAACAGATGCTATCAATTTTGTTTTTTTTTTAAACTAATGAGAACAGATGCTATTAAGATTTACCTTTTTGCTAGATGAGAAAAATTTTGTTGCATGAACTTGTTTTGAACCTCTGTCCATATGTGATGTGTATATGTGCCTATAAACCCCTCTATGGTTTGATGTTTTGCTGTGTATCATGCTTACATGCCTATATATGAATGACCTCAGTTTAAAGGTCTGAGTAACCCAGTTTTGAACCCCTGTAAAATATTCTACATTTGGAAAATAACAAAATTTACAAGCTTGAAACTATTCTTTGATGGATCTGATGTGCTATTATAACCCTTGAATCCATTGTGTGATGCTTGAATGTTGTTTAGGTATGGAATTGAAAGTATACATGTGAATATGTGTTTATGCATCTACATGTTATTGTGAGTAAGCTTCTTACCTTTTAAAAACAGTTTTTTTTAGAAATCAAAATCAAACCTAAACTACAGATGTTTATTTACAGAAATCAAATGGTTTAAAACAAAACTGTTCTGTTTGTTTTAAAATGAAATGAGTAAACTTACATGCACAGAATTTGTGACATCTGAGTATATGAAGTGAAAGAAATAAAATGATATGGTGATTGCTTACTCATGAATGTTATGTGTGTATAGAAATGAATATGCTTATATGTCTTTCTTATTTCTGGAATCTGCATATTTAGTTGGTTGTAAACTGAGATGTTTTCTTAAATAGTAAAGTTTTATTATTTAAATTGTCTCTGTTAATAAATTTATGTGTAAACAGAGAAGTTGCAGTTTTCATGAAATTCATGTTTAAGTTGAAGACTTAATTCAAGTATGAAATTAAACTGAGTTCAAATAAGGTTTGAAGTTCAAAATTTTTTTTTTGGAACTTTTAAATTTAAACATAGTTTGAAATCAAGTTTAATAATAGTTCAGGTTTTTAAAACCTGAGAATTTTTGTTGCAGGTTTTTGAGACTGTGATTTTACAGTTTTTAAAATCTAGAATGAAGCTCATATTTTAAAGATTGTAAATTGAATCAAGTGTAAGATTTAAACTGAATTCAAATGTAGTTTTGAAATTCAAAGTTTTTTTTTATGAACTTTTAAATTTGAACAAGTTTTAAATTCTGTTTTAAATCAAGTTTTAAAACAAAACAGTTTCAGGTATAAATCCTGTAGCTCTGAAATTTCTAACATTTGAATGAAATTTACATTGTTCATCAGTCCATTTTTATCTGTTCCCTATGTTGTTTGCAACTGTGTTGCACTTGTATCACTGGAATTTCCATTTGCTGTCTGCATACAGTGGCAGTTCCATATATATATACATATGTCCATGTCACTTTTTACTTGATGCTGCACACTTGTGTTTTGCCTTGATCACTTCTGCTATTGTCACTTCTGCAGTTGGTCTTGCATTTGATGTTATTTATGTCTTCATGGTCATTGGAGTTCTGTTGCACTTGTACCATTCTGTTGCATCTGGACTTGATGTTTCAGGCCTGCATACTTTTCAGTGCTTCGTTGTTGCACTATGTTGGTATAACTGTTGTATTTGGTTTATTTTGTTGCACTAAATTATAGTCTGCACTACCAAATATGTCATCATTAAGATTGCCATTAAGGGCTTTTGAATTTTGTGCATTGATGCATTCGGTGGTACCACTGCACTTTGTAGATGTTGATCATTTTATACATACATTTATGTATGCTTGTCTTTGGTCTCTGTGGTATGCACTATTGTAGTGCTACTGCACTGTGTCATTGTAGTGCTACTGCACTGTGTCATTGTTTGCTGCTGCACGTATTGTTTTCTACTGTGTCGTCTCTGATGTTGTTTCATTTGTGCACTAATTCAATGCTTAGTGCATTGTGCATCTGTTTTGGACTTGCAGTTTGAATTGCATTGAGTTGAGTCGAGTTTGCAGTGATTTGTCCGATTTGCGCTTGCACACGTGTTGGCGAGGCAGTGCACATGTGTGCAAAGTATACGTGTGTACTGCAGCCACACGGGATTGACAGATTTTAAAATTTTAAGTTGTTAATAATGAAAACCCATAATAGATTTAAATTGATTCATTTGTTTCGTCATCTCTGTCACCATTTTATTCAGTTCATTACAAATTTATTTACTTGAGTTAAGATTAATCCTGACTCGAGTGTTTTGTGTTTTGCAATTAACGCTCGGGTCAGACCGAGTATTTTTACAGCTTGAAGATTTTCAGGCCGCGAAGTTAGAGAGAGGGGGATTAAAAGCTTTACTTCAGTTTTCAGAAAATTTTCTTGTACTTAATGAAAATAAATTGTTCCGCTGTATAAAAACTTAATGCATTGTACAAACTCTGATATATGTATGTAAGAAAAATTCATTTATGAATAATATTATGATTATTCTGTGATTCTGTGGCTGATTCTGTTTAAACTTTATAAACTGAACAACAATCCGTCATTTTGAACGTTTCGAGTTGGTTTAATTACCGACTAGAGGCGGTCAGAGCGGCGGGTCGTTACAAAAGTGGTATCAGAGCTTTGGTTTACTCAAAGCTCAGTTTATGATGTTTAATATGAATAGTTACTAGAACCACTATAAAGAAAGTGCTTTTCAAATTTAAAGAAGAATAAAATTGTTTTCTTTAAAATAAAAGGTATTTTGAAAGTTAGAATTATTTTGAAATTTCCCCTCTCTAAATGTGAGTGTGTGATAGTTTATATTCGGTGAGGTCTCATTTGATTTGAGTTTCGATCGTTCGAAAACTCATTATCGAATTATTGAGATTTATGAAAAATGAAACATGAGTTAAGTGAATTAATGAATTGGTTTAAAATTGGTTTAAATCAAATAACTTGAATATTTCGAGTAATAATTGTGAAATAAAATGACATGTTAATTTGCTTATAATCAAGTGGATTATTGAACTATAACTTGGGAATTTGATTCTAAATTCTTTTGGAAATTAATTTCAAATGTTGTTAAGAACGAATTAGTAAATAAATGAATTATAAGTATTTAACTTATAAATGGACTTTTGGTATATAACTGAGTTATATAAATTGAATTGAATTGAATTAACAAAGAAGATTTATAAATCAAAGTTTTATAAATAGAAATGGAATTTGTGAAGATTGTTTATAAATTCGAAACCAATTGAATTTGATAAATGAAAAATAATAGATTATTAAAGGAGATATATCCACGATTTTGGACAGTGGGTAATCCTTTAAAAATAAAAATAAGTTGTAGAAATGATGAAATTTGTTGACAAAGCATATTCACGATTTTGGACAGTGAATATATTATTGAATAAAACGGATATGTTTTAGGGAAGTGATATTATGGAAGGAAATTTAATTGTTGATTTAACCGTATGAATCAAACTGAGTTTGATGTGAAGTTTATATTTCAAGTTTAGACTAATGTCTAAAATGATTAACGTGGAAATATGAATTTAATGGAGCTAAATTGATGAACAATTTACTAAAGAACTAGTTGACTATTTTTGAAATAGAAAGTAAATGCAAAGTTCAAATAGAATTTAAATTTCAAATTTGAAGTTGTCATCATGATAATCCATTATAGGTTTAATAGATTCAGTGATGAATTTGAATTAAATTAAGTGAAAAACTTAATATTGAAAAGTTTAAGATCGGTTTAAAACTGATATTGTGAAAAGTATGAAGAATTCAAACTATGAATTAAGCTGAAGTTGAAAAAGTTAATGGTTTTAAAGATGTTTTAAAATGCATTAACTATCGAATACATAGATTTCGACATTCAATTGTTGAAATAGACGTTTTCGAGAAAATTAAGGAAATGGTGGACTATAACACTATTGTTATAGTAAATGGTTTCCGGAAGGAAATGTTGTTTATAGTATTGGGATTTATATATCTATCTTAAATCCGAATCCCTATACTAGTGATTTTGAGTTGTCGTAACGATGTTTTACGCAACATTCGTTTTAACTCAAATAAATGTGTTTAAAAGAATGATTTCCTTAAAGAAAGAAATATATACTTAATTTTGATTCAAGTATATCGAATATTTTCAAAGTGTTGAAAGTGAATGAATTTGTGAATTACTTATTATTGAATAAGTATGGGAATATTTTCCAATATGAAATGAAAGGTTTGAAATTTTATCTTTTAAAGATAAATTGAGAAATGAATATTTGAAATTAGTTTCAAATGGCTAAGTGTGAAAATTATATATCTTGTAAAGATATTATTTTGAGAAATTTGAACGATTAGTTCAACTTGGAAATTTTTCAAAGATTGAATCTTGAGTTAAATTGAGTTTAACTTTGACACCAAAAACAATATAAGTTCAACTTTGAATTTTGGATAGTCGATTGGGATTGTATGTCTAACATTGTGAATTGATGACATAGCATTTGATCTCTATTAAATATATATCTGTGGTGGCGGAGAATTTATTCTTTTAGCTTAACACCCTTCTCTGAGACGTACGAGCTTAGAGGTTATATATCGATAGACATCAATTATGTGTTGAGAATTGACGATGTAACGTGAAATCCAAATCGAATGTGAAGTCGATAATGAATTGGATTGTGAATGTGAATTAGGTTTGAGATAACCTTAAATTTTCAAATCGATTTAGAGGAAAATTTTAAACGTGATAGAAAATTTGGAATCCTCTATTTGTTGTGAATGTGAAATGAGTTTTCGTAACTTATATATGTGAATATAATCGAAAACCATCAGTTTAGAAAGTCATTATTATGAAAGTCCTGTGTAAGTTTACATAGGTATGATAAGTACGAAATGTGAAATGAAGTACTATATGTATATGACATATGTTTTCTAAAAACTGAGGATATGGAAATGTACCTTCCATTTATTATATGTGAAAGTGATTGGAACTCGGTGGAGTGTCCATTGTAAATCGTAGCTACGTAGAATTCCATTAGTGGAATGTCCAATGGGACTGATTTGATATCCCCCACGATGGATCATCGTGTTTGGGATTATGTGATTGATGCTGGCGTAATTCGTGGGGCGTGATGCCTACAGTTACAAGCGATTCCACTGAGATAGTGGTGCAACCGCCGAGTAAACTGTGATCTGGAAAACCGAAGCGTAATTCGAGGGGCGTGATGCCTAAGGCTACGAGCGATTCTACTGAGATAGTAGCGTAACCGCCGTGTGGACCGCGATCTAAGGCGATAACCATGGCGAAATTCAGGAGTGATGAGAAATCTGAGATTACAAGCGATTCTACTGAGATAGTAGCGAAACCGCCGGGTAAACTGTGATCCATGAGGGAACGGGCTTTCCATATCCATTTTTAAAAGAATTTTTAAAAAAGTATTTTCACTGGGAGTTGAAGCAAGTATGTTTAGTACTTGGAGATTTTTAGTCTTGCGTCTGATCAGCGTATGCCTAAAGTCTGTGAGAACGACGATGGACTTGTTAAACTTTGAGTTATCAAGTATTTTCAAAACTTTGAATAGAAAATCAATAATCTGAAATTAGAATTACATAATTCTAACTTAATGAATTAAGGAAGAGAACTTTAAAATATCTTGAAAGTCCACAGCTTTTGGATAAGATATATTATGCAAATATTTAGCATGAAAGATTTCAAGTTTAAAAATCTGAGTTTTGTAAGTCTAAAATTTGGTAAAAGACTTTTGTGTCTTGATTATTGAAATTGATGAACAAAACTAGTGAGATAAAATAAATGGAATGAATTCTATATTTATTTGCGAGATTGAAACTTGGTAAAATTATGTAGGATATAAATATCGGTGAGATTTTAGCAAACGTTTTTCCTAACTTATAATTTCGGGACGAAATTCTTTTAAGCAGGGGAGATTGTAACGATCCTGAATTTTTAACAATTTAAAAATGAAGACATTTAATTAATTTTTAAATATTTGAGATAAATTTAAATTGAATTCCAATAAAACTAGGATATTGGTGATTTAATTTTAGAATTTAATCTATTTAAAGTTGAATAGAAATTTGAATTTAACCTTGAAGTTGAAATTGAATATTGAATTTGTAATTGAAATTCGAACTAACGGCTTAGAAGAAAATTAATAAATTTGTGGTTAGTTTCAATAACATTTTTCATTTATTTAAATAAAATAGAATAAGATTTTAAATCAATATAAAATCAATAAATAAATATACATAGTAAAAATTCAAACAACATATTTATAAAACTTTGAAAAATATAATGTAATTACATTTGAGAAAATTAAACAACATAATTTTAAACAAAATAATTGGATTTAAAATAAGAAAGAAAATATAATATAAAAAAATATATATAAAAATAAATATAAAATAAATTAAGAAGTATACATTACCTTACTTTGATCGGCTGTAAACATGCCTTCAACTACGCCGTGTTCCATGCCGTAAACCATACCCTAAATCACGTTCTCTTCCCCATAAAACACGACACCCCATCATTTCAATTTATTCAAACCCTAAGCAGATAAATCAAAGCAAAGAAAGAAAAATGGTGGCGGCCTCTCTCTAATTGTCGCACTGGTCTCGTCCCTTCGTCTTCAATCCAAATTAGGGCTTTTTGGAATTAGGTTCGCTCGGCATCAAATCTGCTCGCGGCCTCGTTCTAAATTGAGTTGCTCCATTTCGATTCGGTGAAAGGTGAGTTCTCTCACGATTAATCAGTATTCAAGTGTTTAAATTTGTTGAATCGGTTGCTTGGTAGCATGCTATGAATTGGTATTTTTTCTGGCTTCCATTTGCTCGGTTAATTTGCATGCTATGATTTGGGGCTATCTGCTATCACTTACGCGGTTACTTGAATCTTAACTAACAAGAACAGTTGCTTTGTGGATTTGCGTTTAAACTGATAAGAGCAGATGCTATTTCATGTTCTGATTTAAACTGTTAAGAACAAATGCTATTTGTTTTGTTTTAAAATTGATAAGAACAGACACTATTTGGAATTTAATTTAAACTGATGAGAACAGATGCTATTTGGTTTTGTTTTAAATTGATAAGAACAGATGCTATCAATTTTGTTTTTTTTTTAACTAATGAGAACAGATGCTATTAAGATTTACCTTTTTGCTAGATGAGAAAAATTTTGTTGCATGAACTTGTTTTGAACCTCTGTCCATATGTGATGTGTATATGTGCCTATAAACCCCTCTATGGTTTGATGTTTTGCTGTGTATCATGCTTACATGCCTATATATGAATGACCTCAGTTTAAAGGTCTGAGTAACCCAGTTTTGAACCCCTGTAAAATATTCTACATTTGGAAAATAACAAAATTTACAAGCTTGAAACTATTCTTTGATGGATCTGATGTGCTATTATAACCCTTGAATCCATTGTGTGATGCTTGAATGTTGTTTAGGTATGGAATTGAAAGTATACATGTGAATATGTGTTTATGCATCTACATGTTATTGTGAGTAAGCTTCTTACCTTTTAAAAACAGTTTTTTTTTTAGAAATCAAAATCAAACCTAAACTACAGATGTTTATTTACAGAAATCAAATGGTTTAAAACAAAACTGTTCTGTTTGTTTTAAAATGAAATGAGTAAACTTACATGCATAGAATTTGTGACATCTGAGTATATGAAGTGAAAGAAATAAAATGATATGGTGATTGCTTACTCATGAATGTTATGTGTGTATAGAAATGAATATGCTTATATGTCTTTCTTATTTCTGGAATCTGCATATTTAGTTGGTTGTAAACTGAGATGTTTTCTTAAATAGTAAAGTTTTATTATTTAAATTGTCTCTGTTAATAAATTTATGTGTAAACAGAGAAGTTGCAGTTTTCATGAAATTCATGTTTAAGTTGAAGACTTAATTCAAGTATGAAATTAAACTGAGTTCAAATAAGGTTTGAAGTTCAAAATTTTTTTTTTGGAACTTTTAAATTTAAACATAGTTTGAAATCAAGTTTAATAATAGTTCAGGTTTTTAAAACCTGAGAATTTTTGTTGCAGGTTTTTGAGACTGTGATTTTACAGTTTTTAAAATCTAGAATGAAGCTCATATTTTAAAGATTGTAAATTGAATCAAGTGTAAGATTTAAACTGAATTCAAATGTAGTTTTGAAATTCAAAGTTTTTTTTTATGAACTTTTAAATTTGAACAAGTTTTAAATTCTGTTTTAAATCAAGTTTTAAAACAAAACAGTTTCAGGTATAAATCCTGTAGCTCTGAAATTTCTAACATTTGAATGAAATTTACATTGTTCATCAGTCCATTTTTATCTGTTCCCTATGTTGTTTGCAACTGTGTTGCACTTGTATCACTGGAATTTCCATTTGCTGTCTGCATACAGTGGCAGTTCCATATATATATACATATGTCCATGTCACTTTTTACTTGATGCTGCACACTTGTGTTTTGCCTTGATCACTTCTGCTGTTGTCACTTCTGCAGTTGGTCTTGCATTTGATGTTATTTATGTCTTCATGTTCATTGGAGTTCTGTTGCACTTGTACCATTCTGTTGCATTTGGACTTGATGTTTCGGGCCTGCATACTTTTCAGTGCTTCATTGTTGCACTATGTTGGTATAACTGTTGTATTTGGTTTATTTTGTTGCACTAAATTGTAGTCTGCACTACCATATATGTCATCATTAAGATTGCCATTAAGGGCTTTTGAATTTTGTGCATTGATGCATTCGGTGGTACCACTGCACTTTGTAAATGCTGATCATTTTATACATACATTTATGTATGCTTGTCTTTGGTCTCTGTGGTATGCACTATTGTAGTGCTACTGCACTGTGTCATTGTAGTGCTACTGCACTGTGTCATTGTTTGCTGCTGCACGTATTGTTTTCTACTGTGTCGTCTCTGATGTTGTTTCATTTGTGCACTAATTCAATGCTTAGTGCATTGTGCATCTGTTTTGGACTTGCAGTTTGAATTGCATTGAGTTGAGTCGAGTTTGCAGTGATTTGTCCGATTTGCGCTTGCACACGTGTTGGCGAGGCAGTGCACATGTGTGCAAAGTATACGTGTGTACTGCAGCCACACGGGATTGACAGATTTTAAAATTTTAAGTTGTTAATAATGAAAACCCATAATAGATTTAAATTGATTCATTTGTTTCGTCATCTCTGTCACCATTTTATTCAGTTCATTACAAATTTATTTACTTGAGTTAAGATTAATCCTGACTCGAGTGTTTTGTGTTTTGCAATTAACGCTCGGGTCAGACCGAGTATTTTTACAGCTTGAAGATTTTCAGGCCGCGAAGTTAGAGAGAGGGGGATTAAAAGCTTTACTTCAGTTTTCAGAAAATTTTCTTGTACTTAATGAAAATAAATTGTTCCGCTGTATAAAAACTTAATGCATTGTACAAACTCTGATATATGTATGTAAGAAAAATTCATTTATGAATAATATTATGATTATTCTATGATTCTGTGGCTGATTCTGTTTAAACTTTATAAACTGAACAACAATCCGTCATTTTGAACGTTTCGAGTTGGTTTAATTACCGACTAGAGGCGGTCAGAGCGGCGGGTCGTTACAATTAACTTATGACCTCTAAGTTAATTAATAATTAAAATCATTTCACCCTCTTTAATTTACTATTTAATTACATTATTTAAACTTATTTAAATAACTTAAGGATAAATTTAAAATAATAGGTATATAATAAAATACCCTAAATTTTTTTAATTTAAAATAATTTATTTTAAACCTTAACTAATTCTAAAACTAGAATAAAACATTTATTATTTTACAAGAATTAATCAAGAAAAGGTTTTAAACTTGATTTAATTTTAAATTTGAAAAACTTGCTTTATTTAAATTTCAAAACTATTATAACATGAACCGGAGACAAACTCGGCCTCCTACCCGAGCCAGTACAAGTTTTCCCTGAGCAAAACCCTAAGACCATCTCTTCTCTTTTTTTATTTTATGTTTTAAAATTTAAAAACCTGTTACCCAGTAAAACACTCACGAACGACTCGATAGCAAACCCGTCCCATAACACAATCCTCCCAAATAGAAACCCGAGACAATCACATTCTTCTCAAAATCTAAACCCACTGACACATGTGCACGTGCACAAGAGTTGGCCATTGCTCTGACCATCGCCTCCACCTCCCATAATTCATCATTGACTTACTCGACCCAAGCAACCACCTAGAACCCTGAATTGATCATGAAATCAAAATCTACAACCTGGGTACAACTGGAACAAAACTGGGTCACCCAAGATCGCCTCATTCCGCCGCCTCAGGTCATCAGACCCTCCGAAACTTCGACCAAACCTTCGCATTGCTTCCACGCTTCGATTTCCCATGCTCCGGTCAACCCCGATGCATTGACGACGACGCAGTAATTCGAATTCCGACCTCAACCAAAACTTGGGTTTAAACCCTTAATCGACACCGTCCAGCCACCATGGCGATCTGGAAATTCACCCACCATTTTTCCCGAATTCTTCAACCTCCCTGCTACATCCAGCCACGATCCCGAGGCTCCATCCTTGACCGATCGCCAAAAAACACTCCAGACATGATTCCCGTTCAACCCGAAAATTCACGATCAGTACTTACATAAAAATCATGATTCTTCTTTTAAAATTCATGGCTTTTAAATACAAATCTAATGATGTATATGAAACCAGAAACCATGACATTCGAATTTTTCATGTTTTGGGTTTTTACTGTATTTTTCAAATTTTCCAGAAAATCTTAAATTAATTATACTTGAAAATATTTTTAAGACTTAGTTCTTGATAATACAAACATAATTTGTTTATACCATAAATCCCAAAAAGAATTAAATAAAGGGATTTTGATTTTTGAGTTTAGTTTAAACTCTATAAACCTAGAATAGAGTAAAAGTTCTTATACCCAGAGATGCACACGTCATTTATATGTGTATATATATGAAGTCATACTTACATCTATACCAATACTTTTCACAACATTTTCATCGTATGAAATCAAGCTTCCAAAGATCTAAGCCTTTATAGAAGTAGTTTACACACCTGTATATTGGAAGACAGAGAACCTGGTAATGGTTTTGATATTGAAAATTTTGAAAATCTGGAAATAGATCTTGCTTGTTTGATTTACTACTGAGTTAAACTTGCATGCTTTTGATTTTGCACCTTGTATTAGTTGAATCTTTGCTTTGCTTCTAGGTTTTATTTTGAAAAAGATTGTTTTGATTTTGATCTTTGCTTGCTTTAATTTGATCTGAGATGATCTGAACTTCTTTGCAACTTGAATTTGATTTTTATTTTTCGGTTTTGTTTTCAGATTTTTAAGTTTTGAAATATCTCAAAGAAAATGAAGTGTAGAGGTAGGGAGATATGTATATAAGAATGTTTTATTACTTTTAAAAATAGAAAGAAAATTTATTAAACATGACACTTGTTAAATTTTTATACTACATGTTTTACACTTGTTTATTATATATATATATATATATATATATATATATATATATATATATATATTACAAAGGCTGCAAATGTTTAATACATTATATAATTATCTTACACTTGTCCTTCTTACATATATTAATGTTTTAAATAGTTTTTATATTATATTTTCAATTTATCTTTATATATTTTTCTTATGTTTTAATATTTTCTATTTTTAATTAGTGCATTTCCTTTTATTAATATTTATATAACCTAAAAGAAAAAAATTTAAAATTTAATTACACACACACACATATATATGTATATATATATATTATATTTTAACCCTTAATTAGCTTTTGAAAATTATTATATTAATTTCAAAGTATAACTTCCAAATCACAATAAATATACGCACACACACATATATATATTAAAATTAGAAAACAAATTTTTATTAGTTTTCTTTGAGAAAAATGTGTGATCCTCTGCAAGTAGAGGAGAGCATACATGCAAAAATATATATAATACAATAGTAAGGTGCTGCCAACATGCCTGGTAGGTAAAAAAACTAAATATGAGTAACAAAGAAAAAATCAGGTACCCCTAAGATGAGTTACGGCAAGGCCACCACCCATCACACCTCGATATCGGGTTCCGGCATGGCCACCACCCGATACTAAAGGGTTAGGAGTACCTAGAAACAAGAGAAAATGATGCTCCATGCATCTTAGCAGTTCTATGCCTAAAACAAAGAAGAAAAACTCCATGCATCTGGATCGGAATGGTGCTCCATGCATCTCGGTAGCTCTAAGCAACACAAATAAAGAAGAAAAACTCCGTGCATCTGAACCGGAAGGAATGAAGAAGCCTCGACTCTGAAGTGTAAATAAATGTGATGCTGGATGGGATAATCTGCATTGGAAACTCTGAACAAAGGAAGAAATGCCAAGCTATAGCATGGATCCTCCTGAAGATAATACTCCATAATAGAGACGAAAGAGTCCTACATCCATGGAGGAACTGAAAGAAATCCTGAGTGGAAAACTCTACTCTGAAAGCCTCTCAATAAACCGAATCCTGCAATCGGAAGATATGGGAACCTACGAAAAGAACCTGGTATCCTTTCACCCATACGTGTATCTGAGAGGTGACGAAGGAAATAGTAAGAATTATATATATATATATATACATATATATGTATTAATATTTATATAATTAATATACATATACATATACGTATATATATATATATATATATATGAAGAAGGAAGTAAAACTTAAAGAAGACTAGACTAGTAACAATATAATTAAGATATTTCTAAACTAATACACCAAAAAAAATTAAAATAAAATTTAAAAGAAAGCTATGAATCTTTAATCATAAGTAAGTTATGATTAACAGATAGATCATCATATGAATTTGAAAAAATATAAATATTAATACTGATGGCACTAAAAAAACAATTGTTGTGTTTAAAAAAATTAATATTATAGCTAACCTTATTAAGATACCCTTTAAAAAATTATTTTTAGTTAATTTATATTTGGGATTAGAAATCCAATTAAAACAGAATTAAGAAATTGTAAAAATCAATTTATTAAAATGACTATTATTATTATTAAAAATTCTTTGATTTCTTTCAAACCATATATACCAAATAATAATAATGAATAAAGAGTCAAGTAAAAACCTAATATTCTTTTTAAATCTAAATCTAAAATAATTCCAATAAAAGTCACAATCCGAAATTTTAGTTATAATAATAAAATTGAAAATTTTGAGAATATTATTAAGAATGTAATAAGAATCCATGCAATCATAGTACATATGCTTAATGTCTTCAAGATGCAGATTACAAAAATAACATTAATTATCATTATGAATGTTCTTTCTTTTTAAGTATTTAATTGTATTAAGTTTTTCATGCAATATTAACCACATGTGTATTTTAGATTTAGGAGGAGCATTTGATTTCCAAATAAATTTAAACGAATTGCTTATAGTACCCGAAAAATTAATAAATCTATAAAAAGAGTTAGAGCTATATTTCTTACTTCTATCCCATTCCCAACAAGAAATATCATTATCATTATCAATATTATAAAGATTTAATCTTGCATATAACAAATAAAGAAGCCTAAAGTTGAACCTACTAGATTTCTGTTAAAACTGAAATTCCAAGGAGGATCATTATCAGGAGAATAAACTTCATTAATTAGAGAAAACTTAAAATTACAGACATCGTAAAGCTCTTCAAATTCCAGTTTAAGAGGTAAAACCGAAATCCAACGATCATGCCAAAAGGATGTACGGTTATCAGAATGAACTATAGTATTTATTCCTAAGTCAAAAATCTCAAGACATTTTAAAATGTTTTTCCCAAAATTAGAAATATTATGAGTGGCTGGAGAAACGATTTGATATAAATTACTATTTCCATTATAGTAATATTTAGAAATGATCTCTTTCCAAATAGCATTATCATTAATATCTTTAAACTTCCATAACCATTTACCTAGCAAGGACAAATTCATATTACACAAATTAATAACCCCTAAACCACCTTCCTTCTCTGCTTTACAGACAGTTTCCCAATTTACTATACATTTTATATTATTATTAGAATTTTCTCCACTCCGATGGAAGTCTCTTCTAATTTTGTCAATTTTATCAATAGCCCAATATGGAAACAGATGCATGGACATCCAATAAATCGGAACGGCTGATAAAACCGAATTAATTAAAACTAGTCTTCCTGCTCTAGATAAAAATCTCCCATTCCAGTTAGAAATCTTATTTTTTATTTTATCAATAATAATAAACCAATCGTCGTGTTTGAGTTTAGTCGGTCTAATCACAAAACCAAGGTAGTCAAAAGGAAAGCTTATAATTTTGCAATTTAGAGTATTAGCAACTAAGTTTTCAACTTTTTCAAAATCATTTAAGACTAACACTGAACTTTTGTCAAAATTTATTTTTAAACCCAATAAAAGTTCAAAACTATAAAGAATAAACTTGAGAGTTATAATGTGTCTAGGAAGATGGGAAGGGAAAAGTAAGGTACAACGAAAAATTGGAGAACCGATATACTATTACGCGAAATATCTTTGCCAACACTACCTAGAGATCCATTATCCACTACTCTTAATAATTTTGGTAAAAACATCAGCAGCTAAATTAAATAATAAAGGTGATAAAGGATCTCCTTGCCTTAAACCTCTCTTAGATTGAAATTTATTACCTAATATACCGTTAACTATAATATTAGAGTTTCCAGTTTTAAGAAAATTCATAATCCAATTGATCCATCTAGGACCAAAACCTCTAGCATGAAAAATATCAACAATAAAATTCCAATACACCAAATCGCACAGATTATGATATTCTTGCAACAGAAATTAATATATTCTTGAACAACTACCACTCCATCAGTTATATTTCTTCCCTTAATAAAAGCTGATTGTGAACAATCAGTTAATTCGTTCATTCTTTTACTAAGTCTATTAACTAAAACTTTAGAAAAGATTTTAACTGAATAGTTAATCAAATATGTATAAAATCTTTTAAGTTATTAGCTCATACCTTTTTGTGTAATAAAATAAAATTTGCAAAATTAAATCTCCCTAATTGCAAATTACCATTATAAAAACTGTTGAACATATGTAACGACCCGTATTTTACGTGTCGATGGATCGTAGAATTTACAGGTCGTTAGTGTTGTTTGTGGTGTTCCTAGCCAGAGTCATGGATGTTTGGATGTTTGGTTGTATCATCATTCGGCTTCAAGAGCGGTGTTTTCTGGGTGCTTATCTGATCTTGGTTTAGGCCTTGGGGGTTTGTATTTGGAAAACATCGTCCTTGACTCGAGTGATTATTGCTTTACCTTACTTATCTGCTATGTTATGCTTACTTCTCCTTAGTGTGTGTCTGGGGGCTATCACTGTAGAAAGAGGTGGAGTGGGATGGTTTGGTTCCTATTCCTTTATTTCCTTATGCTCTTTTGGTATGCTTGATTGTTAATTTACTGCTCACTAAGACTTTGTCTGACTCAAGGTTTTATGTCTCCTCTTATTACCTTGGGCTGTTCATCCATGTTTGGGATGGGCAGACTAGGTAGCAGGTGACAGGTGCTGTGCTAGGAGTTCTACGCTGAAGATGACGAAGACGAGCAGGAGGCTTTGCATATTAGTTTTCTTACTATATGTACTGGGTATCCGCTGCTGTATTTGGTTGAGTGATTTGTAGTGAGGCTTTCATGTATGGATTTGAGTAGATGATTGTATGAAACTACTGTGATGCTTATATGATGATGTTCTGTTCTATGGAGCTTCACTATATTATATTTCTCTATTGTATTTTATCCATGCGCTGTGAGTTATGCGATAGAGATTCTTCTGTTTTGTTTTACCCTGACTATCGTCCATGGCTGCCTGGCACACCTTTTAGCGCATTGTTTCCTTCATTTGGTGCGGGAGTCATGGGCGGTCGTCACATTTGGTATCAGAGCTTTGGTTAATCGATTTTAGCCAACGCTCGCTGATGTAACTACGTAAGAGAGACGTAATTGTAATTTGATGGATGATTACTATATATAATATAGTAGTTTAGAAGGGTTTGAACTCCTTATGCAGTTGTTTCTTAAGGTGTTCTAATCATTCTTATTTACAGATATTAAGGATGAGTCGAAGTGAGAGACAAGCTGCGAGGGGTAGCCGTGATGCTAGGGAAGCTGTTGATTATGCTCCTATGTTTGAGGCCATGATGACTTCAATCATGAGGAGAATACCAGCTTCAGGATCATCTGTGGATGTGGGAGTTCAAGTCCAAGCTCTGAGACCGGTGGATTTTGCCAAGCTTTGCAAGGATTATACTGCTCTTGGAGGGAAAGTTTTCTTGGGGACGGAGTCGACTATTGAGGTGCAGAGATGGATTGATGCTTGCAAAAGAATCTTTGGTGACTTAGGGATTGAGGATGCAACTAAGAGGAAGCTTGCATCGAGACAGCTTCAGGGAAGAGCTGCTGATTGGTGGAATTCTATCACCATCGATACCCCAGAAGAAGAGATTACTTGGGAGCAATTCCAAGTTAGATTTGAAGCTAAGTTCATCTCTACTGCTCAGAAATCTGTCTTGTTTAAGAGGTTTGTGGAGCTCAAGCAAGGGGGAAGGCCTGTTCTTGAGTACATTTCTGAGTTTGAAGCTTTGTCCAAGTATGCCAGATCGTACATTGATTCTCCCTATCAGAAGAATGAGAAGTTTGTGACTGGTCTGGATGCTTATCTTGGGAGGCAGTTAGTGGATCATTTGGACGATCCATTTGAGAAGCTTGTGGAGAAAGCCCTTAGGCATGAGAGTTTGTTTCCTAAGGAAAGTTCTGTTGTTGCTGTAACCAGGGAAGGATCTAAACCACACCAGAATGGCAATAAGAGGAGGAAGCAGCAGCAGCAGAAGGGTAAGGATGGCCAGAAGAAGCCGAAAGGCGAAGTGACTTGTTATAACTGCCAACAGAAGGGCCATCTTTACAAAGATTGTAAGAATCCCAAGGTGCCGGGAAAGTGTTACAACTGTGATAAGCTGGGACATATCAAGAAGGATTGCCCAGAGCCGAGGAAAGATAGGCAGATTGTGCAAGCCTATGCTTTGGGAGTTGTGCCGTCGTCTTCAAAAGCTCCGACTGCTGAAGAAAAGGGGAAGAGTGTGGTGGTTCAAGGTACTCTTTCTATCTGTGGTGTTCCAGTTAGAGTGTTGTTTGATACTGGAGCGTCGCATTCTTTTGTTTGTGATGATTTGGTAGGCCGGTTAGGTTTGAAACCGGATATTGTTGATAGGCCATTGGTTGTGACTAATCCGGTAGGGGGTTCGTCATGTTTGTGTATGTTATGCCGTGGTCTAGTTGTGTCGAGTCATGATTGCTCGTTTGTTTGTGATTGCTTTGTTCTGAACTTTGCGGGGTTCGGAATTATTTTGGGTATGGACTGGCTTAGGAAGTATGCGGCAAGGATTGATTGTGAGAGGCTTGAGGTGACAGTCGGGAATGTGGAAGGGCGAAAGGTTGTGATACGATGTAAGCATGAAGAAGGCGTCTTCATGAGCTTCATGTATTCGCTAGTTGTTCCACGGGATGGACTGTCATCGGTGCCTATTGTGAACAAGTTTGAGAATGTCTTTGAGGAAGTCAAAGGGTTGCCGCCGCATAGGGAGATCGAGTTTCGTATCGATCTAGTTGAGGGAGCCAGACCTGTTGTGATGCCTCTTAGGCGGATGGCACCGAGGGAGCAGCAAGAGCTGAAGGTGCAAGTTGATGACCTTTTGCGGAAAGGATTCATTCGGAGAAGTGTGTCCGAATGGGGTGCGCCCGTTGTGTTCGCAACCAAAACGGATGGATCGTTGAGGTTGTGTGTTGATTATCGTGAGCTGAATAAGGTGACTAGGAAGAACAAGTATCCATTGCCGAGAATAGATGACTTGTTTGATCAGCTTCACGAGGCTAAGGTGTTTTCTCAGATGGATTTGGCAACGGGATTTCACCAGTTGAGAGTGGCGAAGGATAGTGTGCCGAAGACTGCTTTCAGGACACCATCCGCGTTTTATGAGTGGCTGGTAATGCCGTTTGGATTGACTAACGCGCCAGCATATTTTGTGGATCTTATGAATAGGGTATTCAGAGATCAGTTGAATAAGTTCGTGCTTGTGTTCGTGGATGATATTTTGGTTTACTCCAGAACCGAGGAAGAGCACAAGACGCACTTGAGGATTGTTTTGGGAATTTTGTGGAAACATCAGCTGAAGGCTAAGTTTTCGAAGTGTCACTTCTGGAAGAGTGAAGTGAGGTTCTTAGGCCATGTTATCTCTGGAAATGGAATAGCGGTTGACCCCGCTAAGGTGGCAGCGATCCAGGATTGGGTTAGACCTAAGAATGCATCTGATGTGAGAAGTTTTCTTGGATTAGCAGGATATTATCGTCGGTTTATCAAAGACTTTTCCAAGATAGCTGCACCGTTAACAGGATTGACAAAGAAGAACCAGGTGTTCAGATGGGATGATAAGTGTGAGCAAGCTTTCGTAATCCTGAAAGAGCGACTGACAAGTGCTCCTGTTTTGACTATTCCAAGTGGGAATGATGAGATGGTGGTTTACACCGATGCATGTGGTACTGGACTTGGAGCAGTGCTAATGCAGAAGGATAGAGTTGTTGCATATGCTAGTCGACAACTGAAGCCGCATGAAAGGAATTATCCGACTCATGATTTGGAGTTAGCGGCGATTGTGTTTGCTTTAAAGATATGGAGACATTACCTATTGGGAGTTAGATTCGAGTTGTTTACAGATCATAAGTCGTTAAAGTATCTGTTCTCCCAAAAGGATTTGAATCTTCGACAGCAACGGTGGCTAGAGTTCCTAGCATCATATGATTTTGGTATAGCCTATACTCCAGGGAAAGGTAACGCAGTGGCTGATGCGTTAAGTCGAAGACATGCAGGTTTGGGAGCCATGTTTTCGGAATGGAAGAGTCTTGAGTATTTGGCTGAGTTTGATTTCAGGCCCAGATGTGAATTGGAACCTGAGATGTTGGCAAACTTATCGATAAGGCCTACTCTTGTGGAAAGGATTGGTGAGAGGCAAAGGGGAGATGATAAGCTTGTCAAGATTATCTGTGATTTGGAATCTGGATTGGACCCGGAGAAGGATAAAGGATTTGAAGTCGATCGAGAGGGTTGGCTTCGAAAACAAGGGCGACTAGTTGTTCCCGATGTAGATGGATTGAGAGATGAAGTTCTGAGGGAGAGTCACCACTCGAAGTTGACAATTCATCCAGGTGGAAATAAGATGTATCGGGATATGAAGAGAACCTACTACTGGGAAGGTATGAAGAAGGATGTTGGAAATTTCATTTCCAAGTGTATGAATTGCCAGTTGGTGAAAGCTGAGCAGAAGAAGCCCAGTGGATTGCTTCAGCCATTGGAGGTTCCTACATGGAAGTGGGAGCAAGTGTCGATGGACTTTATCGATGGTCTACCTAGGACAAGAGCAGGGAATGAAGGGATTTGGGTCATAGTAGATCGTTTGACTAAGAGTGCAAGATTCATTCCTGTTCGATCGACTAGGACTGCATCGAAGCTGGCTGAGCTTTATGTGAAGTGGATAGTTCGATTCCATGGTGTTCCGAAGAGTATAGTGAGCGATCGAGATCCATTGTTCACCAGTAGATTTTGGAAGAGCTTCCAGGAAGTTTTGGGAACTGAGTTGTGTTTGAGTACAGCTTATCACCCTCAAACAGATGGTCAGACTGAGAGAGTCAACCGAGTTTTGGAAGATCTTCTTAGAGCATGTGCTTTGGACTTCGGAGGATCATGGGAAGATCACCTTCATTTGGTGGAGTTTGCTTATAATAACAGTTATCAGTCGAGTATCGGTATGGCACCATATGAGGCATTATATGGAAAACCGTGTAACTCTCCGACATGTTGGTTGGAAACTGGAGAAAAGCTGATACTTGGGCCAGAGATGATTCGACAGACTTCAGATTGTATAGAGATCATTCGGCAACGAATGAAGGCAGCCCAAGATCGTCAGAAAAGTTATGCCGATAATCGTCGTAAGGATTTGGAATTCGACGTAGGTGATATGGTTTTTGTGAAGATTTCTCCTCTGAAGAGTGTCATTAAATTCGGGAAGAAAGGAAAGTTAACTCCGAGATTTGTTGGACCATTCCCGATTATCGAGCGTATTGGAAAGCTCGCTTATAGATTGGAGTTACCGGAAAAGATGGCGGGTGTGCACAGTGTTTTTCATGTATCTTATCTACGGAAGTATATGCACGACCCAACTACGGTGGTTTCTGCTGATAGCTGTGAAGACTTGGAGGTTGATCCAGTTGTTTCGAGACCTCGTAAGCCGCTTCGTATTGTTGAAACCGATACGAAACAGCTTAGGAGGAAGACGATTACGTTGCTCAAGGTACAATGGAGTGATGATGTTAACGACTGTACATGGGAGGAGGAAGAGAGGATGAAGGCAGCTCATCCCGGACTCTTCGAGGTATGGCCCTAAAGTGTCGTGACATCTCATGAATTTGTAGCTTGTTCTAAGTCATAGAATTCTGCATCCTAGGCTAGAATTGGTTGCATGGTTTGTTGATTGCTTTGGATGGTAGGCATGCAGAATATCTTTGATTTCTGATTGTTTGCTTGGAATTTCGGGGGCGAAATTCCTAAGGGGGAGAGAATGTAACGACCCGTATTTTACGTGTCGATGGATCGTAGAATTTACAGGTCGTTAGTGTTGTTTGTGGTGTTCCTAGCCAGAGTCATGGATGTTTGGATGTTTGGTTGTATCATCATTCGGCTTCAAGAGCGGTGTTTTCTGGGTGCTTATCTGATCTTGGTTTAGGCCTTGGGGGTTTGTATTTGGAAAACATCGTCCTTGACTCGAGTGATTATTGCTTTACCTTACTTATCTGCTATGTTATGCTTACTTCTCCTTAGTGTGTGTCTGGGGGCTATCACTGTAGAAAGAGGTGGAGTGGGATGGTTTGGTTCCTATTCCTTTATTTCCTTATGCTCTTTTGGTATGCTTGATTGTTAATTTACTGCTCACTAAGACTTTGTCTGACTCAAGGTTTTATGTCTCCTCTTATTACCTTGGGCTGTTCATCCATGTTTGGGATGGGCAGACTAGGTAGCAGGTGACAGGTGCTGTGCTAGGAGTTCTACGCTGAAGATGACGAAGACGAGCAGGAGGCTTTGCATATTAGTTTTCTTACTATATGTACTGGGTATCCGCTGCTGTATTTGGTTGAGTGATTTGTAGTGAGGCTTTCATGTATGGATTTGAGTAGATGATTGTATGAAACTACTGTGATGCTTATATGATGATGTTCTGTTCTATGGAGCTTCACTATATTATATTTCTCTATTGTATTTTATCCATGCGCTGTGAGTTATGCGATAGAGATTCTTCTGTTTTGTTTTACCCTGACTATCGTCCATGGCTGCCTGGCACACCTTTTAGCGCATTGTTTCCTTCATTTGGTGCGGGAGTCATGGGCGGTCGTCACAACATATTAACTAAATCAAATTTCAAAACATCCCTAAAAAGTATTATAAAATAAAATTGGAAACCCATCTGGTCCCGGGGATTTATCATTAGGCATGTCACTAATAGCTTTTCTAATTTCTTCTTCAGTAAAAGGATTATCTAACTCTGATAAATCAATAACGGAATGAGATGGATACGGATCCGTCCATCTTACATTGATTCTATGGTTAATTTTAGAACCAAATATATCCTTATAATAGTCTGTAAAAGCCTTGTTAAGATCTCTTTGATCAACTAGTTCTATATTATTAACAAATATAGAGTTAATTGTATTACTACATTTCCTACCATTGGCTATATTATGAAAAAACTTTGTATTATTATCACCTTCATTGATCCATTGAATTCTGGATCGCTCTTTCCATATAACCTCCTCCTTTTCTAAAATAGAATTTAATTCATCTTTTAAATTAGTAAGAACATTACGTTCACCAAGATTTAGAGGTCAAGAGTTTCTATCTTAAAGCATTTCATTAAGAATATTATCTTTTTTTATTTTTAAATTGCCATAAACATTTTTTTTTTCAATTTTTAAGGAAAATTCTAAGGTCTCTAAGCTTAGAAACAAAAGCTTTTACAGAGTTTTCCATATTTCTAATATTATGGAAACTCAAAGAAACCCATTTGCCTTTAACTAGATTCACAAAGTTATTTTCCAAAAGCCACATCTTTTCAAACTTAAAATTCTTAATAATAACTCTATGATACTCATATGTAAGTATAATAGGACAATGATCCGATAACGTAAAAGGAAAACCGGTTACTTTACAAATTGGAAATTAGTCTTCAATTTCATCACTAACAAAAAATCTATCAAGAAGAGAAATGGAAAGGAACTCTCTAGCGTTACTTCAAGTAAACTCTCTATTAGAAAGAAGAATTTCAATCAAATTAGAATTAATAATAAACCGATTTAAATTCCTCCATAGCAGAGTAGTCCCCTTCCCTAGGATATCTCTCGCCAATGAAATGCGTAACATTAAAATCACCCTCCAAAATCCAAGACCCTTGGGACAAAGGATCTAAATTCTAGGCATTCGTTCTATAAAATTATCCTATTAATCTTAGAATTAGGCCCGTAAACATTAGAAATATTTAAAAAAGAATTATCAGAAAGATTGATAAGAATAACATGAAGAGAATGTTGTTTAACAATACATTGAAGTAATTTAAAGTAATTCACGCCAACCTATCATTAAGCCCCCTGAAGAACCCATAGAAGGTAAAAAAAAAAAACATTTCCTAAAGTGATAACCACCTAATATTCTAAAAAACGAATGTCAGGGCAATTAATTTTGGTTTCTTGAATAAGAGCAATGTTAATAGAATAATCTTTAAAGAACATTCTAACCTTGTCACATTTATTCAAATTGTTTGAACCTCTAATGTTCCAACTAGTGATCCTCATAAACTAACTGTGCTAGCCCTCTCTAGTTCCTTACATCTAATAAACTCCCTATCTATCTCAACAGCAGAAAAAAATAAAAGAAGTGTCTCTGGCTAACTGACTAAACTCAACAGAAGAAATACTGCCTAATGCATACGAAGAGAACGTACTACCTAAAAAAGTACTCATACCTGAGCCTGGATTCATAGTACCAATCACGGCAATCGAACCAGGTGACTCACCCAAAAACTGCAGCTGACGGCTATGAATCCTAGCACTCCGACGAACAGATCCACTAGTAGCTACTGATTTCCTGCCCTTAGCTTTCTTCAACAAAGAGACCGAATCCTTTAAAATATTATTCTTTACTACCGCACAAGAGCTCGAAGAAAAATCACAAACACTTGAAGCAAAGAATGGATCCACACTAAAACATCTGTCAGCTAAAATTTCATTCAATTGTACAGGTTGACAATACTGATTATCTTCACCTATAACCTCTCTAGAACCAGTAGCGTGCACACCCTCTGATGTGTGCATATCAGTTAAAACCATTAATGAAGAAGATCTCTTACCTTCACTAATCTCTAGAAACTTATCAAAATAAACAACAGCCTCTAACTCGAAATCAATTTCAGTAATATCAGAATCATTCAACCAATCCAGCAAATTAAAGTCAGAAGAAGATTTTGAATTGCACAGGCAATTATTATCCAACTCTGAAAATCTCACTGATAAAATATCTTCCTGAAAGATCTCTGAATCATTTATCATCACAGGAAATTGTAACTCAAAAAAGATTAAGGAAGCTAACATATTGCCGAAGTAGGATAACTCATCATAACTCGAATATGCACCAGAGCTCATTATCCCAGAATTCAATTTGTCACCAGAATTGATTCAACCAATTATCAATGCATCCTAATCCAAAATTTCAAAATCTACAGATTCATGACCAACATACCAATCCATCTTTAATATACTCGAGTGACTACTATCAATTGAGTTCAGTTCGATACTTCCATCATCAGCTGAAATACAAGCACTCGAAGTATTCTTATGTTCATGAACATATTGATCAGCAATAACCATCGAACCACCCTCTAGACCTTCGATATTAAGGTCAGTAATTATTTTCGAAGATAAACAATCGAAATTGTTGAATGTAGGCAACTCAAAGTTATCTTTCACTCGTATATTGGATTTACGATTTTTACCATGATAAGAAATGAAACCATGATTCTGAACTTCAACATTTTCATATCTTTTCAAATAAGATATTAGATAAGGTGATTCCATGCATGAATTAACATCAGGATCTAAGAGAATGGGATCAAAACCCAGTATATCTTCAACAACAAAACAGAGAGATTTGTCTGAATTTACAATAGTGGCCTCCGAAAATTTAGATGTATTGCTCAAGACTTCAGACTTGCCAGCGACTTCAACAGAAATTTCATTACACCCTTTGCCAATATTCGGCTCGTTAATAATATCGAAATGATAAAACAAATCATCAAAATAACTGATACCTACTGCTTTCTCAAGCCAAAGATAATCAGTCAATAATCCCCTCAAAATCAAATATTTCAGTGTGAATTGAAATCCATGGTTAACCAAAGATGGCGAAAAGTATCCCTGTTCTCGATGATCTAAATTGCTAGAATCAATCTGTTTCTTGAATACACCAGTACTTGCCTTGCCAAAATATTCTTCAGGATTTCCAAATCTTTCCCTATACCCTTTTCCAATGTTTGGCTCATTGATATTGTTAAAGTGATAAAGTAACTCATCAAGATGTATGATACCTTCATCTTCCATAAACCAGTGCTTATCAAATAAAACTCCTCTTAGGTTCAATAATTTCAAAACGAATTGGAATCCATGATTGATCGGAATCGAACTAGTATCAGAAAACAAATTCGAATTATTGACCGAAACCAAATTCTTCCCGCACCCTTTACTTTTATGCCCAAAAGAACTACAAGAGAAGCATTTTACTGGGTCGCGACATGAATTAGCGAGATGATTTAGATCGCCACATCTGAAACAATATTTCTTACCCTTCCTTGAATGTATCCAGTACGAATTAGGTTTACGTTCTTGGATTTGATTGGGAATATGATTCTTAACAGCTTGAGCATAAGTATAGGGAGTGGGATTACTATTTGATAGACTAGAGAAACCAGAATATAATGGAGATTTCAGATGAAAATCTTGATAGATCGACAATGGATTCAAACGATGAGTTAAAGGGGACGTCATTAATCCTTTTAATTCCACCTTTAATTTTTATATTGAGTTTTTAAATCCAATTTATTTTTAAGATATTTATATTAGAATGGTATAGAATAATTAAACATCGCGAAGAGTGGTAGACTCTTCCCGTTGCAATTAAAGAAAACAATTCGAAGATTCGAATCAAATAAGGAAAGAATTTTTTTCCAACAAATGACTAAGAAGGTGCAACAGCTTTGAAGTATACCACTAGTAATATACTTCTCGAAAATGTACTAGCCGGAACCCATCAAACCGTACCGAGAATTCGAATATTTCACAACTAAATGCACAAACGAATCTGATCTAGATGAGATGTGTAAATACCGTAATGGGACCAACCCCATATTTATGAGCATCCTTTCACGCTTTGGGTTTAGTCATTTACCGACAAAGGACAACAAAGCTCAAAAGAGCAACAAATCATCTTAGAATGATGAAAATCAAGAAGGTGAAGTAACCAATAGCCAGGATACCAACTATCAAGGATATAAAATGATTGTATATGGAAATTAAGTCTTGTATACCCATCACAACTCGTCAAACTCAAAATTATACCATTCCTTGCTTAACAATAATGTTGGACAAGTCTAGGTAGGGTTACCTCAAAATCATGTCCTACGACCATTCTTAACTTTGGAAATAGGAAAAAGTTTACCACATTATATTTAGTGTTTAGTACACAAATAAATCATTTCTATATAAGTGATATCACTTTACGGAACTTAATTCAATTCCATAACCGAATCAGACATTTAATTTTAAAACCGAATTTGTGCTTGGTTTCAAATTACAAATATTAGCTTTAAAAACACTTTGTTAATAAAGTTCCCTAACTTCAAAACATCATTAAAAAGGATTAATAACTCAAACTATTCTTAGTACATTGATTAATCAACTTTAAAAATTTGTTAACTAAGTTGATTAATTAACTTCAACAAGCTTTAATTAAAAAGGGTAAATCATCTTTAAACATCATTAATTATATTAATTAATAATATACTTAATTAAATAATAATCAAAAATCATTATTTAAAAGTGATTAATTAATTTAAAACTTTATTTAAGGAAATATTAATTAAGACTAAACAGATTTATTAACTTTTAAAAGTCAATAATTAAAAGGATAAATTAATTTAAAAAAACATCATTAATTAATAAATTAATAGATCTTAATTTATAATTATTAAAAGATTAGTTAGTTTTAAATTCATTAAATAAAATGATTAATTAAATTTAAAACATCGTTAACTAAGTAATTTATAAATTTAAAACACATCATTAATAAGTTAATTAGTTAACCTTAAGCCTTAAATAAATAAATAATTAGATAATCATTATTAAAATAATTAATTATTTTTGAACACAACCAACCATCATAAAGCAAGGGGATGAACATACATAGATGGTATTTTACATTGATTCAATGTGTAACAAGCATTTATTAACAAGGGAAGTAGTTTAACTACTAAATTTTCATATTACTTATGATTCGCTTATTAACTTTTCAAAGCAACATAACAATCCAACAACCAAACTATTATTACACAAATTCAACATACACTCAATAACTATAACATAAACACAAATATAGTTTTGAAAACATTTAGTTTGAAGGTGGAAGTTTTACTCACCTAAAGCCCTACTAACTCATTCGAATCGCTGCAGCAAGTCACCAAACTCACGAACGAACTTCACTACACCTTTGATCACTTTTTTAGGCCCTTTGTAGGCTGTCTTATGGGTTCGACCTAGGTAGAAATAGGGATTGTCCTAGGTGGAAGGGGCTCAGCCCTTGGAGTTTTAAGGTGGATGTTGCCTTTGTTTTGGTGGAGGAGTATTTGTAGTTGAATATATAAAGATTTGTAGTAAAGAAAACTATGTTTTGCTAACTTTCAACATGGACCGGAAGCCATGGATATTCAAGTATATGAAGAGAAAAGAAATTAAGAAAGAAATGAATATGTAAAATGGAAATGTGAGGAGATGAGGAGTACATATAGGCAAGGGAAAGAAGAGGTGAATAAAATAACTTAAGCATTTAAATAATATTAAGTTGTCTTGTGTTCATGCTTGCCATACCCTCTCCACCTTATCTACTACACATGCACCCTCCTCTCTCACTATTTCACCATGACTTAGGTACTAAACTGATTTTTTTAGTATATAGTTATGGTACTTAATTAATTTTTTAATGTTATTTAATATATTTTTGTGCATTTATGTCAAACCAAGTTTTATATTTATACCAAGCTCGATTATTAATTTTAACACAGCTTACCACATTATATGTGTAGATATGTGCGCATGTGTATATGATTGATACAAAATGTGTACAACGTTTTCGATGACTTTCTGATGTCGAAAAGTCCAAATTTCGAAAAATGTTTTTCGATCATATTTTCTATTTTTATTTGAACAGTTATTTTGGTAAACAAAATTTGAAAATGATTTTAATATCATTAATTAATATTTAAATATATTTATTTGGTTATTAAAGTCCATTATTAAATATTTAAAAATGATTTAAATATTCAATTATAAAGATATTAATTTATGGGTCATTGCACAATGGTTGTGACTAAAAGAATTTACTCACTTTAATAGAGCTTATATCTTCCCCAACCAAGCAAGATCCTTAAATCAAAAGATCAAACCCAAACTATGCCTGCAATACCTTGCGTGCCAAGAGAAAATTCTCGCACACCACCTTCGATGTTACTGCCCATCCACTCTATCAGCCAAGGTCTCCACCATACCCTTGATTTTACAAATTAAATTTCGATAATTAGGCAATTCTATTCAATTAAATGCCTGTTATATTTATTTAATCATTCACTGTGCTATTACAAAACAAATTTATTTTCCAACTATTTTAATTATAAGCAATTATTTATACTTATAAGTATATTTTGTATTCGACTAAAACAATTTATTCAATTTCAGTATACTATTTGAAAAATATTTATAAATTTTAATTCGATTTATTGAATCAAAATCTTTTATTCAAAATAATTTGATCAACTAAAAATTATTTTTAAAATATTAATTATCAAATTTTGAATTAAAAAAAATCTTATTTTAATTGAATTCAATTATTGACCCGACGTTGAAGTTAGGGTTGTTGCATGATGAGTGCTTTCTCATCCACCGCATATCTTCTAACCCACGTTACAACCATCGACCATCCACCTCTACAGGGATCAATAGTCGAGCCCGATTCCTACCTTTTCTTAGAGCACAATCTCAGCCATACATTATGCATTCCAGCTATTACAAAAATCCCATGCAATAATACTTAAAGGAGGTTGGATTTTAGTTGAACTAATTGGATTCTATTGAACTGGTTGGATTTTAGTTGAATTGTTGTCATTATCTCAGTTCAAAAATCCTCTCACAACAAATGCAAACCCTAAGCTCTTGAGATTTGCTACTCTCTTAGTCTTAAATGATTTGTATCTTATTATTCTCTTGCAATTCCTTATGGTTGTAAGAGAAATATGTAGTAAGAGAACTTCACAGTGGAGGTAGGCCAACTTTTTCGAACCACTCTATATCTTATGTTATTTACCTTTAAATTGCGTATTTAACTCCTCGTTTTCAATTTAAGCCTAGTAATTAGCAAGTAACCTTTGCTCTTCATAAGTCTCATTTTAAGATTGGCTAGGAAACTAGTTAACATTAGGATTTGGCGTTTGGAGTGTAACGATCCCGTTTTTAAGTCAAATTTAATTTGGTGATTAATATAATTTTTTGAAACTAAATTATGAATTAATTTGATATTTTTCCAAAAACAAATAGAATTTTTGATTTGAAAAAGCTTAAAAAGAATTTGAATTTGAAATTCAAAAGAATAAACGTCTTGTAAATAAATTGGATTTAAATACTCTCTATTTTAAAATTAATAAAAATTTGTTTTCTAATATTATAATGTATATATATGTATATATATTGATTTGGAAGTTATGTTTTGAATAATAAATTTTCAAAAGCTATTTAAAGGGCTAAATTCTAACATATATATGTGTGTGTGTGTGTGTGTGTGTGTTTATTTATTAATGTCTAATTAAATTTTTAATCATTTTCTTTAAGGTTATAAATTCAAATAAAAGGAAAGATATAAAACATATGTTAATTCAAAATAGAAAATATTAAAACATAAGATATATAAATATATAAAGATAAATTGAAAATATAATATAAAATAATATAAAAACATATTTAAACATTAATATATGTAAATAAAGACAAGTGTAAGATAATTACTACATGTATTTAATAAATGTAAACCATATAACATAAAATTGAACAAGTGTTAATAATTTCATCATGCAAATATACAAGTGTCCTAAAATTTTAATTTTCTTTTTATTTTAGAAATAATGAAAACAAGATTTTATATATATATATATATATATATATATATATATATATATATATATATATCACTATACTCCTGCACTTTCTCTTCTTTCATATATCTTAAATGAAAGCTTAAGCTCAACTCAGTTTAAAACAAGAAATAAACCTGAGACAAACCAAAGAAATCAAGTTCAAATTTTAAAAACCTAGAAGCCTGAAAGAAAGCAAAAATCAAAATCAACCAACTCTATAAAATCAAAGAGCATGCAAGATCCAACTCAGTTTTTATCAAGCTTCAGTTGAATTAAAATAACAAGCTAAATATCAAGCAATTACAGTTTCAAAATCAAAGCATCAATCTTTAGATCATTTCCCAATTTTTCAAATTCAAAACAAAGATCTAGGTTTCTCTGTTCTTCATAAACAGGTGAGTAAACTTTTATTTAAAAAGCTAATGCCTATTTACATCTGGATTGTTTGTGATTGATATCTGAAGTATGTTGTAAAAATGTTTGTATAGATGTTAAATATGCATGTGCATGTCAGTGTATATGTATGTACACACCTCTGTTTGTATAACAGGCTTTAGAAATCTCTTAAATTCATATCTTATTATATAAATAGTTTTATGTAATGATTCTTAAAAGAAATCTGTTAGTAATAACTAAATTAGATTTTTAAAAATATTTTTAAGTAAAATTAACAAGCAAGTTTACAGAGATCAAGGAATTATAGTAAAAATCATTTCTAGACAAAAATGCGAGTATTTTAATTTCAAGTTCAGATTGTATATCTGGATTCGAGCTTTGAAATGAGGAATTTTGATAATAATTTCAAAATTTTTAAGATAGGAATTTTGGAGATATTGCGAGTTGAACCGAATTGAGTATTTCGTCGAATTCCGACGATCGGTGAAGTGATTGGCCTCGGGGTTGAAGCTAGTAGAGGTTGGTGCGATGGGGATCAGGGGAAAATTGGTCGTAGAGGTTAAAGTTCGCCGTGGTGGCCTGGCTGAGTCAATTTAGGGTTTTAGGTGTCGAACTGGACGAGGTGATTGTCAAGGCAATTTCGATAACGCGACGGCATCGGGTTCGACCGATGGTAGGGGAACGGAAGCATGGTTTGATGACAAAGGGTTGGACGCAGCGTCGAAGTTCCTGGTGGTCGGTGGTGGTTGAGCAGGGAGGATCTTTGGACTGGAAATTGGTGTCTGTCGTTGTTCAGGTTGCTCGATTTCGTTCCATGTTTGTTCTGAAATTCTGATGGTCGGAATCTAGTGAAGAGGTTGAGGTTGACTTGCCGGCGATTACATTGGTGATCAGACCGTCGGTGATCTTTTGTGCACGTGAACGTGCATCTGTGTGTCAGGGGGTGATGCTGTTGATTGGAAAAGAAGCAATGGTATCGGGTTGGTACTCGGGAAATTGGCAGGGTTACTAGAGTTTGGCTTCGGGTAGCTCACGCGAGTGTTTAAATTGTATAATAGGTTTTGAATTAAAACTAAAACAAAGTTTAAAAAAAGGAAAAGAAGAGAAGTGACTCGGGGTAAGCTCGGGGGTTTTGGGAGTTGCCTCGGGTAATTTAGAGCTTGGGCTCGAGTTATGTTTAATAACCAAGATTTTAAAAGAAAGCATGATCAAGTTTCAAAGTATTTTAAAATGAGTAAGTTCCCAAAATAAATTTATTTAAACAAGTTTTTAAATAAATTTTCAAAGATTGAATTTTAAAGTTAAATGTTTCTAAAATATTTTGATTTAAAATAATTTTATTACTTAATTAATTAAATAAATCCCTTAGTGTTTTCAAAAATAAAACGATGTAATTAAGAAATGATTAAGATAAGTGTAAATTAGTTAAGGGTTTCAAGTAATTTTCCATGTTAATAATAAATTAATTTCAAACATTTGATAAATAAGATTTAAAAGATGTAATTAATTAAGATAAAGGGTTATCTTTAATTAATTTAGGGTGTTGATTAATTAAAGGATCATTAACTAATGTAATTAATTAAGGGTTAATTTTTTTATAATTAAAGAAGTAATTAATCAAGTGATTATAGGATAAATTACTTAATGTAATTAATAAAAGATAATTACTTAATGTAAGTAATTAGAGGATAATAAATAATTAAAGGTTAATTACTTAATGAAATTAATTAAAGAATAATTAATTAATTAAAGGTTAATTAATTAATGAAAGTAATTAAGGGATAATTAATTACTTAAAGGATAATTACTTAATGTAATTAATTAAAGGATAATTAATTAATGTAATTAAAGGTTATTTAATTAAAGCAATTAATTAAAGGTAAATTAATTAATGTAATTAATTAAGGATAATTAATTAATTAAAGGATAACTGATCAAGGGTTAATTGATTAATTTAATTAACTTAAGGTTAATTTATTTATGTGAAGGATAATTAATTAATTGAGGATAATTAATTAAAATGGATAATTAAGGATGTAACGACCCGTAAATTTCGTTAATTAAATTTGTTATATTAATAAGATTTTGGAATTTAATTTATAAAGAAATAAAATTTTTATAATTTATAATGAAGTAAATGTTAAGAATTAACCTATGAAATATTATATTGATTAATATAGACTTAATTAAAAAGGTTGCATTGAATCAATCCTATTTATTGGAAACTAAATTATTGGTATGCAAAATTATAATAAATGAGTTTATTGCGAGAAATTGAAATTTGATACTATAGTGAATTGGAATTAAGATAAAAATGGGAATATTGAAATATGTAAGGTCAAATTAATTGCATTTAATAAATTAGGGAATAAAATTCACTAAAAGTAATTAATTATTATGTTAATGTAAATTAAGATAATATTTGATTTTAATGTTAATCCATTCATACTTGTAAACAATTATTATAAGTTGCATGTTGAAATTGTTGATTGAATTGGAATTGAAATTAAATTTTAATGAACAAATAAAGGTTTACAATAACGGGAATTTGAGTAAAACAAGTGTAATTATTGAATTAAATGAAATAGTATTGCTCAATAGTAACTGAACCTAAATTTAGGTAATAAGGTTAGAACAAGTTGATAAATAATAAATGTAGTGTAATCCCAATTGATTTAAACAACTGTGAAGTTTTAATTGATTGAAAGTAGTAGATTTGGGGAATAGATTTAGAATTTTATCCATTGATACAATAATACGTAATAAATGAAAATTTTATACAATCAATGTTAGATAATTAATCGTAATGTTTGTTGTTGAGGATAAACATTACTTTAATAATTGTTAAAATAATAACGGAAGTGTGAATGTAAATTTAATAGAAACATGAATTTATTTATAAGGTAGATAATTGGTAAAAAGGCTTGGACTAAGGAAATTTTATTAATTTGTTTTAAAACCTAAATTAATATAGGTAATAGACAAGATTTCACTTGAAATATAGCCATTTGAACAAATCTAAGATGAATATAGAAATATTGGGTAATAAATTAATATAAGAAAAACTAAAGCAAATATTGAATTAATCAGTGGAGCAATAATAATAAATAATAATTAAATCAAAATTTGTAAGTTGGGAATAATGTAGATGTTATACTTAGCTGCTAATTGAATACAAGGAAACAAGTGTACATATTGAACTAATTGGTGAATTAGTTTAAAATTTATGAAATAGGATGAGAACAGTGTATGTAATCAATTTCAACACTTGTCTGTTAGTGATTACTTATAAGTGTAATGTTTGTAGTAATTGAAATTTATGGTTATGCAATTTGAAGTAAAGATAAATATGAGGAAATTTATGTAATAGTTTTGAATCCAATGTTTAATCCATCCATAATATGAATATTGGTTGATTTAAAGTATAGAAAGCAAGATGTATTAATTTAATTAATGTACAAAATTCAATAACTGTATTTATTGCAAAATAAAATGGAATTAAACGTTTAAATATTACGTCATTAAAATTAAAATGAAATTTGAGGATAATAATGTAATAAATCATGAACCAATGTTAGTGGCATCCTTATTTTGGTAAAAGATGTGAATAATAAGGTTTAAAAATTTAATAAATGGGTTTTTGAGAATTTATTTTATAATTTCTAAATACAATGAAGTGGAGAAATTAACACTGCAATTGATAGATTTATCAACTTTTAATTTACATCTAAAATTTGTTTAAATTTTTGTAAATAATTAAGAAATATAAAAGTGATAAAATTGTCAATTATAAAATTGAAATTTAAAAATTGAATTTAATTAATTGATTTTTAATTTATTTAATTAATGTAAAAATAGCCATTTTGGCCACTGACTCGGATTTCGACGAAACCAGTTTCATCGGATCCATAACTGTAACGACCCAGAATTTCTGTCAATTAATTTTTTTATATTTAATTGATTTTAAATATTAGTAAGTGAAATTTATAAGTCGAATAACAAATTCTAGAAATAATTGGAAATTGGGTTTAATATGATTGAAAATGATTTGTAAAATTTTATTTTATCATGTTGGAGTTATAATAATGTTATAGAACTTTTAAAATCGAATTAAAAGTTAATTTGTGAAAATTGAATATTTTAATATTTAATTGACGAGTTAAAATAGCCATTTTTCAAACAGTCTCGGATTTCTATGAAACTAGTTTCATCGGATCCGTAATGTGATATTATTGTAAGGTTTTAAATTTCGTGTCAATCGGATTTATCGTTTGTCCGGAGCAAGCCAAAACGCCTAGAATTTAGTTAATCGATTTAATTTAAATTTGATCGTTTATTACCATAACTCGCACAGATGATCGAATTAGCCTCCGAAACCTATTCCATTGTATACGAAACGCGGGGTAAACCCTAGAAACGCTGGTCACCGCGTGAGATTTGGAGTTCGGAGAATTTGGGATGAATAATGTTTCGTCGTTTTTTCTATAAAAGCCCCTTAAAATTCATTTTTTTCAAAAGAAACCTAAACCCTAGGGTTTGCTTCAGCCTAGCCACCACTTACTATTATCAATGGCCGAAACTATCTCTTCTTCTCCCTTAAATTTCTTGCAATCCACTAACCAATTCGTGAAACTTTCAACATGAAAGTTGTAGAGCATCGAGTGATCGACATATTCAACGGTCAAGAACGTTTGAAGTGCATTAGATCGACGGCAAAATGGAGATGAAGGCCACGACTTTGTGCACGTTTTTCATGAAGAATGCCTAGCCGAGCTTCAAACAAATCGAGCCGTGGGTGAAGCTCGTGATGGTCTTCGAAATGGGAGTTGTTGATCGAGCTGAACGTGAAGGATGGGGGCGCGACCTAGAGGAGTTCGAGCGTGAATATGGGTTTAGCTTGCGTACGTATTTCCTGTTGGGTAATAAGGCAAAGCATGCCGCCACGATTTTGCAAAAGAGGAACGAACGGTGATGATCTTTAAGGGTTAGAAATAAAAATAAAAGTTGTAATTTATTTATATAAAAATTTGTATTAACTTCAAAATGCTATAACTCTTTCATACGAGGTCCGTTTTGGAAGAAACGAACCGTGCCGGGTTCGTTTTGTTGAGCACTACGCTATGGAACTGGATTGGGATCATTTGGGGATAGTGAAAAATTTGGGTAAAATTAAACGCACGTTTAATTTTATTCGAAATAAAACGCGGAAACTGAATTGAAAGCGAGGTGAGAACTTCTCACTCAATCAAATCGGTTTCGATTTAAATTTTAAATAGTTAGATTTAAAATTATTGATTGTATGTTGAATGATGATTGTTATCTATTGATTGTTAAAATAGACATTATACGCCGTTAGTAAGCGGAGGTTATTTATTGAAAACATATACCGCGAATATTTCACTGTATAGTGAAATTAGTATTGTATATGTACTTGGAGTTGATTTTCCTGCATTATATAGCGGATGAGACCCTATTGCGTCGCATAATAGCGGATAATATTTTATAAATCCTATATACCGTGATATTCCATACTGGAATGGAATTGGTATTGTGCTAACATCTTTGGATGCAGGGAAACAGGTTGGAGGGATCCAACTGGATTCCTCAACTATATTGATTTATTTACAGATATTGTGATATTTGTTGATTGTCATATACCGATATATGATATCTTTGTTGCCGTGATTGACTATTTGGTGCTGTTGCATCATCGGATCCATTTTTGAAGTTTTAAAATAATGATTTTTATTTTAAAAAGAATTTTAAAGTGATTTTTGAAAGTATACGTTTTATTAAATTTTGAATTGTTAAAATAAATAAATATTATAATTTTATTGTTATAAAAGTTATATTTTTTGGAAAATAGTACTTAAGTATGATTTTGGAGTTATATAAGTTTTAAATAACGTTTTGTAAATTATTAAAAGGATTGGTTTATTGAAATTGAGATTTTTGAATCATTATAAACGGTTTATATAAAAGATTTCTAAGATTAATATTCATAAATAAATAAAAAATATAGGAATTATAAAACGAGTTTTTATAAGTGTTAAAATGAAATATAAATGGATTTCACAAGTGAATAAAATTTATAGATTTGTAAATTGTGAAATTATAAAATGAATAGATTTTTGTAAAATAAAAGATTTATAAGAATTTAACTTATAAATCGGATTTTGGCATTTTAATTGAGGTTTTCGAATAAGTATAAATGGTTTATAGATGAGATTTTATAAAATATATATTTTATAAATCGAAATAATGGAATTATAAAAGAAGTTCTGTTAATGCTGAAAATGAGGTTATAAATGGAATTTTATAAGTAGTAAGATTTTTAAATGTTGTAAATTGAAGTCCTTGTAAAAATATAAATGGGGATTTATAAACATTGTTTTATAAATCCGAAACCGACTTATTTTGATAAGTCAATTATTTTAGATTTTTAAAGGAGATATATTCACGATTTGGACGGTGGATAATCCTTTAAACAAAATGTGTAGAAAAATGTTGAATTTGGTTAACGAAGAATATTCACGATTTTAGGACAGTGAATAATATATTAAAGTGTTTTGGGGAAGTGATATTTTAAATAGAATTAAAATGATTTGAAGTTGTTTTAAAATGCATTAAGTGTCGAAACCATAGATTTCAACATTCATTGTTGAAATAGACGTTTTCGAGAAACAGAAGGAAATGGTGGACTATAACACTGTTGTTATAGTAAATGATTTCCGAAAGGAAATGTTTTTGTATAATATTGGGATTCATATATCTATCTAAATTTCGAATCCCTATACTAGTGATTTTGGGTTGTCGTAACGATGTTTTACGCAACATTCTTTTTGGCTCAAATAAATGTGTTTTAAGAGAATGTTTTTCTTAAAGAGTGAAATATATACTTAATTTCGATTTAAGTATATTGAATATTTTCCAAGTGTTGAAAATAAATGGATTTGTGAATTACTTATTATTAAATAAGTATGGAAATGTTTTTCCAATATGAAGTGAATGTTTTGAGATTTTATCTTTTAAAGATAAAGTGAAAATGAATATTAGAAATCGATTTGAAAATCGTATATTCATAGATATTTTGGAATTGTGAATTCACTATGGAATTTATAAAAGAAAGGGAAATTTGTTTAAAAATAAACGTTGATTTATTTTTGAAGTGTGAGAATAAAATTACGGATTTGGAACGTAAATATAAAGTAAATCGGTAAGGATTTATTTAAATTGGTTTAAATGAACCATTTTGAAATGAAAGTATTTCCGCGTAAGGGAAAGGATTTGAAATTTGTTTTCAAAGGTTATAAAGGTGAAAAGTGATTTGAAATTTGTTTTCAAATGTTGAAGTGTGGAAAATAAATATATATCTTGTAATGATATTTTTGGGAAGTAAATAATTTGGGAAATTATTTGAAATCTGGTGATGTTGAGCATGCCTATTGGTAGTTAAATAACCGACTATCAATATTTACCTTTAAATAGGTATTTGTTGTGATTTGCTTGAATTTGAATGCAACACTTATTTTTGAATAAGCGCTCACTATTCGGGTTAGCCAGGAAAGGACCTTGGGGTCGTATAACCCATTTCGAATATGTGATAGTCGTTATGGATTGCATTTGATGACGGATGTTGAAGACCGAATATTTATGAAAACGGAAGGATTACCGTCGAATGTTTCTGCATTGGCTGATCCCCGATATAGAAATTTATTACCCTTTGTGATGGGAAGTCCGGTCGTGATTAGTGAATATCCGGATTGCAAGGACTTCTTTGTAAGTGCCTTCGGTTCCGTTCGATCCCAGAACGGACTTGTATGGATGTGTGTCTGACATTACAGTTTGAGATGTAAAGCTGGTTTCTATCAAATATGTTCCCGTTGGTGGTGGAGAATTTATTCTCTTAGCTTAACACCCTAGAGGTTATGTAGTTGATGGTTGCTAGTGATACGGTCCCAAATTGGTAATGCGGCATATGAAGTGCTGTTGAGCATTTGATGATCAAAGCACAGCTTTTGTATAAAGCGTGGCTTTGTGGACGAGACTTCGTCGGATATCACACTCCGGAAATGGTCAAAACAGGAAGGATGCGGCAAAGTTATTAGGGGGTAGCGCCCCTTCAATGTATGTCATTCCTTCTGGATAGAGGTGGTATCATGGTATAGAGCCCAGATATTTAACCTATGTTGTTGATGCAAATTTATTGCTTTGTGGTTGTTGGAATCGATGATCCTCGGATATAGATCTGTTACGATCGGGGAATGACATATTCGTGTCAGTAGTTACCTAGTTTGAAAGGTAACACGGCCTTGTGTTGGCAGAGATCCGGTTAGGTTCTCGGAGCGTCTTTCCAGAGGCGTTTCCATGTGGCAATGGGAAGTTCCTTGGCCTAACCATTTGTTGGAAATCCAAAGAAACAATATGAACCTTGTACGGTTTTAGTTGTATAACCTGCCATGGAATGTGGCGGTAACCTGCTATTGAACATGGTAGTTATAGTAGGCATAAGTGCGAAATGCCTATGCTGGCTAAGATTTATATCTTTACTTTCGAAATGAGTTTTCCTACACTATGCACTAGTAATAATATCAAATGTTTCTTTTTAATGCGTATCAAACATCTTTGACTATCATAAGGAGAAACCTCCTCCGATTCTGCGTTTGCATTGTGTGTGTGCGGGAGGCCTTATGGTAGTCTCATTTTCTAAAAAGCATTGAGAATCTATTTTAAAATTATCCTGTTCTTTGTTTTAAAGATAAACCATTTTAGTTCTCACACCAGTCACATGGCTGACTCGGAGTTTATTGTTTTCCTTCCTAAACTCTGGGTGCCCACCAATTTCCACACGGGCAGTCTAAAGTCAGGTTATCAGGATAATCCGGAATTCAGGAGTTGCTAGAGGCAAGCTGGATGGCATGGCGTATTCACTATTATATAATATTTCCTTTCCGCTGTTTGTTGTTGTACACTCTGATGATATGATGTAATGTAATGTGATGTAATGTAATAACTGATATAGTTCTTTGTTTAAAGATTATTCATTTATCTATTATATGTTGTTCCGCTGCGATGTGAGATTCTGATATTGTTCTGTTGTTTCTTTCTGTTATGTTCTATCTTTTTCTTTCTTCTTCTATCTTCTACCTCTTCTTTAACCCTAACGGTACTATCTTCCGGCCTTTGGTTGCTCGGCAGTTGATACAGTGGAAGTATTGATGTCGGTTTTCGAGCGTCGAAAAGTCGCATTTCTTACATTTGGTATCAGAGCATATGTTAAGAGACAACCATGGCTCTGTTGGATATTACTCATTAGAGATGTAGTCAGTAGTACTCTAGAATGAGTTTGAGTGTAATAATAGATACGGGCGCGTATTTGTTAGTGAATATGAAATTGTTTTATATTGTGATGATTGGTTTGTTGAGTGGTATATGGATTTTGGTCAATACGAGTAATTAACGTTGTTGATAGGGATTTCTAAACACTTGTACAGAACAATTTGACACGATATTATTTAAAATAGGGTAAATGAAATAATTTTACCTTGATTATGTTTTATATATAAAGGAATAATTTTTCAGAATTATTAAAGTGTATATGAATTGATTGTTTGGTTGTTGAAAATATAAGATATATGCAAGTTAATAAAAGTTGTTTGAATAAGTTGAATGAAACATATTGTAAAAGAATAAATTTTATAAACGAAGAATTATAAGTATGAAGTTATAATTAAAATGATTTACACTTGTGAAATAATCTTATATATAAGAAGTGAAATTATATAAGTAAAAGATTTATAAATATGATTTATAATCTAAAAATAAAATTCCAGAGAAGTTTTTGGAAATGTTTTTGGAAGAATTTGGAAATTTTAGAAATTAAATTCTTTTTTGATTTGAAAATTAATTTCAAAGGTTTTGAAAAGTATTTTGAAGGAATGAAAAGCTCTAAACTCTTTTCGGTCGTTGGAAAATAATTCCGATGGTGATCGCGACATCATCGGTGATCATTTTCGGGTTTCCAAAAGAGGAATTGCTGCCAAATTGTTTTAAATGAAAGTTGTTTGGAAAAATTTGGGTTTGGTTTTGGAAATTCAAAGGATAGTTTGAATTGTTTTCAATAATGGTTTTGAAAGATAGAAAAGACTCTGGAATCCTATTTAAAATATTTATGGGAATAATAAATAAGTTAATAACTTATACAAACTAAATTTTGATAGAATAAATTTAACTTAAAGGATGGAGTTAAATTAAAGGAAGTATAAGTGAATCAATAAAAATCCAAGTGGTAATTGTTGAATATAAGTTGTATAACTTATAAAATGAGAAAATGTAAGTGAAACAAATTGTTAAAAATGGTTAAACAATTTGTTAAGCAAAATAAATCTGAATTTGAATAAGTGATGAAAATTTGACTTTGGTAAAAGTTAAATAGGAATGAAATCTGAATTGGATTTATAAGTAGAAACATGGGTTAAGTTAAACAAATGATGTTTGAGATGGAATATAACTTAAGTGAAGTTGAATAAAGTTGATTTTGGTATCGAAGTAAATTAATCAAGAGAAGTGATGAATATGAACTTGAGTTATATAAATGAAATTCAACTTGAAATGTTAAATGGATTAGCAATTAAATTGATAAATGGATGGAATGTAAATCAATTGAATGTAAAAGAATTGATATGGGATAATGAATGTAAGTGTTAATTCATTTAAAAGCTAATGTTATTGGAAGTTGAATAATTGAAATGAGAATCAATTTAATATGAACCAATTGGAATTAAAAGTGTTGAACAAAATTGAGTATAATTAGTGAATGTAAACTAATAGGAAATGAATGAATGAATGTTAATTAAAGTCCTATGTTAGTGAATCAATTGGAAAACCAATTCAATGAATATTTATGAGGAGTGAATTTATATTGATTTGGTGGTTGCATTTGTTGTTTTGTTGCAATTGCTATGTGGTGCATGTAGTTGTTATGTTGCTATATGTTGTATATTGATATTACTTTCATATATACATGTTCTCATGGTTTGTTGAGTGTTTAGTAGGTGCGGATTGCGCTTGCTTCGCATTTGGAGCTCGCTTTCTCGCCATATTACCTGTATATGCTCGCTAATAATATATAAGGTACATATCTCGGATTAAATATCGTACTTTTACACTTTTTTCCCTGAGGGATGCCTCATCACTTGATGAGATGTATATTTGTGATATATATACTGTCATTTTTTTTCGGATCGAGCCGCGCGAAGGAGAATCTGGCGAATTTTTTCGAAAATTTAAGGCGTTAAAATATTTTTGAGAAAATTGGGAAATTTTTGAAAACTAAGTTTGGATTTGGAAACTTAGTAAAGATTTTGTAAGAAGTTTAACTATGAATTTTGGGAAAGTTAAACGCTTAAGAGATTTGAAAAATCCAATTTGAATGGTTTGTTTTGGAAAGTTAATGGATTCAGTAACTTTTTCTTACTTGGTAATTTCGAGGACGAAATTCTTTTAAGGGGAAAAGTTTGTAACGACCCAGAATTTCTGTCAATTAATTTTTTTATATTTAATTGATTTTAAATATTAATAAGTGAAATTTATAAGTCGAATAATTTATTTGTCGAATATCTAAATTTAATTAGATAATTAAATCGATAATTTAATATTTCAAATTCCAGAAATAATTGGAAATTGGGTTTAATATGATTGAAAATGATTTGTAAAATTTTATGTTATCATGTTGGAGTTATAATAATGTTATAGAACTTCTAAAATCGAATTAAAAGTTAATTTGTGAAAATTGAATATTTTAATATTTAATTGACGAGTTAAAATAGACATTTTCCAAACAGTCTCGGATTTCGACGAAACTAGTTTCAACGTATTCGTAATGTGATATTATTGTAATGTTTCAAATTTCGTGTCAATCGGATTTATCGTTTTTCCGGAGCAAGCCAAAACGCCTAGAATTTAGTTAATCGATTTAATTTAAATTTGATCGTTTATTGCCGTAAATCGCACAGATGATCAAATTAGCCTCCGAAACCTATTCCATTGTGTCCAAAACGCGGGGTAAACCCTATAAACGCCGATCACCGCGTGAGATTTGGAGTTCGGAGAATTCGGGATGAATAGTGTTTCGTCGTTTTTTCTATAAAAGCCCCTTAAAATTCATTTTTTTCAAAAGAAACCTAAACCCTAGGGTTTGCTTCAGCCTAGCCGCCACTTACTATTATCAATGGCCGAAACTATCTCTTCTTCTCCCTCAAATTTCTTGCAATCCACTAACCAATTCGCGAAACTTTCAACATGAAAGTTGTAGAGCATCGAGTGATCGACATATTCAAGGGTCAAGATCGTCTAAAGTGCATTAGATCGACGGCAAAATGGAGATGAAGGCCGCGACTTTGTGCATGTTTTTCATGAAGAATGCCTAGCCGAGATTCAAACAAATCGAGCCGTGGGTGAAGCTCGTGATGGTCTTCGAAATAGGAGTTGTTGATCGAGCTGAACGTGAAGGATGGAGGCGCGACCTAGAGGAGTTCGAGCGTGAATATGGGTTTAGCTTGCGTACGTATTTCCTATTAGGGAAGAAGGCAAAGCACGCGACCACGATTTTGCAAAAGAGGAACGAACGGTGATGATCTATTAGGGTTAGAAATAAAAATAAAAGTTGTAATTTATTTATATAAAAATTTGTATTAACTTCAAAATGCTATAACTCTTTCATACGAGGTCCGTTTTGGACGAAACGAATTGCGCCGGGTTCGTTTTGTCGAGCACTATGTCATGGAATTGGATTGGGATCGTTTGGAGATAGTGAAAAATTTGGGTAAAATTAAACGCACGATTAATTTTATTCGAAATAAAACACGGAAACTGAATTGAAAGCGAGGTGAGAACTTCTCACTCAATCGAATCGGTTTCGATTTAAATTTTAAATAGTTAGATTTAAAATTATTGATTGTATGTTGAATGATGATTGTTATCTATTGATTGTTAAAATAGACATTATACGCCGTTAGTAAGCGGAGGTTATTTATTAAAAACACATACCGCGAATATTTCACTGTATAGTGAAATTAGTATTATATATGTACTTGGAGTTGATTTTCCCGCATTATATAGTGGACGAGACCCTATTGCGCCGCATAATAGCGGATAATATTTTATAAATCCTATATACTGCGATATTCCGTACTGGAATGGAATTGGTATTGTGCTAACATCTTTGGATGCAGGGAAACAGGTTGGAGGGATCCAACTGGATTCCTCAACTATATTGATTTATTTACAGATATTGTGATATTTGTTGATTGTCATATACTGATATATGATGTCTTTGTTGTTGTGATTGACTATTTGGTGCTGTTGCATCATCGGATCCATTTTTGAAGTTTTAAAATAATGATTTTTATTTTAAAAAGAATTTTAAAGTGATTTTTGAAAGTATACGTTTTATTAAATTTTGAATTGTTAAAATAAATAAATATTATAATTTTGTTGTTATAAAAGTTATATTTTTTGGAAAACAGTACTTAAGTATGATTTTGGAGTTATATAAGTTTTAAATAACGTGTTGTAAATTATTAAAAGGATTGGTTTATTGAAATTGAGATTTTTAAATCATTATAAACGGTTTATATAAAAGATTTCTAAGATTAATATTCATAAATAAATAAAAAATATAGGAATTATAAAATGAGTTTTTATACGTGTTAAAATGAAGTATAAATGGATTTCACAAGTGAATAAAATTTATAGATTTATAAATTGTGAAATTATAAAATGAATAGATTTTTGTAAAATAAAAGTTTATAAGAAATTAACTTATAAATCGGATTTTGGCATTTTAATTGAGATTTTCGAATAAGTATAAATGGTTTATAGATGAGATTTATAAAATATACATTTTATAAATCGAAATAATGGAATTATAAAAGAAGTTCTGTTAATGCTGAAAATGAGGTTATAAATGGAATTTTATAAGTAGTAAGATTTTTAAATGTTGTAAATTGAAGTCCTTGTAAAAATATAAATAGGGATTTATAAACATTGTTTTATAAATCCGAAACCGACTTATTTCGATAAGTCAATTATTTTAGATTTTTAAAGGAAATATATTCACGATTTTGGACGGTGGATAATCCTTTAAACAAAATGTGTAGAAAAATGTTGAATTTGGTTAACGAAGAATATTCACGATTTTAGGACAGTGAATAATATATTAAAGTGTTTTGGGGAAGTGATATTTTAAATAGAATTAAAATGATTTGAAGTTGTTTTAAAATGCATTAAGTGTCGAAACCATAGATTTCAACATTCATTGTTGAAATAGACGTTTTCGAGAAATAGAAGGAAATGGTGCACTATAACACTGTTGTTATAGTAAATGATTTCCGAAAGGAAATGTTTTTGTATAGTATTGGGATTTATATATCTATCTAAATTTCGAATCCCTATACTAGTGATTTTGGGTTGTCGTAACGATGTTTTACGCAACATTCTTTTTGTCTCAAATAAATGTGTTTCAAGAGAATTTTTCCTTAAAGAATGAAATATATATTTAATTTCGATTTAAGTATATTGAATATTTTCCAAGTGTTGAAAATAAATGGATTTGTGAATTACTTATTATTAAATAAGTATGGAAATGTTTTTCCAATATGAAGTGAATGTTTTGAGATTTTATCTTTTAAAGATAAAGTGAAAATGAATATTAGAAATCGATTTGAAAATCGTATATTCATAGATATTTTGGAATTGTGAATTCACTATGGAATTTATAAAAGAAAGGGAAATTTGTTTAAAAATAAACGTTGATTTATTTTTGAAGTGTGGGAATAAATTTACGGATTTAGAACGTAAATATAAAGTAAATCGGTAAGGATTTATTTAAATTGGTTTAAATGAACCATTTTGAAATGAAAGTATTTCCACGTAAGGGAAACGATTTGAAATTTGTTTTCAAAAGTTATAAAAGTGAAAAGTGATTTGAAATTTGTTTTCAAATGTTGAAGTGTGGAAAATAAATATATATCTTGTAAATATATTTTTGGGAAATAAATAATTTAGGAAATTATTTGGAATCTGGTGACGTTGAGCATGCCTATTGATAGTTAAATAACCGACTATCAATATTTACCTTTAAATAGGTGTTTGTTGTGATTTGCTTGAATTTGAATGCCACACTTATTTTTGAATAAGCGCTCACTTTTCGGGTTAGCCGGGAAAGGACCTTGGGGTCCTATAACCCATTCCGAATATGTGATATGTAACAACCCGGTATTTTGCGTCAATTATAATCAACAATTTAAACGATTAATATTGACACAAACTTCTATTTGAAGTTTTTAAATTTTGAATTAAAATTGAAGATTTTAAAATTTAAATTACAAATGGTTATAAAGTTTGAGGGGCTTTGATTTCTTTTTTTTTAATAGTGGTTCATTTGTTTTGGCTTCGGTCCAAACTTTGGTTTTCAGTAGTTTGTTGATAAACGTTCGATCTCTGTAGTGTTTACTTGGTTTTCCATAGCGTACCTGTGAATTAAGAACAATGCTATCAGAAAGTGTGAATAATTATTATAACAATCAAATTGCACTTACTATTAAACAAACAAGCTAAACCCTTAACTAAATTATTTATTAAATATAAACCAGCCCAACCAAACTAATCAAATCGCAACTCATTTCTCAGCCCAGCCCACAATCCCCCTCTTTACGTACTTTGACCCGATCCCCCTTTCATTTACATTCGCGTGCCCTAATCGATCGAGAGGAAAAAATTATGGCGGCCTCTCTCTCACTCGTTTGTCCAAATTTAGGGCTTCGGTTGATAGCTTCGTTCGTCTTCGGTCGAATTCTGGCCGGCTTCCCCTAAATTCGTCGACAAGGTGAGTAATTTTTATTACTCACATCTAATTCGAATGTTTTGATGATTTCTGACTTGCTCATATTCGTGAATTTCTTCGCTAGTTCATCACGGCTTCGATTGATTGAACTTGTTCGTTTTTGATAAAGCTGCTGCTTGATTTTATGTTGTTGGATCTTGCTATTACCGTTTGATTCTCAGATGCTTTGTTGATTTATGAAAATAATTGGGTTTGGCATTGATTTTGTTTTCTGGTCACCTTAATTCGAACGGTAGGTGACTTGGGTATTTCTGTGAACTGCAGTTGTTTGAATTCAAATATTTTGGGTTGAAAAAGCAATATATTTAATTTTAGCACTTGCTCAATCCATTTCAGTGTTGCTGGCCATTGTTGTTGCTTCGGCAATGTGCTTTGTTCTTGATTGTGATAATTGCATTTTCCAGTTTCATGCATTTGTTACTGGTGCCTCCTTGGTTCAAGATGCATTCACTTGTCTACCCATTCATCATTTAGTTTTCGGTATTGGGTTTCGAACATGGCTATTCCTTTATTGGTCTGTTATTTCATCTGTTGGCTTAGGTTCGTATACTTAAAGGTGAACTTGTTGCCTTGGTCATCATCGTGGTTTCACTATAACCATATGTGTATGCTTGCCTTTGAATTTTTCTTCGGGTTTAGTAGCTTGTATACCCCACTAGTTGTACCACCGCCATTTTGCACTGTTAGACTTATACTGCCTTTGTTTGTGCTTGAGTCTGATACGTTGCATTGATGCACTATACACATTTGCATTTGGTCACTGTAATTTACTGGTGACATCACTCTTACTTGAAGCTGTTGTTGAAGTGGGTTGACCTTGTTCGGCCCTTATTCATTGGTTTGCATTGTTTCATCAGGTAAGCGTTTACATGTGCATTGGTTCAGGATCGAATCATTAAATTGGTTTGCACACCTATAGGTTGCCACCTCTGTTGTATGGTGCCTGGTCTTTGTTTCATATTCATTTGTTGGAAATTGGTCCAGATTTGTGTTTCCTGTGTACATGTTCATAGGGGTTGTTTTGTGTTGCATTGTACTGCATTTTTACTACTGTACTATATTTGACTCACTGCTTCGAGTCGCTTGTGCATGCTCTCTGGAGGCATGGCATTCGTTCTTCACGACTCTGATTTTGTCGCAGCCACTTTACTGCATATACTGGAAACTGTAAAATTGACTCTTGTTCACGGGCTGACTTCGACCTGTTTTGTTGTCACTGTGTCATTGCTGTGCAATGTGCATATCACTGCACTGATTCATTTCACTGTTGCATGACTGTATGCATTCCTTTGAACAGTGCAAAGTATACTTTCTCAACTGGTTTCCAGTTCCGATATATGATTGCTCTATGTAGAGTAGTCTTAGGTCCGGTTAATGGTCTTAGTTTCACTCTAGAATTATTTGCATTAGAATTGCATTTGTGTTGAATCCAGCTAGTAGCTCGGATTTGACCTTGTGCTGATTCCTACATCTTCACTGTAGTGGCAAGGCAGTGCACGCAAGCGTGAACTGCAGCCACACGGTATGGCGTGTATGGTATTCTATTTGTTTTGACTTATGGAACTTTTTGCGTATTCCATATTCCGTAGTGGCGAGGCAGTGCACGCGTGCGTGTACTGCAGCCCTACTTGAATTAATATTTTAATTGATGTTTCAATGGTTTGAACTGTTTTGTTCATTTCAATTCAATATTCTGAATTGCATTCTGATTTGGTTTAACTACTGTCGCCTATTCATTATTTGATTATTATTGCTTCTGTGCACTAATAACTGAGTTTGAATTAGACTGACCCGAGTATTATTTTCTTTTGAATCTAATACTCGGGTCAGACCGAGTATTTCAGGTTGTAGATATTCTGCTTTGGGTTGCTGCTAGAGCTATGAAGTTCTTTCATATCTTTTGGAGTAGTCGTCGTCATTTGTAGTAGTATGTAAAATTGTATAGGAAGATATGTATTCATGTATATTATATACGTTAATGTACTTGTATATGTAACTTCCTCAGTCGACTGTTGTAGTTGTATCATATGTACCGTGTGAATGTATTGTAACTGACATCAGTTATTATATATATATGAGACTTTCTGTTTCATCTGTGTTCCGCATTTATATTATCTGTGTTGTTATTTTATATTTATTGTTCTAAACTATTACGAACCATCGTAGTTCGTTTTATACTGGAATTGGGGTATGTCGATGGGAGAAAATAAATCAGAGATGAAAAATGAAAGAATATATATATTTATATCACTCCCATCGAGATAACCAATACTAGTGTAAGGCCAACTATTGATGGCCGCTCCTCAACAGCCTTATTCTCCATGCTAGTTGACAGCATTACACCGTAGTGTTCTTGGCTAGCGTGGGTATAGAGGTGGGGCGTCACAGCTTGGTATCCGAGCCTGGGGTTTAGAACAAATATAAAACATAACTTAGATAGTACATGTGTTACAACTATTTGTCGATGTTTTATTTCACATCTTTGTCTTAAGATCATCTTTGATTGTTAGGAATGAATTCCTAACGCTTATTCGTGAGCATTGCTGCTATTCTCTATCGCACTTGCTCACTTGAGTTTACACTTCTAAGTATCAGTGTATATATGCTCTACCAAGTTGCATATTGCTGCAACTAGTACCCACTTCGATTTGAACTCGCATTGTTTATTCGAACTGCTATATATATGCATTCTTATCTCTGATTCGTGTACTTAATGCAGTTTCCATACAATTGGGTTTTGGGTATCAATCTTTGAGACAAATTGCATTCCAATTGTCGACTCTGTCTGTTTATCCATGGTTTGTTGGTTTTCATGTGCCTCTCTCTGATAGTTTTAAAATTTCTTTGGTATAAAAGAAATTGTCTTGGTCTTTGCCTTGTCGATATCGACGTTGACTTGACCTTTACTTTTGCTAAAGTCATTCAAGCATTTATACTCGTTCTGCTTTGTTTTTCCAATTGTTGATCGGTTCTTCTTTTCCGGTTAGTTGTTATCACCTTTGTCGACTTTGATAACTTCTATTTCAGGAATTTTGGGTATTCCTACTTTGATGGATTTGGAATCGAATTCTTTATATTTTATTCACGTCTTCGAATGTGAATCTTAGTGAATTGATTTGGTTTTCGAATTTAATCGATTCTTGATTATTTCCCGATTTGTTGCTATCATTTATTAGCAACTTTGATGACCTTTTCTTCGGGATTTTTGTGAACATACCTTTCAATGAATTCGGTATCGATTTCTTTGGATTCTATTCACGTCTTCGTATGTGAATTCTTGTGATTGATTGTTTCCACAATCATTTTTGTGATTTGTCACTTTAAAAATATAAAGGTTTCAATACTGGTAGTAAATATCAAAAACTCTTTTATCAAAATGTTTTCAACTCTATTTTCAATACCAAACTCGTTTTTGAAACTGTTTTCCAATCTATTAGTATATACAAATCTTTATTTCACTCGTATGAGAAATCTAATTAAACGGCTTAGTAAAACAAGTGGTATGAAACGCTTGCGTTTACTTCGTCGGTTAATTGTTGGACTTGTTCGATTGAACCTCTAGTGACAAATTTTATTAGTGAAGGTTTACAGTTTGTTCGTAAATATTTAAGTTAAGTAAGTGGTTATGGGACATGATGCTAAACTTTTACATTTACTGACTTAGTGTAATTGACACTTCTCGTTGATCATGACGATCATTTTTACGGTTAGACTAGGCCTCATCGGTGTGATTTCGTCTCACACATATCTCTTGGGCTTTGAGGATTGTCTAGACACCACTTGTGTGATTTCATTCACACATACTTTTCTTTTGATTGTGAGGTTAGACTAGACACCACTTGTGTGATTCTACTCACACATACCTCTTTTGATTTTTTGGTTAGTCTGGACCTCAATCTGTGTGATTTCGACTCACACATGTGGGGTAGCGCCCCACGGTCTTCGGGCCATTCGTGTGTCAAAATTAATGGCTTGCAACCATGAGATAGCGTCTCGTTATGCGTTGCACGTGTTGATGATTTTTCATGCTCGCGGGTAGGTGAGATTCCGTGCTCCCGTTCTCGCTTTGCGTTGCACGTGTTGATGATTTTTCATGCTCGCGTGTAGGTGAGATTCCGTGCTCCCGTTCTCGCTTTGCGTTGCCCGTGTTGGTGATTTTCATGCTCACGTGTAGGTGAGATTCCGTGCTCCCGTTCTCGCTTTGCGTTGCACGTGTTGATGATTTTTCATGCTCGCGGGTAGGTGAGATTCCGTGCTCCCGTTCTCGCTTTGCGTTACACGTGTTGATGATTTTTCATGCTCGCGTGTAGGTGAGATTCCGTGCTCCCGTTCTCGCTTTGCGTTGCACGTGTTGGTGATTTTCATGCTCACGTGTAGGTGAGATTCTGTGCTCCCGTTCTCGCTTTGCATTGCACGTGTTGGTGAGTTTTCATGCTCGCATGTAGGTGAGTTTTCGTGCTCCCGTTCTCGTTATGCGTTACATGTGTTGATGAATTTTCATGCTCGCGTGTTGGTGAGTTTCCATACTCTCCTTTGAGTTTTCATACTCTGTTCGAGTTTTCATACTCCGTTCGAGATTTCATACTCCGTTTGAGTTTTCATACTCTGTTCGAGTTTTCATACTCCGTTTGAGTTTACATACTCTGTTCGAGTTTTCATACTCTGTTCGAGTTTTCATACTCCGTTTGAGTTTTCATACTCCGTTTGAGTTTCCATACTCTCCTTCGAGTTTTCATACTCCGTTCGAGTTTTCATACTCGCGTTCGAGTTTTCATACTCCGGTTCGAGTTTTCATACTCGCGTTCGAGTTTTCATACTCCGGTTCGAGTTTTCATACTCGCGTTCGAGTTCTCATACTCTTAGCTTGTGTTTTCTGGATTTCTTGTGAGGATTTCTAGAATTTGTGCTTCACCAATTTTCGTGATTTTTATTGATAAGTTTTATCAATTCTTGTGCATTGGTGAATTCGTGTGTTATTGACTTGTTATGAATACAAGTTTAGGGTATGATACCCCTTTCTATCTTTGAGAAGATTCTTGTGACCCTTTTGATGAACGAAAATTCATTGGTATTATATTTTGATGCCAATTATTTCGATGAAATTTTGACGTATGTCGAAGTTGCTACTGACATTGCTATTTTAATCACGTGTTTTAAAAATTTGTTATTCTTCAAAATATTTCAAAATATAAATCAAAATTGTTTTCAAAATCTTTACGATTTGCGCTTTCAAAAGAATGAGGAAGCGAATTAAACGTTTCAGAAAAATCGAGGACTATGACCCCTTTCTTTTACTGATTCGCTTAATTCCGGACTTGTCCGTTTGAGAACGTAAAATGTTATTTATTTAAAATACACAATTTTGCACTTTCAAGGAAACGATGAAGTGAATTAAACGATTTAGTAAAACTCGTGGTTATGGGTCATGTGCGTTTGCTATTTCGGTTAATTTCGGACTCGTTAATTGAAAATTTGTGATTTCTGATTATCGCTTGTGATAATCAGATAATTGAGATTTAATTATCGTTTTGATAATTGAATATTTATGATTTCTGATTTATCGTTTTTGATAATCAGATATTTATTGTTTCTAATTATCGTTTGTGATAATTAGATATTTGAGATTTAATTATCGTTTGTGATAATTAAATATTTACGATTTAAAATTTGATTATCGGTTGTGATAATTAAATATTCATTGATTTATGATTTCTAATTATCGTTTGTGATAATTAGATATTTGTGGTTTAATTATCGTTTGTGATAATTAAACATTTGCGATTTGAGATTTGATTATCAATTGTGATAATTAAATATTTATGATTTCTGATTATAGTTTTTGATAATCAGATAGTTATTGTTTCTAATTATCGTTTGTGATAATTAGATATTTGTGGTTTAATTATCGTTTGTGATAATTAAACATTTGCGATTTGAGATTTGATTATCAATTGTGATAATTAAATATTTGTGATTTGAAATTTGATTACCGTTGTGGTAATTCCTGATTATCGTTTTTGATAGTTAGATATTTGTGTTTTCTAGTTATCTTTGTTGATAATTAGATTTGCTGATTTTGCTGTTTTAAGATTTCTTTATTCTGATTATCTATTTGATAATCAAACTTTGTTGAGAATTTGGGAATTTCTTTTATGAAATTAAAAGCTTACCTTCTCATGCTCTTATGGTTGTTACCTTTTGTCCATCTATTCCTTAGGATTGCGTGGACGCAATTTCTTTAAGGAGGGGAGTCTGTAACAACCCGGTATTTTGCGTCAATTATAATCAACAATTTAAACGATTAATATTGACACAAACTTCTATTTGAAGTTTTTAAATTTTGAATTAAAATTGAAGTTTTTAAAATTTAAATTACAAATGTTTATAAAGTTTGAGGGGCTTTGATTTCTTTTTTTTTAATAGTGGTTCATTTGTTTTGGCTTCGGTCCAAACTTTGGTTTTCAGTAGTTTGTTGATAAACGTTCGATCTCTGTAGTGTTTACTTGGTTTTCCATAGCGTACCTGTGAATTAAGAACAATGCTATCAGAAAGTGTGAATAATTATTATAACAATCAAATTGCACTTACTATTAAACAAACAAGCTAAACCCTTAACTAAATTATTTATTAAATATAAACCAGCCCAACCAAACTAATCAAATCGCAACTCATTTCTCAGCCCAGCCCACAATCCCCCTCTTTACGTACTTTGACCCGATCCCCCTTTCATTTACATTCGCGTGCCCTAATCGATCGAGAGGAAAAAATTATGGCGGCCTCTCTCTCACTCGTTTGTCCAAATTTAGGGCTTCGGTTGATAGCTTCGTTCGTCTTCGGTCGAATTCTGGCCGGCTTCCCCTAAATTCGTCGACAAGGTGAGTAATTTTTATTACTCACATCTAATTCGAATGTTTTGATGATTTCTGACTTGCTCATATTCGTGAATTTCTTCGCTAGTTCATCACGGCTTCGATTGATTGAACTTGTTCGTTTTTGATAAAGCTGCTGCTTGATTTTATGTTGTTGGATCTTGCTATTACCGTTTGATTCTCAGATGCTTTGTTGATTTATGAAAATAATTGGGTTTGGCATTGATTTTGTTTTCTGGTCACCTTAATTCGAACGGTAGGTGACTTGGGTATTTCTGTGAACTGCAGTTGTTTGAATTCAAATATTTTGGGTTGAAAAAGCAATATATTTAATTTTAGCACTTGCTCAATCCATTTCAGTGTTGCTGGCCATTGTTGTTGCTTCGGCAATGTGCTTTGTTCTTGATTGTGATAATTGCATTTTCCAGTTTCATGCATTTGTTACTGGTGCCTCCTTGGTTCAAGATGCATTCACTTGTCTACCCATTCATCATTTAGTTTTCGGTATTGGGTTTCGAACATGGCTATTCCTTTATTGGTCTGTTATTTCATCTGTTGGCTTAGGTTCGTATACTTAAAGGTGAACTTGTTGCCTTGGTCATCATCGTGGTTTCACTATAACCATATGTGTATGCTTGCCTTTGAATTTTTCTTCGGGTTTAGTAGCTTGTATACCCCACTAGTTGTACCACCGCCATTTTGCACTGTTAGACTTATACTGCCTTTGTTTGTGCTTGAGTCTGATACGTTGCATTGATGCACTATACACATTTGCATTTGGTCACTGTAATTTACTGGTGACATCACTCTTACTTGAAGCTGTTGTTGAAGTGGGTTGACCTTGTTCGGCCCTTATTCATTGGTTTGCATTGTTTCATCAGGTAAGCGTTTACATGTGCATTGGTTCAGGATCGAATCATTAAATTGGTTTGCACACCTATAGGTTGCCACCTCTGTTGTATGGTGCCTGGTCTTTGTTTCATATTCATTTGTTGGAAATTGGTCCAGATTTGTGTTTCTTGTGTACATGTTCATAGGGGTTGTTTTGTGTTGCATTGTACTGCATTTTTACTACTGTACTATATTTGACTCACTGCTTCGAGTCGCTTGTGCATGCTCTCTGGAGGCATGGCATTCGTTCTTCATGACTCTGATTTTGTCGCAGCCACTTTACTGCATATACTGGAAACTGTAAAATTGACTCTTGTTCACGGGCTGACTTCGACCTGTTTTGTTGTCACTGTGTCATTGCTGTGCAATGTGCATATCACTGCACTGATTCATTTCACTGTTGCATGACTGTATGCATTCCTTTGAACAGTGCAAAGTATACTTTCTCAACTGGTTTCCAGTTCCGATATATGATTGCTCTATGTAGAGTAGTCTTAGGTCCGGTTAATGGTCTTAGTTTCACTCTAGAATTATTTGCATTAGAATTGCATTTGTGTTGAATCCAGCTAGTAGCTCGGATTTGACCTTGTGCTGATTCCTACATCTTCACTGTAGTGGCAAGGCAGTGCACGCAAGCGTGAACTGCAGCCACACGGTATGGCGTGTATGGTATTCTATTTGTTTTGACTTATGGAACTTTTTGCGTATTCCATATTCCGTAGTGGCGAGGCAGTGCACGCGTGCGTGTACTGCAGCCCTACTTGAATTAATATTTTAATTGATGTTTCAATGGTTTGAACTGTTTTGTTCATTTCAATTCAATATTCTGAATTGCATTCTGATTTGGTTTAACTACTGTCGCCTATTCATTATTTGATTATTATTGCTTCTGTGCACTAATAACTGAGTTTGAATTAGACTGACCCGAGTATTATTTTCTTTTGAATCTAATACTCGGGTCAGACCGAGTATTTCAGGTTGTAGATATTCTGCTTTGGGTTGCTGCTAGAGCTATGAAGTTCTTTCATATCTTTTGGAGTAGTCGTCGTCATTTGTAGTAGTATGTAAAATTGTATAGGAAGATATGTATTCATGTATATTATATACGTTAATGTACTTGTATATGTAACTTCCTCAGTCGACTGTTGTAGTTGTATCATATGTACCGTGTGAATGTATTGTAACTGACATCAGTTATTATATATATATGAGACTTTCTGTTTCATCTGTGTTCCGCATTTATATTATCTGTGTTGTTATTTTATATTTATTGTTCTAAACTATTACGAACCATCGTAGTTCGTTTTATACTGGAATTGGGGTATGTCGATGGGAGAAAATAAATCAGAGATGAAAAATGAAAGAATATATATATTTATATCACTCCCATCGAGATAACCAATACTAGTGTAAGGCCAACTATTGATGGCCGCTCCTCAACAGCCTTATTCTCCATGCTAGTTGACAGCATTACACCGTAGTGTTCTTGGCTAGCGTGGGTATAGAGGTGGGGCGTCACATGATACGTCGTTATGGATTGCATTTGATGACCGGTGTTGAAGACCGGATATTTATGAAAACGGAAGGATTACCGTCGAATGTTTCTGCATCGGTTGATCCCCGATATAGAAATTTATTACCCTTTGTGATGGGAAGTCCGGTCGTGATTAGTGAATATCTGGATTGCAAGGACTTCTTTGTAAGTGCCTTTGGTTCCGTTCGATCCCGGAATGGACTTGTATGGATGTGTGTTTGATGTTACAGTTTGAGATATAAAGCTGGTTTCTATCAAATATGTTCCCGTTGGTGGCGGAGAATTTATTCTCTTAGCTTAACACCCTAGAGGTTATCTAGTTGATGGTTACTAGTGATACGGTCCCAAATTGGTAATGTGGCATACGAAGTGATGTTGAGCATTTGATGATCGAAGCACAGCTTTTGTATAAAGCGTGGCTTCGTGGACGAGACTTCGTCAGACCTCACACCCCGGAAATGGTCAAAACATGAAGGGTGCGGCAAGGTTATTAGGGGGTAGCGCCCCTTTAATGTATGTCATTCCTTCTGGATAGAGGTGGTATCATGGTATGGAGCCCAGATATTTAACCTATGTTGTTGCTGCAAATTTATTGCTTTGAGGTTGTTGGAATCGAGGATCCTCGGATATAGATCGGTTACGATCGGGGAAAGACATATTCGTGTCGGTAGTTACCTAGTTTGAAAGGTAACACGGCCTTGTGTTGGCAGAGATCCGGTTAGATTCTCGGGGCGTCTTTCTAGAGGCGTTTCCATGTGGCAATGGGAAGTTCCCTGGCCTGACCATTTGTTGGAAATCCAAAGATACAATACGAACCTTGTACGGTTTTAGTTGTATAACCTGCCATGGAATGTGGCGGTAACCTGCTATTGAACATGGTAGCTATAGTAGGCATAAGTGCGAAATGCCTATGCTGGCTAAGATTTATATCTTTACTTTCGAAATGATTTTTCCTACACTATGCACTAGTAATAATATCAAATGTTTCTTTTTAATGCGTATCAAGCATCTTTGACTATCATAAGGAGAAATCTCCTACGATTCTGCGTTTGCATTGTGTGTGTGTGTGCGGGAGGCCTTATGGTAGTCTCATTTTCTAAAAAGCATTCGAATCTATTTTAAAATTATCCTGTTCTTTGTTTTAAAGATAAACTGCTTTAGTTCTCACACCAGTCACATGACTGACTCGGAGTTTATTGTTTTCCTTCCTAAACTCTGGGTGCCCACCAATTTCCACACGGGCAGTCTAGAGTCAGGTTATCAGGATATTCTGGAATTCAGGAGTTGCTGGAGGCAAGCTGGATGGCATGGCGTATTCGCTATTATATAATATTTCTTTTCCGTTGTTTGTTGTTGTACATTCTAATGATATGATGTAATGTAATGTGATGTAATGTAATAACTGATATAATTCTTTGTTTAAAGATTATTCATTTATCTATTATATGTTGTACTGCTGCAATTGTGAGATTCTGATATTGTTCTGTTGTTTCTTTCTGTTCTTTTCTATCTTTTTCTTTCTTCTTCTATCTTCTACCTCTTCTTTAACCCTAACGGCACGGTTTTCCGGCCTTCGATTGCTCGGCAGTTGATACAGTGGACGTATTGATGTCAGTTTTCGAGCGTCGAGAAGTCGCATTTGTTATAGTAACGGTGAATTATTGTAGCATTTCAAGTTTCGTATCGATCAGATTTGTTGTTTAATCGTATGGCCTTGAAATACCTTGAAATTAATGAAATTGAAATCAATTGAAATCAATTTGAAAAAATATTGATTTGAGCATAACTTCTTCATACGATGGAATTTGGACTTGAAACCTTTTCCATTGTGTTTAAAATATTTTAAAACATCTATTTTGATATGTGGGTTGACCCAATTTCGTTCCGGAGTCAGAACGGGCTTTTTGGGCCACTTTGGCGTTAGCGCGTAAATCTATCTTATTCATCCATTCAAATTCCGGCTTGCCTATATATATCCTGCTATAAACCCTAGCAGCCTCTATTTCTCATTATTATGTACATACAATTCCATTAGCTCCTCCTCTTTCGAATGGCTACAAACCCTAATATCAATTGTAATTCAAAAATCAGTGAAATTTCAAACTCCTCAAAAAAATTCAAATTTTTTTTATATCGAAGCTCTCGACAAGCGCATCTCAGATCCATGATTCGTTTTTCGTTTTTTTCATCGTCTGATCAGTAAAAATCAAAGAATTTTCGGCCGTTCATCACTCGACGACGAACTTCGTCTGATCTGGAAATCCTTTCTAGGTTTTGAAGAGAGGACCTAGGGGACCTCATCCATGCAGTTTATTTGGCGATTCAACGGTCGGATTTTTCGCAAAATTCGGCTAGGGTTTCATGAAATAAGGCGGCGGCTGCCTTTTTTTTTCGTGCGCGCTCGTCGTTGCCGGGTGGCCGTGCGTAGCGAGGTTGGATGTGAGGGAGGTCTCGGTGGTTTCAGGTGGACGGTGGAGTCTAGATCGACGGTAAGTGGATGCGTGCGTGGCCGTTATTTTTGTCTTCGTGTTCGGCATCATTCGCATCTGTGCGTGGTGAGACTTTGCAGATGGTGACGTGGCAGCTAAGTGAGGGTAAATGTGTTCTCTTTTTTGTTATTTTAAAACTTGAAATTCAATCACAATTATCGCTATAACTTTTACATACAAACACCAATTCATGCGCGGTTTTTTTGTTAGGATCGTATTGAAATTCCAAACATTTTGGCACTGGTTTGGATGAATTTTGAGACTGCCAAATTTTTAGGTTTAAATTGAATTTAAATTCAAAAGGTGAGTGTTTTAACCCACTCACAACTTCTAAATTTCCTTATGTTTGTTAAATTGATATATGATGTGATTTGAAATTTATTTATAGCTGTCTGGCATATATTTAATCATCATCTCAGTTAAATTGCATTTATTTGAATTTAATTATTATTCAACTTATTATTGCATATAAACTGCCAGTTAAATTAATTTATTATTGAATAATAAACTGTCAGTAATTGATTGTTATTTATTGATGTTATTATTTGAATTTGGATGATGTTTGAAATAAATGGTTGATGATTGATATTGGGTGAAGATGATGTATTCTATATTGTCATAAACTGCAAGTTATTATGCATTCTCATTTTATTCGGGATTGCGGTTTGAAATGATATATAACCGTAATTTTATTTTTAAATTACGGATTGAAATGATAAATATCCGTATCACTTAACCATAGGATAGAAAATCTTATACAGACACCGTGGTCTATATACAAAAATATTTTAAATGATTTATATGGTTTTGGAAAGGAATATACGGTATTTAAATATTAATTTTGATGTTATATAAATATTATATATATATATAGTTAAATTCTTGAATTTAAGCTATGTATAAAATTGTTTAATAAAAATGAGTTTAATAATGGAGTTTGATGGTTTATATTATATGGGTAAGTACCTATTTAAGGTATTATATATAGAGAGTTTAAATGACTTAAATGAAATTTAAGTTGGAAGATAAATATGAAATTGGTTTAAATTGAATTATTTAAGAATTGTACTTGAATGGATTTGATTTGGAATTCAAATATAAGTTTAGATTTGAAAGGGTATGATTCTTATAACTTGATTTGGTTTAAAGTGTTTAAATGAATATAAATTTGAGATAAATGAATATATCAAGTTAAATAAAATTTAAAGAATATCGAGTTGTTTGAAGTTAAAAGTTTTACTTAAATTTTATTGGATTTATTAAGTAAACATTTCAAATCTAAATAATAGTAATTGAATTTGATATATATGGAATTATCAAAGAAATTGTTTTGAAATGGTGAAATATTTAAAGCTTTGAAATATATGAATTGAGATGATTTATTGAGAGGTTCAAATCGGTATTTGGGATTTATTTGAAAGATTAAAGAAGCTATTTTATTATATAAAGTAATTTAATATGTAAACCATTGAAGTATATTAAGTTATGTTTCAAAGCTATAGATTTCAAGGTATATAGGTTTGAAAGTGCTATGATTTCTTGTAAAAGGATATATTTGAAATAAAATGATATCATATTGATTTGGGTCTTAAAATAAAAATGATATCATATTTATATGGTTTTGAAGTGAATGTTTTATTCTGGTTTTGAAGTATAATTATTTTAAAATGACCGCGGTGTTATAATAACGTTTGGTTGTTGAAGAGACCGGGATCGGATGTTGTCATACTCTCTGCCAACTCTGAAAACCACTTTAACAACCGTGCACGTGGTGGAGATTACAGAATGAAGTAGGATGGTGGCGGCGTTTCCTTTGAGGTAAATACGTAGACCCGACTCCCGTGAGTTGGCCTAAGGTGGCTAAAACATGAGTGATTCTCGGGCCAATGAGGTAGCACCTTTGATCGGACACATCCCTTCGATTTTATACTTTGACTTTTGGATCGATTCGGTGGACACTTTGATTTTCTTTTTGGGGGTGTGGCTCGAGGTGGGCGGTAGCTACGCGCTATGCGTTACCACCATCCCGAATGCGTAATTGGTATATCTACCTTGGCATTGCCTAGTTGTGCCGTGTCACCTACCCTATCGCGCCTTGTACGAGTTTCTATTTGTGTCGTACCTTGTGCAGTTAATGCCCCGCTATTACCCCGCTACAACCCCGCTATATCTCATAGCGGATTTCTACCGCTACGATTTTTCCATATAGCCTCAAAATATAGCCTTTCCGCTTTAATCCCCGCTATTTCCGCTATATCCCATTATTTCCGTTATATTTCGCTATTTCCGCTATATCTTTTTTAATAAAATGAATTGAAAATTTACATTTATACATTATAAAATTATGAAACTAATTTATTTGATTTAATTTTTTAATATATTTTCAGAAATGAAAATACTCTAATATTCTACCAAATTCAATTATGTTATATAATAGTTCTTCATTTATTTAAAGTATATCCACACATGTTTTTATTTAAAGTTATTTATATATTATTTATAATTCAATTGAATGATAATTTTTCATTTAATTACCATTTATATATTTGTAAAAACATTAAATACGAGTTTTATATGCTATTTTAGAGCCATCCGTTATATCCCACTATATCCTCGATGTATCCCTGCTATGACTTTTTGTACCTCCACCGCTTTGAATCTACCGAGCGCATTAACTGCATAGGTCGTTCCTATGAAGTATCCTCTGGTAGCCTCCCGATCAGATGGTATTACGGTACTATATAGACTATTGGCATTATTACATGTTAAGGTGGAAAATGTAAAGCCTTAATGCTATTTAAAAGTAAGTTTATTTTACTAATAGACACTATTATAATAGAGAAATATTACTACATAGTAAATAATTTAACGGATCCTTAGGAGATGTGAATCCCAAGCATCTCTTAAGTTACCGCACTCACGTTAGACACTGGATAGGAGATGCAAAACCCCGTAAACATCTCCGACGCCGTTACACTCATATTTATTTCGGTTGATTTAACTTACATAAGATCTTTTAGTTCCGACTCGAGTGTTTTGTCTTTTCAATTTGCTCGGGTCAGTCCGAGCATTTCAGGATTTGAAGATTTTATTCTGGAGGAAGAAGACGACGATTAGTAGTACTATTATCTACTATATTATTCCACTACACTATTGTGTTCCGCTGCATTATTGATATTCTATGGTATGTAGAACTCTGATATATATTGTAAGTATAATTATATATTTTGAAAAACAGCTTCATGAACTGTATATTTGATTATTATATTTTTCCTTCCGCTGTGAGATTTTATTTTTTTTATTTCTTTCTTGGTTTTCTTATTTACCCCATAACAATCCGCCCTTCCGTATGGTTTGAATTAGCACGTGTGTTGATTTAAAGCGTGCGAAAAGGCGGGACGTTACATCTGGTATCAGAGCTTTAGTTTAGCGATAAACCCTAGCTTTGTGGGGTCTGACTCTTATTAACAGGGTAGTAATACCCTATGATGAGTCGTTGAGCGTATATATGAGAGAGCGTATTTGTTAGTGTTATAAAAAGGTTTTAATATTGTGTTAATCTGTTCCGTTTTGTATTTATAAATTCTGGTTGGTGCATGGGACGCTATGACATCAATAGGGATTTCTAGACACTTAATAGGACAGACCGACACAATATAGGTGAATGAAATAATTTTTCCTATTGTATTTTCTGTATATAAAATAATTTTTTTAAATGATATAAATATATATATATATATTTGGTTGCAATATATTGGTTGTTAGGTAATGAAATATAAAAATAATAGTTGAAATAAGATTGAAAATAAAATTGGAAATTTTAGAACTTAAGTTCCGGGTTTTAAAAATTTCTTTTGGATGATTTTGGGATATAATAATAATATTTTAGAAGTATTTTATGAGATAAATATTTCAATATGATTTGAAATAATTGTTTGCGAGAAACTTTGAAAAAATAAGTTCTGTACTTCCCTCTCTGTCGCTGGAAAATAATTTTGGTGATGGCGGCCGCATCATCGACATTCATTTTTGAGTTTCGAAGTGGGAAAGCCACTGTAGTAGTTTACTGCAGATTTGTTTTAATAAACCAAATATAAAATTTTAAATTGTTTTAATTATAACTGGATATATAAATTATAAGTATATATTTATCTGTTATTTTAAACGATTCTTAGATAAAAAGCCGGTATTTAATTCTCAAGTTCCGTTAGTTAATAGTTTCAATTAGTGTAGTGAAATGGATTTTAATTAATAATTGAAACCCTAAATGAAATAAGGGAATTAATGCTTGGTTATAATTGATATTTAAGAAATTTGAAATTTGTAACCTATGAAGCAAAGGATATAATTATTGACCATTAAATTAATTAAAAGAAATAAGATAAACTTGTATGATTTTAATTACATTCTTAAAGGCATATATATAACTTACCAAAAGATGCCAAAAGTTGAAATGTTAATAAGAAAACGTAATGGATATTATGCAAGTAAAGCTTATGTAATAGGAAGTAAGTATTGTAAGTATAAGATTTGAAGTCCAGGTAATTGAATTTTCTTTTATAAATAGGAAATTAATATTATAAATCTTGTAAACTTAAGTATGACTGAAAAGTTGTAAATAAATGACAATAAACTTAAGTAAAGGTTGAGGTTATTTATAATAATAATAGGTAGAAGGATAAATACTATAAATAAATGAAGTTTAGAAATAAATGAATGTAATGCAATAAAAAGAAAATTTGCAAGGAATAAATGTAAATATAAAGGATAAACCATTATATGAATAAAAGGGAAATCAAAAAACGAAGGTTATAAAATAAAATTGATAAAAATTAACTTGATCTATTGTTTGAATTGGTTGTTTGGCTGATTTATGGTTGTTTGGGCAAGGGTACTTTAAATTTGTTTGGAGGTGTGAATAATCTATTCAGTTTTATCTTAGACTATTGAGTAAATGGTATCCTTAATAGTTATTTTCCATTCTATACAATTTAAAAGTGTCTAAGCCTGAACTGACTACTTGTTTTGGTTGATGTGGATGAACAAATTGATTTATGTTGATTGTATATGATGATTGTATGTTGGTTGCAATTGACGTCGTTGTTTTATATTGACTTGTCCATTAGAGGTTGAAAACAACTTTAAATATTTCATTTTATATAATTGTTAACATTTTAGATTATATAAGTGAAATGCAGGTTATGGAAGCAATTGCTACTGCTTTTGGTTCCATAAATAAGCGTTAATTGCCCGACCAATAGGTACGTTTTCGGATTACGGTTTATAGCGTTATTATATTGTTTCCCGAGTTGGGATATACATTATTTTGAAATATATGTTATATATTGTCATATTTAATATTATATTTTCTCCCGAGTCTCCCCGTACAAAGGAGACTCTGCCGAAATTTTCCGTAAATTTTGGACTTAGAAATATTTTGAAAAATGTTTTCCCAACTTTATAAATTTAAGTATAAAAAGATTTAATGATTATAAATTGGTATATTTTATCTAAATTAATTAATTTTGTAAATTTAATTGTTCATAAAGTTAATGTTTTGAATAAGATATATTGATGTCTTAATTCTTCTTTTCCCTTCATTTTCCTTTTCAGGGACGAAATTTTTTGAATGGGAGAGAGTGTAATGACTCGTAAATTTTGTTAATTATATTGTCATATTAATAAGATTTTGGAATTTAATTCATAAAGAAATAATTTTTTTATAATTTATAATGAAGTAAATGCTAAGAATTAACCTATGAAATATTATATTGATTAATATAGACTTAATTAAAAAGGTTGAATTGAATCAATCCTATTTATTCGAAACTAAATTATTGGTATGCAAAATTATAATAAATGAGTTTGTTGCAAGAAATTGAAATTTGATACTACAGTGAATTGGAACTAAGATAAAAATGGGAATATTGAAATATGTAAGGTCAAATTGATTGCATTTAATAAATTGGGGAATAAAATTCATTAAAAGTAATTAATTATTATGTTAATGTAAATTAAGATAATATTTGATTTTAATGTTAATTCCATTCATACTTGTAAACAATTATTATAAGTTGCATGTTGAAATTGTTGATTGAATTGGAATTCAAATTAAATTTTAATGAACAAATAAAGGTTTACAATAACTGGAATTCGAGTAAAACACATGTAATTATTGAATTAAATGAAATAGTATTGCTCAATAGTAACTGAACCTAAATTTAGGTAATAAGGTTAGAACAAGTTGATAAATAATAAATGTAGTGTAATCCCAATTGATTTAAACAATTGTGAAGTTTTAATTGATTGAAAGTAGTAGATTTAGGGAATAGATTTAGAATTTTATCCATTGATACAATAATACGTATTAAATGAAAAATTTATACAATCAATGTTAGATAATTGATCATAATGTTTGTTGTTGAGGATAAACATTACTTTAATAATCGTTAAAGTAATAACGAAAGTGTGAATATAAATTTAATAGAAACATGAATTTATTTATAAGGTAGATAATTGGTAAAAAGGCTTGGACTAAGGAATTTTTATTAATTTGTTTTAAAACCTAAATTAATATGGGTAATAGACAAGATTTCACATTTTGAAATATACCCATTTAAACAAATCTAAGATGAATATAAGAATATTGGGTAATAAATTAATATAAGAAAAACAAATGCAAATATTGAATTAATCAGTGAAGCAATAATAATAAATAGTGATTAAATCAAAATTTGTAAGTTGGGAATAATGTAGATGTTATACTTAGCTGCTAATTGAATACAAGGAAACAAGTGTACATATTGAACTAATTGGTGAATTAGTGTAAAATTTATGAAATAGGATGAGAACAGTGTATGTAATCAATTTCAACACTTGTCTGTTGGTGATTACTTATAAGTGTAATGTTTGTAGCAATTGAAATTTAAGGTTATGCAATTTGAAATGAAGATAAATATGAGGAAATTTATGTAATTGTTTTGAATCCAATGTTTAATCCATCCATAATATGACTATTGGTTGATTTAAAGTATAGAAATCAAGATGTATTAATTTAATTAAAGTATAAAATTCAATAATTGTATTTATTGCAAAATAAAATGGAATTAAACTTTAAATATTACGTCATTCAAATTAAAATGAAATTTGAGGATAATAATGCAATAAATCATGAACCAATTTTAGTGGCATCCTTATTTTGGTAAAAGATGTGAATAAAAAGGTTTAAAAATTTAATAAATGGGTTTTTGAGAATTTAATTTATAATTTCTAAATATAATGAAGTGGGGAAATTAACACTGCAATTGATAGATTTATCAACTTTTAATTTACATCTAAAACTTGTTTAAATTTTTGTAAATGATTAAGAAATATAAAAGTGATAAAATTGTCAATTATAAAATTGAAATTTAAAAATTGGATATAATTAATTAATTTTTAATTTATTTAATTAATGTAAAAATAGCCATTTTAGCCACTGACTCGGATTTCGATGAAACGAGTTTCATCGGATCCATAACGGTGAATTATTATAGCATTTCAAGTTTCGTATCGATCGGACTTATCGTTTGATCGTATGGGCTTGAAACGCCTTGAAATTAATGAAATTGAAATCAATTTGAAAAAATATTGATTTGAGCATAACTTCTTCATACGATGGAATTTGGACTTGAAACCTTTTCCATTGCGTTTAAAAATTTTTAAAACATCTATTTTGATATGTGGGTTGACCCAATTTCGTTCCGGAGTCAGAACGGGCTTTTTAGGCCACTTTGGCGTTAGTGCGTAAATCTATCTTATCCATCCATTCAAATTCCGGCTTGCCTATATATATATCGTACTATAAACCCTAGCAGCCTCTCTTTCTCATTATTCTGTACGTACAATTCCATCAGCTCCTCCTCTTTCCAATGGTTACAAACCGTAATATCAATTGCAATTCAAAAATCAGTGAAATTTCAAACTCCTTAAAAAGATTCAAACAATTATATATTGAAGCTCTCGATGAGCGCATCTCAGATCCATGATTCGTTTTTCGTTTGTTTCTGATCGGTAAAAATCCAATAATTTTCGACCGTTCATCGCTCGACGATGAACTTCGTCGGATCGGGAAATCCTTTCTGGGTTTTGAAGAGATGACCGAGGGGACCTCATCCATGCAGTTTATTTGGCGATTCAACGGTCGGATTTTTCGCAAAACTCAGCTAGGGTTTCATGAAATAAGGCGGCGGCTGCCTTTTTTTTCCGTGCGCGCTCGTCATTGCTGGGTGGCCGTGCGTGGCGAGGTTGGATGTGGGGGAGGTTTCGGTGGTTTTAGGTGGGCGGTGGAGTCTAGATCGGCGGCAAGTGGATGCGTGCGTGGCCATTATTTTTGTCTTCGTGTTCGGCATCATTTGCATCATTGCATGGTGAGACTTTGCAGATGGTGACGTGGCTGCTAAGTGAGGTAAATGTGTTCTCTTTTTTGTTATTTTAAAAATTGAAATTTAATCACAATTATCGCTATAACTTTTGCATACGAAAACCAATTCATGCGCGGTTTTTTTGTTAGGATCGTATTAAAATTCCAAACATTTTGGCGCTGGTTTGGACAAATTCTGAGACTGTCAAATTTTTGGGTTTAAATTGAATTTAAATTCAAAAGGTGGGTGTTTTAACCCACTCACAACTTCTAAAATTTCTTATGTTTGTCAAATTGATATATGATGTGATTTGAAATTTATTTATAACTGTTTGGCATATATTTAATCATCATCTCAGTTAAATTACATTTATTTGAATTTAATTGTTATTCAACTTATTATTGCACATAAACTGGTAGCTAAATTAATTTATTATTGAATAATAAACTGTCAGTAATTGATTGTTATTTATTGATGTTATTATTTGAATTTGGATGATGTTTGAAATAAATGGTTGATGATTGATATTGGGTGAATGGATGTTGTATTCTATATTATTATAAACTGCAATTTATTATGCATTCTCATTTCATTCGGGATTGCGATTTAAAATGATATAACCATAATTTTATTTTTAAATTACGGATTGAAATGATAAATATCCGTATCACTTGACCATAGGATAGAAAATTTTATACAGACACCGTGGTCTATATATAAAAATATTTTAAATGATTTCTATGGTTTTGGAAAGGAATATACGGTTTATTAAATATTAATTTTGATGTTATATAAATATTATTATTATTATTATATATATATATATATATAGTTAAATTCTTGAATTTAAGCTATGTATAAAATTGTTTAATAAAAATGAGTTTAATAATGGAGTTTGATGGTTTATATTATATGGGTAAGTACCTATTTAAGGTATAATATATATATATAGAGTTTAAATGGCTTAAATGAAATTTAAGTTGGAAGATAAATATGAAATTGGTTTAAATTGAATTATTTAGGAATTGTACTTGAATAAATTTGATTTGGAATTTAAATATAAGTTGAGATTTTAAAGGGTATGATTCTTATAACTTGATTTGGTTTAAAGTGTTTTAAATGAATATAAAGTTGAGATAAATGAATATATCAAGTCAAATAAAATTTAAAGAATATTGAGTTGTTTGAAGTTAAAATTTTTACTTAAATTTTATTGGATTTATTAAGTAAACATTTCAAATCTAAATAATAGTAATTGAATTTGATATATATGGAATTATCAAAAAAATTGTTTTGAAATGGTGGAATATTTAAATCTTTGAAATATATGAATTGAATTGGTTTATTGAGAGGTTCAAATCGGTATTTGGGATTTATTTGAAAGATTAAAGAAGCTATTTTATTATATAAAGTAATTTAATATGTAAACCATTGAAGTATATTAAGTTATGTTTCAAAGCTATAGATTTCAAGGTATATAGATTTGAAAGTGCTATGATTTCTTGTAAAAGGATATATTTGAAATAAAATGATATCATATTGATTTGGGTCTTAAAATAAAAATGATATCGTATTTATATGGTTTTGAAATGAATATTTTATTCTAGTTTTGAAGTATAATTATTTTAAAATGACCGCGGTGTCATAATAACGTTTGGTTGTAGAAGAAACCGGGATCAGAAGTTGTCATACTCTCTGCCAACTCCGAAAACCACTTTAACAACTGTGTACACGGTGGAGATTCCAGACTGAAGTAGGATGGTGGCGGCGTTTCCTTTGAGGTAAATACGTGGACCCAACTCCCGTGAGTTGGCATAAAGTGGCTAAAATAGGAGCGATTCTCGGGCCAATGAGGTAGCACCATTGATCGGACACATCCCTTCGATTTTGTACTTTGACTTTTAGATTGATTCGGTGGCCACTTTTGATTTTCTTTTTGGAGGTGTGGCTCGAGGTGGGCGGTAGCTGCGCGCTACGCGTTACCACCAGCCCGGATGCGTGATTGGTATATCTACCCTGGCATTGCCTAGTTGTTCCGTGTCACCTACCCTATTGCGCCTTGTACGAGTTTCTATTTGTGTCGTACCTATGGAGCATCCTCTGGTAGCCTCTCGATCAGGAGGTATTACGGTACTGTATAAACTATTGGCATTATTATGTATTAAGGTGGAAAATGTAAAGCCTTAACGCTATTTAAAAGTAAGTTTATTTCACTAGACACTATTATAATAGCGAAATATTATTTTAATAGTTTAACGGATTCTTAGGAGATGTGAATCCCGAGCATCTCTTAAGTTACTGCACTCACGTTAGACACTGGATAGGAGATGCAAAACCCCATAAACATCTCCAACGCCGTTACACACATATTTATTTCGGTGGATTTAACTTACATAAGATCTTTTAGTTCTGACTCGAGTGTTTTGTCTTTTCTATTCGATCGGGTCAGTCCTAGCGTTTCAGGATTTGAAGATTTTATTCTGGAGGAAGAAGACGACGATTAGTAGTACTATTATCTACTATATTATTCCACTACACTATTGTATTCTGCTGCATTATTGATATTCTATGGTATGTATAACTCTGATATATATTGTAAGTATTATTAAATATTTTGAAAAACAGCTTCATGAACTGTATATTTGATTATTATATTTTTCCTTCCGCTGTGAGATTCTGTTTTGTTTTATTTCTTTCTTGGTTTTCTTATTTACCCCATAACAATCCGCCCTTTGTATGCTTTGAATTGGCACGTGTGTCGATTTAAAGCATGCGAAAAGGCGGGACGTTACAAAGGATGATTAATTAATTTCATCAATTAATTATAGTGATTACAAAAGGTTTGTTATTAATCAATGTTAATTAAGCAGAATTAGGGAAATCAATTCATAAGTGATTAATTTATTCAATTAATCATAAAAAATGCGATTATCTTGCTTATGAATGAATGGATTATATTGAATGCCTTGAATTGTTTGATATCTCTGATATGTGATGTTATGTTGTATGATTGCTTTGGATTGAGCTGTGATTAATTTAATTTATTTATCTATAATGAATTTACTTGTTTATCTGTGAATGAAAGGTCAACGTTATAGGATTATACCGCTTAGTGATATTGTTGTGCTTGGAATTATGATGGTTGTTTATTGTTGTATGCAAAACCCCTACACACAACACACACACAAATATGGATTTCACGGGAAATTGGTAAAGTCATGGGTACTTTGAATTTAATTTTATTCAAATGGTGAAAATTTTAAAAGTTGAATTTTGAATCCAAAATGGTTTGGAAGTGAAATTGGGTTTAATATGAAAAACTTTTGAAAAGGAAATTAAAAAGCGTCGAAGGTGGTCGGAGATGGTTGTGCAGAGGGGATCTTTGGACTGGAAGTTGGTGCCTGTCATTGTTCAGGTGGCTCGATTTCGTTTCCATGATTGTTCTGGAATTCTTGGTGGTCAGAATCTAGTGAAGAGATTGAGGTTGACTTGCCGGCGATGGCATTGGTGATCAGATCATCGGCGATCGTTTGTGCACGTGTACGTGCATTTGTGCGTCAGTGGGGTGATGCTGTGGATTGGAGAAGAAGCAATGGTATCAGGTTGGTATTTGGAAAATGGGTAGGGTTACTCGAGTTTGGCTATGGGTCGATCAGGCGAGTGTTTAAACTATATAACAGGTTTTAAATTAAAACTAAATCAAAGTTTAAAAAAAAAGGAAAAGAAGAGAAGTGACTTTAGGAGTTGGCTCGGGTAATTTAGAGCTTGGGCTCGGGTTATGTTTAATAACCAAGTTTTTAAAAGAAAGCATGATCAAGTTTCAAAGTATTTTAAAATGAGTAAGTTCCCAAAATAAATTTATTTAAACAAGTTTTTAAAGATTAAATTTAAAATTAAATGTTTCTAAAATTGTTTTGATATAAAATAATTTTATTACTTAATTAATTAAATAAATCTCTAAGTGTTTTCAAAATTAAAATGATGTAATTAAGAAATGATTAAGATAAGTGTAAATTAATTAAGGGTTTCAAGTAACTTTTATGTTAATAATGAATTAATTTCAAGCATTTGATTAATAAGATTTAAAAGATGTAATAATGAAGATAAAGGGTTATCTTTAATTAATTTAGGGTCTTGATTAATTAAAGGATCATTAATTATTGTAATCAATTAAGGGATAATTATTTTATAATTAAAGAAGTAATTAATCAAGTGATTATAGGATAAATTACTTAATGTAATTCATAAAAGATAATTACTTAATGTAAGTAATTACAGGATAATAAATAATTAAAGGTTAATTACTTAATGGAATTAATTAAAGAATAATTAATTAATTAAAGGTTAATTAATTAATGAAAGTGATTAAGGGATAATTAATTACTTAAAGGATAATTACTTAATGTAATTAATTAAAGGATAATTAATCATGTAATTAAAGGTTAATTAATTAAAGCAATTAATTAAAGGTAAATTAAATAATGTAATTAATTAAGGATAATTAATTAATTAAAGGATAATTGATTAAGGGTTAATTAATTAATGTAAAATTAATTAACTTAAGGTTAATTTACTTATGTGAAGGATGATTAACTAATTGAGGATGATTAATTAAGATGGATAATTAAGGTTGATTAATTAATTTCATCAATTAATTAAAGTGATTACAAAGGGTTTGTAATTAATCAATGTTAATTAAGCAGGATTAGGGAAATCAATTCATAAGTGATTAATTTATTCAATTGATCATAAAAAATGTGATTATCTTGCTTATGGATGATTGGATTATATTGAATGCCTTGAATTATTTGATATCTCTGATATGTGATGTTCTATGGTGTGATTGCTTTGGATTGAGCTGTGATAAATGTAATTTATTCATCTATGATGAATTTACTTGTTTATCTGTGAATGAAAGATAATCGTTATAGGATTATACCGTTTATTAATATTGTTGTGCTTGGATTTATGATGATTGATTATTGTTATATGCAAAACCCCTACACACAACACACACACATATATGGATTACATAGGAAATTGGTTAAGTCATGGGTATTTTTAATTTAATTTCATTCAAATGGTGAAAATTTTAAAAGTTGAATTTTGAATCCAAAATGGTTTGGAAGTGAAATTGGGTTTAATATGAAAACTTTTGAAAAGGAAATTAAAATTATTTTGGGAATTTAAATTTAACCTAAATAGAACTTGCCCAGGATATGGTAGTTCGCTGATTTTTCGATTTATACTTTAAAAGGCTATAACTTGAGCAAATTTAATCGGATTTTTTCAAAACGAAAGACCTTTGTTTTCAAAATGATAATAGCTTTCACATTAAGAAAGAATTTCCAGTTTTTGTTGAAAGGATTTCGAGTTATGGGTAATTCAAATTTGAAATGGAAATAGTTTTGAAAGCTATGAATGAAACTTTGTTAAAGATTTGGTAAATCTTGATTTAAATTGAAGATGATCTTAAAGGTGTATCTTTTGTTTTAAAAGATTTAAAAATGGAAATTTGTTTAAACCATTCCAAAAAAATGGTTTTGGAAATAAGGGCTAAAAGTTGCGACTTAACTAAGATCCGACTATATCCATATGTCTTTAAATTAGCGCTTATTATTCGGATTAGCCGGGAGAGGACATTAAATCATAAAACCCATTCCGAATAAATGATACGACGAAATGGTTAGCATTTGAAGATGGTGGTTGAAGATCGGGCATTTTCGAAAATGAAAGGATTACCTGTTGAATGTCTCTGCACCGAGTGGCCTCGGTATAGAGATTTAGACTACCCTATGTAATGGGAAGTCCGGTCGGGATTGGGAATATTTGATTTGCAAGGACTTCTTTTGAAGTGCCTTCGGTTCCATTCAGACCCAGGATGGACTTGTATGGTGTATGTCTGATGTTACACTTTGAGATGTAAAGCTGGTTTCTATCAAATACATTTCTGTTTGGTGGCGGAGAATTTATTCTCTTAGCTTAACACCCTTCCCCGAGGCGTACGAGCTTAGTTGTTATGTAGTTGATGGTTACTAGTGATATATTCCCAACTTGGTAATGTGGCATGCTAAGTGCTGATCATTGGTTGATTGAAGCATGGCTTTTGTGAAAAGCGTAGCTTTGTGGGACGAGACATCATCGAACCTCACACCTTGGAAATTGTCGAAACATGAAGGATGCAGCAAGGTTACGGGGGTCGCGCCCCTTAGGGTATGTGCATTTTCTTCTGAATAAAAAGTGGTATTTTGATATGGAGCCCAAGTATTTAACTTATGTGGTTGTAGGAATTTGTTGGAATCACGGGATAAAGGTCGGTTACGACCGAGGGATGGCATACTCGTGACAGTTAGTTACCTAGTTACAGAGGTAACCCAGCCTTGTGTTGGAAGAGATCCGGTTAGGTTCTCGGGGCGTCCCTCCAGAGGCATACGTATTCTGAAAGGAAGTTTCTTAGCCTTGACCATTTGTTGGAAATCCAATCACCCAATACGAGCCCTTACGATTTCAGTTGTAGAACCTACCACCTCAGGTGGTAGCTATAGTAGGCATAATACAATGGTACCAATGCTGGCTAAGATTAATATTTTACTTTCAAAATGTTTTCCACACTATGTACTAATAATAATATAAAAAGGATTTTCACGTATCAAGCAAGTTTGACTACTATAAGGAGAAATCTCCCCATGTGTGCGATTGCATAGTATGTGTGTCGGGAGGCCTTATGGTAGTTTCATTTTCCAAAAAGCATAGCGGATTTCTTTTTATTTCTTTTGTGATTTCTTTTTATTCAAACAACCGTTTTGGTTTGCTCACATCAGTCTCATGACTGGCCTGGAGTTTATTGTTCCTTTTCTAAACTCTAGATGCGCATAATTTTCCACACGGACAGCCTAGAGTCAGGTTATTAGCTAGTAAAAATAATAGATGTAGACTTTGGTAGATGTTGGTTTGGAAGCTTTAGTCTTTGGAGTCTTTGGTTTGGGTTCGCATTGCTTCACTTCAGCATGATTGTGGTTTTGAGCTTAGGGTTGTTGAGCTTTCTTGGTTTGATAGTCTTTAGGACTCTTTGGAGCATTGGCAATGAAGATGTTATCTTTCCACTGCTGTTGCTATTCTTTTCCGCTGCTATGTTTTTCCGCTGTTGTATATATCTCTGATAATACTTATCACTTCATATTGTATCATTGTTGTAATCAATTATTGTGTATCAATAATATTCTTCTTTGTTTCCGCTGTGTTGTTTTCACCTAATGTATTATAAGCTCTGGCGAACCGGACTCATTGTTTGAATCTCCGGCATTCGAGTACGGGTGATGTATTGGGTGCCGATTTTTGAGCGTCGGATCCCGGGTCGTCGCATGGAGTAGGTTAGAATGATCGAAGGTGATGATGGCTTTACATGATTTTGGCGGTCTTAGCTGCTCATAAATTAGTTGTTTATAGCTAGAGTTTGATTGAAGCATTAGATTAAGGCGTGATTATTTAGGTGTTGCAATGTATCCAATTACTATGTAGAGTACAATTCTCAATATATTTGTTACGGGAGAAGACTATGGATGGATTAGAGCTTTCAATCAAAAGAGACTTTAAATGTGGTGCAACTGGTGTAACTTGGTGTTTGAATAGGAGAAGTTTCAATTATTTAGATGATATCCTCAATACAGTAATAAATTTTGGGCGCAGGAGAGTAGATTTGATACTTTAAAGACTACTTGGTTTTTACATGATAGATCCTTGTCCAAGTGGTTGGTTTTGTGCCAAAACATTTAATGAAACAATATTATTGGTTGCATTGGGAACGGTAATTCTATTTTTTATGACAGTTCTGTATACAAATTGATATTTTCATGATATGAAATAGTTATATATTAAAGTTATAATATTAAAGACTACTTGAATTATGATTCTATTTTTAATAATAGTATTAACTGATATCAATATGGATTGTGATTGCGATGTTTGTGGTGATCACCATTGTAGTATTACATATCATTGGTTGTGTTGGAAATGCTGGTTACGGAACTTAAGGCGAAGTAACACTAGAGGGAGGTGTCATGAATAGTGTTTAATGGATTTTATGGAATTTTTGAAATCTTTTCAAATTAAACACAAACAGGTGCAATTCATAAACACAGAGACAATCACAGAACCAGACACAGATGCAAATAGTAAATAAAAGCAGTAAAGGAAAGGACACATCGGATCTTTATACTGGTTCGGAGTTACCCTACATCCAGTCCCACATAATTTCTTATGCAGATTTCTTTTCAAATATAATGTCGATATTACAACCTCGATTTCAAGGCCACGAGATACGCCCTTCTGTCTCCGAGTCTAGGGAAAACTCTCTTGATTTAATCAGGCTACAAGAACACCCAATTGATTTACGGGCTATAATAACAACCAATTGATTTACGGGCTACAATCACACCGTTTCCAATCACACTTCGATAGAGAGAGAATCAATACACTTCGATCCTTCAATCTTTGATTACGAATGATCCTATAACTCTGAATAGCACTGAGATCTTTGAGAGAGAGTGTCAGAGAATCAAACTAGAGACGATCGAGTTTGATTCACTTAGGATTTTGGCAGAGTTTTGTTAAAGCATTTGAAATATAAGAATATATTTGAGTGGAGAAGAAGGAGTGAAGAAATGAAGAAAAAATAACTTTAAATGCGTTTAAAACAACTAGTATATATAGGAGAACAACAGTCATGTCCATTAGTGAAAGGTAATTACGAATAGGCATTTTTTTTGAAAATTTGAAATCTACGGCTACCATGTTGACATGGGGGTATAGGAATGTCGACATGCCTATGTTATTTTTGAAAATTGATTTTGCTTTAAAATGATTTCTATTCTAAAACTTGTCAAAACAATTTCTACTCTTTGTAAACCATTTTGAATATAGTTTAAACTTATAAAAGAGTTTTAGAAAGTAATCTAAAAATATATAATCTATAATATAGAAGTATTATTAAAATCAAGAGATAGTTTAAAAAACAAGAGATGATTTTGAGATCAAAATAATAAAAGATGATAAGAATAGTTTTTGAATTAAGGCTAAAATATTTAAATTAATAGGAATGACTTTTAAAAAGGTAGTTTTTGAAAAATTATTTAAAATAAATTACTTTGAATATTTTGTTAGACCTTGAGATGATGGTTTTGATGACAACACCTTAGGACTTGTTATAAGATATAAATACTAACGTTATGGTTTAGATATATATGTATATGCAGAATATAAGTATGCAGGTACCAAGAATGAAGACTGTACAGTATAGAGACACAAGACTGATAAATTTAAAGATCGAAGATATCAAAATTGAAGACTCATGAGTATTAAGAAATCAAGTTATCAAGAGTTTAAGCTTTCAATAATACAAGATAAGTATTGACTTGAATTATGTTAAAACTTCTTGAAAGCAATTACATCTTTATTCGAAATTTATTCGTGGAATGCAATCCACTTCGAGCCTGTTATAGGGATGGAACCCAAGTAGGATGGAACCCACGACAATATCTAGTGGAACATATAGTGGTCCTATTTTGATATCCACTAATTTTATAAAAATGCTTTTCAAAAATATATATCTCTTATTTTTTAAAAATGTTTTCAAAGCTATCTTTTCAAAAAGACATCTCTCTTGGTTTTAAATATTTTAGCCTCAAAACTATTTTATCATTTTTAATATTTTGATTCCAAATTTGTCCTTGTTTTTAAACCATATCTTGTTTTAAACATTTAGCTTTAAATATTTATATACTCAGATTTTAAATCACTTTATAGATTAAGATTTTATATATATATATATATATATATATATATATATTAAAAATGACTTTCTAAACTCTTTTATATGTTTAAACTATATTCAAATATATTTACAAAGTTTAGAAATTGTTTTAACAAATAATAGGAACCAATTTTAATATGAAAATCAAAATATCAATTTTACCTTGAGCAAATCAACATCCCTCAACCCCCCATGTCAACATGGTGTCCGTTATTTTCAAATTTCAAAAGAAGTGTCTATTCATCGTATCCTTTCACAAATAGATATGGCTGTTGCTCTACTATAAATGCCAGTAAGTTCTAAACGAATTTTTTACCAGATTTCATTTATTTTCTCTCCTCTTCATCTTCCACATTTATTCTAAAGGATCCTAAACTATACTCTGCCGAAATACAAGGTGAATCAAACTTGATTATCTCTTGTTTGATTCTCTGTCACTCTCTCCGTAAGATCTCTGTGCTATTCAGAGTTATAGAATCTTTTTTAAATCAAACTGTTAAGTAAAAGGTGCGGTTGAGCCTTGAAATCAATTGGGCGTGATTGTAACCCCGGAAATCAATTAGGTGATCTTGTAGCCTGGTTAAATCAAGAGAGTTTTCCCTGAACTCGAATACAGGAGGGTGTACCCCATAGCCTTAAAACCGAGGGTGTAATCTGGGAGATTATTTTGATAAGAAATCAGTGCGATTGTACGGGACTGGATGTAGGTAACTCCGAACCAGTATAAAATCCTGGTGTATTCTTTCCTTTACTACTTTTATTTAGTATTTGCATTTGTGACTGATTCTGTGATTATATCTATGTCCGTGAACTGCATTTGTTGGTGATTAAATTACATAAGTTTCAAAAAGGTTTAGAAAATCCACAAAACATTATTCACCCACATCTAGTGTTATTCAAGCCTTAAGATCCGTAATCCGCATTTTACACATATTTCGTGGATTCCATTCCGCTAGAGAAAGTCGTGGGTTCCATCTCACTAGAGAGGTCATGGGTTCCATCCTAGTATTAAAGCGTGAAGGTGGATTTCATTCCACAATTAAAATCCGAATAAAGATTTTAGTGCTATTATGAAGTTTTAACATAAATCTAACCTCTATTACTTATATTGATATCTTAAACTCTTGATACCCATGAGTCTTCAGTCTTGATTTCTTCAATCTTGAATTCATCAGTCTTGAATCTCTATACTTTACAGTCTTTATTCTCAGTACCTGCATATATACACAGCCTGCATATACATATACATATATATATCTAGACAAGAATATTAGTATTTATATTTTATAACAAGTTCTAAAGTTTTTGTCATCAAAACCATCATCTCCGGAACTAACAAGTTGTTTGAGTATGTATGGATTTTTGAAGTCATGAATTGATTATGCTTTGGATAGTTTGATGTTAGCAAATACCAAGTAATTCAGAACCAAGTATATTTATAAATAATAAGTAACAAGCTCAAGTGAAAAATCTTTATATAGAAATCAAAATTGGATTATTTATGTTTAATGGGAAAACGTAAATAATATAATAAAATGATTTATTTTTATGCAATAATGTGAAATATAATTTTCTATTTTTACACAATAATGCAATGTTTTGAGAACTGAACCAATAATCGGATCATGGCGTCTCAAGGTTCAAGGTTTTCAAGATCGAAGCAACTGGACAATTGGAACCAGGCATTTTATTTTTAAAAAATTTAGATTATTTAAAATGTAAATTATGGACTCAAGTTGCTTAATGTATAACTTATGTCATAAAAAGAATAACATATCATTTCCAAAAGCACACCTTTATTATAACATAGAATTGCTATGATTCACCATTACTAAAAGCACAGATCATCTTATAACAACACATTTACAAAACAACAAAATACCGTCCTGAAAAAATATATTTACGAATGATGATTATTTTAACTATAATTATCATACTTGCAACATGTATGAGCTCTTACTGATGCAAGTAGATCAATTTGACTATGGTATTCAACCAGCAATAAAATAATCCAGTGAAACATAAAAACAAACACTTTGCCGATCTAATCAACAATTTGAATGAGAACATTTTGCCTATAGTTCTAGTTCAAGCCATTGACATAGATACCAAATAACTATACATCAAAATAAAACCATAGCATAATAACATTTTGACACAAGCTGTTTTAATCAATATATTTATTCCTACTTCCTACTGCATTAGTGGATTATTTAATTTTCCAATTAGCTACTCAAAACTGAACACAAGGAAGCTCGATTATCTACTCAAAATCGAACCTAAGGAAGCTTGTTGCAACTTGGTTCATCAATTTCGTCCAATACAAAAACTAAATGAGCATATCAGGAAAAGCAAACAGCTCCAAAAATATATAAATGTACATACAAGCTTACAGGTCCGCCATCATAGATTCATTGCAGAGCTTAGGATCGGAGGCAACTAGAAGGCGGCTACGGAGGTGGCGACTGCAATGGCAACTATAGATGTGGCTATGCATGAAACTAGGGTTTTTCATTTTTGGGGTAGAAATGAGTTACGGGATGATGAGCTGATGATAGAAAAAAAAAGAGATAAACGCAGCTCACGGTTCTACCCATGATTCAATCGTGGTTCACTGGTTCAACCGTCGGTTCTAACACAATGGCGGTCTGACTTAGCTCCGGACTGGAACAACTTATGGTTCATGGTTTTTGGCAGTTCAACAATGCAATAGTGTCATATACATATGTTACTATTTTATGCAACAACGAGGACTAGGGTTCCCTAACTATTTTCTTTCCTCATGCCCCCCTCCTTCTTCTTGGCCTCCAGTAACTTTATCTTTTCCTTTCATTGCAAAATTTCATTTGTTTTTTCCTTAAGGAAACTGCAAGCCTCCTTACAACCTCTTCACTTTCGCCTCCATCCTCATTTCAGATCCAACGTAGCTAGACCCCATTAACCTTAATTTTCACTCAATTTTTTTGAAACCATTTTGCTTAATGTAGGGAATTTCGCTCTAAACACATTCATCTTTATGGTTCTTTTAGCATTCGGTAGTTCGGCCGTTGGTTGCATTACGGCTTTGTGATCGCTATCGCTTCTTCCTGGAGCTGTAGGGCTTAGAATTAGTCGAACGTTTAACGCTAGTTTCCATGCATCTCCTTTTGCTGTTGTCTGGCCTCTTGGCGATTATATCAAACAATGGGTATTGGATTATGTTATTGTTGTTTTGTCAGATTTCATGTGCTTATGGTTCTCTGCATAAGGGGGTCTCACTTTTCCTGCTTTGGTTTGTTACTTTATTCTGCTTTTGGATATTGGCCACTAGGCTTCGTACTTTTGGTTTATTTCATTGATATGGTGTTCTTTGGTCATTGGTGTCTTTGATATTGTGCTTCCATGGAGGTAGTGGATGAACATGCATGTTTTGTCAAGTATGTGTGTCTTAGTGTCATAGTCTATTCGGTCCTTTTTGAGCTTTGTTGCTTGTTTGGTATATGGTATTGGAAAGTTAGTTGGAATCATCTTGTCTTACTAATGCTATTTGGACACCTTGGAAATTGTGGGCTTGTCCTATTCTTGTAGCATATTTGGTTTCATGCTATAGTTTTTGGGTTGTCATTGAGTATGTAATTATATTCGCATGTGAATGTCATTGTGTTGTGTAAGTGATGTTTGTTCTTATGTAGTGTAAGCGTGTGTTGTAACTCACGGTTTTTGAGGCATTTCTACCTTACACCTATTTAATATTTTATGGAGGGTGGATGGTCCTGTATAAAACCCAGCTTTCTTAGGAATACAATATATGTAATAAAATTATTTTAAATGGAATTTATTTATCTACAAAACTACAATAATTATTGTTATCTACAAAATCAAGAGAACTTTAACAAATATTAATAATTTATTTTCAAATTTATTTCAAAGTAAGTTAATATTATATTAGGATAAGAAATGATATTATGTTTTAAATATATTTGAAGTAGATTATTATGAGTTTTGGGATTATTTTATTGATCATTTTGCTAAATTGATTGTTTAGGAGTACTTGATGGTCATGTTAGGTCGATAATTATTGCTTATATTGTCAAATGATTGATTGGGCCCATTACATATGTTGGAATTATATTTATATTCTATTTTATATGTTATTCGATTGTATAACACTACAACACCCTAAAAATTTAAGATAATTTAATAAAAGAATTAAATTTAAAATATAAAAGGGCAAAGTGGAATTTTTACAGATGTCTGAATTTAGCTAAAAAACTTGCACCGTAGCATTCGTAGTTTTTGGACAATTTTCATATATAACACTTTGAAATCGGAGATGGTATTAAAAATTTATGAACGTTTTAAAATTTGAAAATGAAATTAGTTAAATAAATGAACTTACCTTAATTAAACAACTCTACCAGTCAACACCCTAGGGTTCATCGGTCAACATGTAGCGATCGACCGGTCCCCACCCAGTGGTTGATGTCAAATATCGATGAATTTGAAACGATGAACAGTTTGGATTAAACGAAATATTTTTACTTGGTTATAAGGTAATTGATTGATGCTCTGGATGAGACCTAAAATTCTCCAAGGTTAATCTAATCGTCGGGACTAATCTAAAACCCTATAAATATACATCTAATGTAAACCCTAATTCATTATAAATTATCAGTATATCGAAACTCTTTCAAATTCTTTTCTCCTCCACTTATAAAATTCTCAAAAATAAAATAAAAGAACTCAAGAAGATTGGATCAAGGAAGGAGTAAGTAAATGAGGGTAGACTTTCGAGTGGAGATTAGGAGTAAAGCATGGATCCGAGATGAATGAGAACGCTTTTAATAAGATGATTATTTGCAATTAATTTTAATATACACTATTTGATCCAGATTGTTAGAAATCAAACTGTGAACATTTTATTATTAAACTGGAAATTTAATTGTTGGTATATGAACACAACTCCTCTTTTCTAACCTAAATCTGTACACCTAATCTATAAATTTAAAAGAATTGGGATAACCTGAGGTGTTAATAGTAAGCCTAGATTTAAACTATTTTTCCATAAACCTGTGTAAATTCATAAATTGAATTTGAATAAGAAACTTGGAAAATTTTAAAGTTGGTTCATGGTATTGCTCTATATGTCATTTGGGAACAGGGCAATTAACCGATAAATAACCAAACAAACAAACTAAAATCAGTAAAGGAAAACGCTAAATTTGCGATGACCAGTCGACTACACAATCTGGAGCAAACAGTCGACCGGTTCGCTTCTATCCAATGCAGGTTGGACCTCGGCCAAAGATCCAGGATATAAATAATAGATAATTGTTTGTATATTATATATATAAATGGATGTTCGAAATAGTAGGGAAGTCGGTTCCCATTGAGATGATGCTGAGACGTTGCGGACTGGGTAAATGTTATTTATCTAACAAGATTTGATTATTTGATTGGGAGCAATTCTATCACAAATGGCACTCACATTAGGTTCTATAGTGGACGTGCAATATTAACAGATGCCCGATGAAGTATGTGGGGCTGACACAATGGGAGTTCGTTGGCATTCGCATATACTTAATGTGATGTGATGTTGCGTTGTTGATGAATCTTGGTGCATGCAATAAAATGTGTATGTTGCGATTGAGGGGTGGGCACAGATGTAGACAATGAGACATTTCGACGAGTCGGCAATGCAGGCTCTCCTTCAATGCGTAGTTTAGGTATGTGTAGTTGTAGTTGTGGAAAATTTATTCCCATGCGGAAAGTTTAAGGAAACTTACGTGAGATAGTTACACGTAGTGGTAACGTGTGAGACGTAATTCCAGACCAGAAAGTAGTAGGATGATTCTATGTTGGAGAAACTCTAGTAGCTATTAGCCAATTGTTAGTTATTGAGGTTTGATCCGTAGTTCGATCCTTGTAGGATCGTGCATAGGTTGTTAGTATGGGTGTGCATTAAGTGAAAACCCATAAGGAATCCTAGTAATACACAGACATTTGTAGAAAAACACTAGGTCACATAGAGTAGTATTAAAATCAACTGCATATGATCACCATATGTTAATAGTGTACTCATTCACCAGACTTTTGTCTGATCCACCCCTTTTCCTTTCTTTTTCCTTCACCATAGGAGAACAGAGCAACAAGTGATAGGCCGAAGTTTAGTATGTGGAGAGGCGAGCTCATCACTGGAATTGCTTGTCATTTTATTTTGCTCTTCATGTTATCGTTTATCTTATCCAGTACATAGTATTATATATGACTATGAGGTATATTTCTGTACACTCTATATTTGATTACATATTGCTTTTCTAAGACCGTGTTTTTGAGATATTTTCTAAGATAGTTATTTTCTATATATTTTTTTTCTTTTTCACTGTGAATTCTGAAAGTGTAGTATATCTTAGATTATATATGCATATTTTTAGTCTATAAATTATTTTAAAAAGCCTAATAGCTCGTATTTCTTGAAATCGACGTAAGTCCGAAAGTTACCATAGGCTTTGGATTGGTGTGTTGAGAGTTGCGGTTGCGATTTGTCACAAACACTTGTATAGCTAATATAGAGTTGGTACACTTATGTAATTCATGGTTCACAGCTAATGTAGAGTTATTGGTGCAAATTTGGTGTAGATTACGTTGTAGTTAGTAAAGCCCCTAGCATACGTTGTTTGTTAGGAGTGTAGCTAGTACTTGGATTGTACACTTGTGCACTTGCGGATGTGTAGCTATCATTTAGGGTTAGTACACTTATACTGAGATACTGATTATTATTAGAGGTAGCTTGATATTCGAGGGTGACATTCGGTAGATGCAGAGAGTGTGTAATATCCACAATTTATTATGTTAACATGTTGTTATACGAACATTAATGTTATCTATTTGTAGCAAGCACGATAGTATGTGATGTTTTCTATTATTAGTATATTAATTGTTTATGGTATATGATCTTATGTGCTAGCAAGTTTTGATGCCAGTGGATAAGGGAGGTTGGATTTAACATGTGAGTTCTGGCCCACCCTCATTTTAACATAAAGAGCAGGAACACATATGAATTTGGTTTAGAAAAGAACTATATGGGCATGAGCCTATAGTTGATGGCTGTAGGTTCGTAGGCACATAGTAATGGTGATGCAGTCCCTTTAGCTGTTCACCATTTTTCCCTCATATTTGTACATGCTTGTGTATAATCCAGTTTTGTAGGGAATCTTTTAGAAGTGAAGCTAGGATGGTTTTTGCCCTTAGGTGTCTTGCTTAGCAAACTTTTATTTTGCAGTTTATTATCGTTTGTACATGAAATAATTGGATACAAACATTAAAAAATAAAAAATATTATGCGGCCCGATGTATATGTATGTATGCATATGCGTGTGTGTATACATACACACTATGTGAGAGAGCTTTAGAATAATTGTTCTTTTTTAACTGTATACTTAATCATACAATATGCATAATGTATTATATTTTTTCTTATTTTGGTATGAGATCAATTCAATATTGCTAAATGTTTGTTTTAAATTATTCACTGTTTTTAGTGTTTGAGATTAATGTGAAAGTGTTAAATCGATGACATTGACATTAGTTTTTGGAAATTAAAATAGAAGTTCGCCTCACTGTTGAAATCTATAATGCTTACTAAACTTTTTAAAGCCAACTCCTTCACAAAGGCCCTTTAAGGTTGTGATCTTACTTCAATGGTCATTCATTTAAACTTTCTTTACTCACATTAAGAGCATCTCCAACAGTTTGGAGTGAGGAAATTCGATTTTCCGCACTCCAAAATGTTGGAGCCCTCATTTCTACAATAGAAATGAGGGCAGGCGCATGTTGAACAGACGTCTGGGCATTAGACGCTTGTTCAACAGGCGTCCGCGTTATTAACAATCGCGCTTGGATGCCTGTTAAACAGGCGCCTAGAGGCCAGGCATCTGTTCAACAGGCGCCTGATCTCAGGCGCCTGTTGAACAGGCGCCTGACCTCCAGGCGCCTGTTTAACAGGCGGCTCGTCCTCTCCGTTATTCTCACACTTTCCCTCTACTTTCTGCACTATGCGGGATTCTCGACCTCTGTTGGAAGCATTTTCGGGTGCAGATTTGAGAATTCTGCACCTGTTGGAGATGCTCTAATATTATACTCCCCAAATATTCTTCAAATCGCTATCACCATTTTTCTCATTAAAATCTTCTTCCTTTTGTTGTGAACTTCCCACTCCTTTCTGGGCATTTTCCCCTATACCATTTAGTTGCAAGGCTTTGATTTCTAATCCTAGTGTGAGCGTTGTTCCTCTCTATTTAATTTGATCCTCCAGCACTAAAATAGTCATTGTTGTAGGATAACTGAAGTCTTTTGTATTTTCTTGAATACATGTGGGTACATTATGATCGCTAGTATATATATTGACATCTCTTGAGTAGATTTGATCTTCTCAAGATTCTCCTGCCACAGCTATCTTGAGTTCCTCATGGATAGTCTAATAGTTTAGTTTTCTTTCATCGTTCTGAATTTGTAGCAACCTGCCATCTACAACAGTCCGATCCACGTCTAAATGTGGCACTAACAACGGAGAAGCCTTAGACGGTAGACTATTTTTGGTTAAAACATATTACAGAGCTATCTATAATATTCTACAATAACAATTCCAAACAAATATAATAATATATAATCAAATAAATTCCAACTACAACATCTTTCTATACTTGAAAGGAGACACTACAACAAAATATTAATTTGAAGACAAATTTTGGAGAATCAAAACTTTTTGGTCTTTAATTAAGTTCTAATTAAAGACAAAATGATGGTGTCACTAATTATTACTAAAAGATTGAAATCATGGTCTTTATTGGGTCTCAACATGAAATGCTTTTAATTAATTGTTAAGAAAATTAAGCCATAATTTTTTACGCTAGTCTCAACGTAAACAAAGTCGGTTCCACCATATAGGATAACCTAAAGACGTTTTATTAATTAATGCTCCACTCCACCCCACCCACGCACGCAGCGCAAAAAAAAAACTTCGCTAATTTCCTCCGCCCAAAAACGCAGAAAGAAACCTAGCCGCCTCCAAAAAATTTCTCCCCTAAAAAATTAGAACTCTCAATCCTCCTTCAAGCGAATCCCTATTGCTCTAATCACAACTCAACAAAGATCAGCTGTCGATTTGTATATTTGAAGAACATATAGGTTTGTGTTTCAATTTCTAATTGAACTGCTACTTGTTGTATGCAGATTTCTTTGATGACTACAAGTCGATATTATGATTAAGTTTCTGATTTTTACTTTTCTTTTTCATCATTTTGTTTTCAAGAATCATTCCCATATCATCTTAATCTGAAAGAGGATTTTTGATTTTATTACGTGCCAGCAGAAAAACAAAGTTACATGATTTACTGATGATAATTATTATTTTTGGTCGACTTTTAAGTTAATTAATAAATGGTTCATATGCATATGATTTTTCCTTAATGGAACTTTCTAGTGATGTAATGAGATTCCATAATAAAAGTTTTTGGATAATGAGCATGTAGGTTTTTGAAAGTATGAGCTTGAGGAATTTACTTGTTTAAATGTATAAATACACAAAGTCTAATAATAAGTCCTTGTTATAAGAGACTACACTTAATTTACAATGTTTTATACAGCTATTTTTATAGTTAGCTTTGGCTTCGGAGCTTTGTTTTTTGTCAGTGATTCTACAACAAAACGTATCTTGGTTGGGGGTGCAGCTAAGATCATTTTACACCTGTTATATGTTTCCCTTTTAAACTGGTTTAAGAATAATTTTTTCAAGCTTATTACATCTGTGTCCTCCAGTAAAGCGTAAAGGAAATACTTATTATTTGTTTATTTATTATACATAATTTAATATATGTTTGCTGAAAAATATATTTTTCTTTGATGAAATTATACGGGAAATGATGATCTGTTTGTTGCTTAGGTTGCAATGGTATTACATTGCAGAGATTCTATATGTAACTGGAAAAACATCAAATTAAATTAAATTATGTACAACAGAGATTCTATAGAAGTATTTTTATTCGTTATGCAATGGTAAACTAAATATTTCTGTACAACATCAAAGTAAATTAAATTCTGCACAATAGAGATTCTATTATATTGTAGAGATTCCACATACAATGGTAAACTAAATTCTGTACAACAGATTCTATAGAAGAATTTTTATTAAGAAGAAGTGCAATTATGATTTCTGTATGCAATGATAAACTATTTTGACATACAGAAATATAGAAGTAAATCACATCTAATTTAATTCTAGATTTTGTTTTACACGTTTATAATTCTTGATTTATGTCATCAATTACTCATTGAGTTCATAGTTGAGTGTTGTTGGTTAGCAAATAGTAATATATTTCTGTTCAAATTAATGTTATTGCACTTGCTACTTATTCACAGTTTTCTATACATTCCATGTAATCTATATATTCCATGTATTTGACAATGTTCACGGATAGTCTATATTGAACCATAGTGTACATTTTCTTAATCATGCTCACTGTTGAGCGTGGAAAAAAACAATACACACACGTGCTCCCCATTCGATTTTTGTTATTCAATAATAAGCTGAAAATTTCAGTTGGGCAAAATAGAACTAAAAAAGGATTTTATTCCAAAAGAATATCTAACATCACTAGCTGTTTTATGCTTGTCACCAATCGGGTTAACCGGCAGCGACAAAGATTATCCAAAGCTTAAGGCTATATAAAGTGAAGATAAACAAAATTGAAAATCGATCAATTACCATGGCATCATTGATACGCAACGACGATTAACTGTAATGTTCAAGTTCACGTGAAAGTCGTGTTCAGTTGTAAGGGTGAAACATTCGAGCAATTTATGTACTGTTATGACTTTTTGATTACGCATGTTGATATATTGCACTGTTAATTATTGTTGACTATTGCCTATTGGTTTTTTGTACAAAGAAAATATTAACATGTGCTCAAAATTCATTACATGTTAACATAGAAGAAAACACCAACGAATACATATACAAAGTAGAGGTCGTATTGCTTATCGCTTTACTGATAATGAATACGTATACAAACTGTAAAACAATTGGTGAAATAGCTCAAACTAATAATCTGGAGGAGCTAAATAAATTGCTAAACACCTGTTGGCTACACCTATTATGGAAGAGAAATCAATAGTACCTCGCTATCAGTGTTAACCAATAATGATCACAACATTAAATAAATTTTTTTAATGTAATATAGGATTAATGTTATAATAAGTAATATTTAAGCGAATGTGTGCATGATGGTCCTTTGTCGACCTCCAACTCTCCTACAGGGTCAACCTAAATCCATCAATTAATCTAAGTCTGTGTTTACTGCAAGAATCTAACTTAGAGATTTTGCAAAGAAATAGGACGCCAAACAAAAGTAGACGTAAAGGCAAACAAAAGTAGACGTAAATGGAAACAAAAGTAGAACTGTATATTATTGTCATATCAAAACAATATACAAAGTTGAAATAACAATACAGAAAAAAGAGAACTGTATATTTCATTTTCATCACATGCTATGTTAATGCATTTAGCACGTTAATGTCACTCGTTTTATATTTTTTGTTGCAGAATCCAGCTTGGGCAACTTGCAACTGTGAAAGTGGCAGCCAATTTAGTTAGATTATTGTCATATCAAAACAAGGTACTTTCTGAGGCCACCCTTATCTTTTTTACGATTTAGTGATTTTCATTTTCATTCATTACAGTACCAAGATTTTGAATATAAGAATCTGCTTATTATATTTTGAATTAGTGGTGCAATGTTGTGTCCTTTGTTAATGGCTGTTTTTATATGTATGTTTTTCTTTCTAGCAAAACCTAAGAAGACAAAAATTAATTGCAAAATTAATTGTATTAATTGTAAAAACATGTAAAAGCAAGATAATACAATTAATTTTGCAGGTTAGAGGATCTGTAATAGCACCTGAAAGAATGTGGGATCACTCAAGCAAAATGCACTGGATCCAGTTTCAAAACTTACGACAAGTATTTATATTTTTTTGTTCTTATTCCCATTTTTCTTTTTCATGCCAGGTTGTTTATAGTATATAACAAAAAGTGCATTGTGCAGTCAATATATATGATTTCAGGTGCCTTATTACATGAGTTTGGATATATACTATTTCACTTTCTTAGGCATGAGTTTAGGTAAAATTATTTAGGACAGATGAACTTATGCAGCAGAATCACATATATTATATATACGTTGCAGCAAACAAGCTTACTATTGCTGGGCAGGTAAAAATTGGAACTCGTATTATATTGGTGATATGTTACCACTTGTAATAGAAGAATTTTTGTCTTCTTAGGTCTTGCTCGAAAGAAAAACATACATATAAAAGCAGCCATTAACAAAGGACACAACATTGCACCACTAATTCAAAATATAATAAGCAGATTCTTATATTCAAAATCTTGGTACTGTAATGAATGAAAATAAAAGTCACTAAATCGTAAAAAAGATAAGGATGGCCTTAGAAAGTACCTTGTTTTGATATGACAATAATCTAACTAAATTGGCTGCAACTTTCACAGTTGCAGGTTGCCCAAGCTGGATTCTGCAACAAAAAATATAAAATGAGTGACATTAACGTGCTAAATGCATTCACATAGCATGTGATGAAAATGAAATATACAGTTCTCTTTTTTCTGTATATTGTTATTTCAACTTTGTATATTGTTTTGATATGACAATAATATACAGTTCTACTTTTGTTTCCATTTACGTCTACTTTTGTTTGCCTTTACGTCTACTTTTGTTTGGCGTCCTAATTCTTTGCAAAATCTCTAAGTTAGATTCTTGCAGTAAACACGGACTTAGATTTATTGATGGATTTAGGTTGACCCTGTAAGAGAGTTGGAGGTCGACAAAGGACCATCATACACACATTCGCTTAAATATTGCTTATTATATCATTAATCCTATTACATTATAATTTTTTATTTAATGTTGTGATCATTATTTGTTAACACTGATAGTGAGGTTCTATTGATTTCTCTTCCATAATAGGTGTAGCCAACAGGTTTGAGCAATTAATTTAGCTCCTCCAGATTATTAGTTTGAGCTATTTCACCAATTGTTTTACAGTTTGTATACGTATTCATTATCAGTAAAGCGATAAGCAATACGACCTCTACTTTGTATATGTATTCATTGGTGTTTTCTTCTATGTTAACATGTAATGAATTTTGAGCACATGTTAATATTTTCTTTGAACAAAAAACCAATAGGCAATAGTCAACAATGATTAACAGTGCAATATATCAACATGTGTAATCAAAAAGTCATAACAGTACATATATTGCTCGAATATTTCACCCTTACAACTGAACATGACTTTCACGTGAACTTGAACATTACAGTTAAGCGTCATTGCGTATCAATGATACCATGGTATTTTGTTTATCTTCACTTTATATAGCCTTAAGCTTTGGATAATCTTTGTCGCTGCCGGTTAACCCGATTGGTGACAAGCATAAAACAGCTAGTGATGTTAGATATTCTTTTGGAATAAAATCCTTTTTTAGTTCTATTTTGCCCAACTTAAATTTCAGCTTATTATAGAATAACAAAAATCGAATGGGGAGCACGCATGTGTATTGTTGTTTTCCACACTCAACAGTAAGCATGATTAAGAAAGTGTTCACTATGGTTCAATATAGACTATCCGTGAACTTTGTCAAATACATGGAATATATAGACTGTACATGGAATGTATAAAAAAACTGTGAATAAGTAGCAAGTGCAATAACATTAATTTGAACAGAAATATATTACTATTTGCTAACCAACAACACTCAACTATGAACTCAATGAGTAATTAATAATGGTGTTAATGACATAAATCAAAAATTATAAACGTGTAAAACACAATCTAGAATTAAATTAGATGTGATTTACTTCTATATTTCTGTATGTCAAATTACCATTGCATACAGAAATCATAATTGCACTTCTTCTTAATAAAAATACTTCTATAGAATCTGTTGTACAGAATTTAGTTTACCATTGCATGTGGAATCTCTGCAATGTAATAGAATCTCTGTTGTGTAGAATTTAATTTACTTTGATGTTGTACAAAAATATTTAGTTTACCATTGCATAACGAATAAAAATACTTCAATAGAATCTCTGTTGTACATAGTTTAATTTAATTTGATGTTTTTCCAGTTACATATAGGATCTATGCAATGTAATACCATTGCAACCTAAGCAACAAACAGATCATCATTTACCGTATAATTTTATCAAAGAAAAATATATTTTTCAGCAAACATATATTAAACTATGTATAATAAATAAACAAATAATAAGTATTTCCTTTACGCTTTACTGGAGGACACAGATGTAATAAGCTTAAAAATTATTCTTAAACCAGTTTAAAAGGGAAACATATAACAGGTGTAAAATGATCTTAGCTGCACCCGCAACCAAGATACCTTTTGTTGCAGAATCACTGACAAAAAACAAAGCTCCGAAGCCAAACTTAACTATAAAAATAGCTGTATAAAACACTGTAAGTTAAGTGTAGTCTCTTATAACAAGGACTTATTGTTAGACTTTGTGTATTTATACATTTAAACAATTAAATTCCTCAAGCTCATACTTTCAAAAACCTACATGCTCATTATCCAAAAACTTTTATTATGGAATCCCGTTACATCACCAGAAAGTTCCATTAAGGAAAAATCAGATGCATATGAACCATTTATTAATTAACTTAAAAGTCGACCAAAAATAATAATTATCATCAGTAAATCATGTAACTTTTTTTTTCTGCTGGCACGTAATAAAATCAAAGATCCACTTTCGGATTAAGATGATATGGGAATGATTCTTGAAAACAAAATGATGAAAAAGAAAAGTAAAAATCAGAAACTTAATCATAATATCGACTTGCAGTCATCAAAGAAATCCACATACAACAAGTAGAAGCTCAATTAGAAATTGAAACACAAACCTATATGTTCTTCAAATATACAAATCGACAGCTCATTTTTGTTGAGTCGTGATTAGAGCAGTAGGGATTCGCTTGAAGGAGGATCGAGAGTTCTAATTTTTTGGGGGAGAAAATTTCTGGAGGCGGCTAGGTTCCTTTTTGCGTTTTTGGGCGGAGGAAATTAGCGAAGTTTTTTTTTTCGCTGCGTGGATGGGTGGGGTGGAGTGGAGCATTAATTAATAAAACGTCTTTAGGCTATCCTATATGGTGGAACCGACTTTGTTTACGTTGAGACTAACCTAAAAAATTATGGTTTAATTTTCTTAGCAATTAATTAAAAGCATTTCATGTTGAGACCCAATAAAGACCATGATTTCAATCTTTTAGTAATAATTAGTGACATCATCATTTTTTCTTTAATTAGACCTTAATTAAAGACCAAAAAGTTTTGAGTCTCCAAAATTTGTCTTCAAATTAATATTTTGTTGTAGTGTGAGGACACGACTTCCCAAACTATTGTATATTAAGGACTCTGCTCCTTGGATGATGATATATTAAGGACTCAGGTCCTCGGACTATCGTATATTGATGACTCGCTCATTAGACTATCATCTAATATAAACCGTGTACGACGAAGTTGCCCAAATAAGACCATTTTCTGAAAAATCTCAAGCCACATCAAACATTGTAACAAAAAGTTCCTCATCTCACCATAATCCTGATTCAATGAACCGCACATGACACAGAGGTTGTATGTGAGAGTTATAAGTGTTTATGGTTAAGGGGCAATATGGTAGTTTATAATTTAATTATTTCAAATATTATATCTTAAATTGCTTCGCTACAGTAATCTATAATTCATGATCTTATGCTCTTCAACCACCAGCGTCTGCTGTTTTGTCCTACCGCCACTGCTTCCATGATGGTCGAGACCAACATCCGACACCAGAAAATGCTTCCCCAAGCCAAGACATCCTTGCCGCCACCAAAAACCCCATCTTCGACGACCTGTTGACGGATGATGCCACTGTGCTTCCTTTTCAATTTTCGTCCACCTTACTGTAATCTGGATCAACTGAAGAGCACGAGAAGAGCATATTGACCTTCTATACATGTCTATGCTTCCTGATCATAGTATAGTCGTTGTTTTACCGTTGGATAGACACAAACGGTCTGCGTTTCTCGAACATCAGACGTGTTTACTATTTAATCCATACACACAATCGATGAATGAACATCACAAATGGATTCATGTCATCAATAAATACAATTTTGATATATAATATTTCTGGTTTATAACACCTTAATATATCGTACCTTTTAAGTTAGAAGGAGATTAACCTTTTCTAATTACAATGATAAAAGTTAGAATTTTAACTATCTAGACATGGCATACTACACCCTAATTAGATTTATATAACAAAATTACTTTTTAAATTTCTGTTACATTATTTATAACATGATTAACAATCATAAGGAATGAATTATTTTCTCGTATTAATATATACACAAATATGTTAAATCCTACTCACCTATTAGCCATGCCTCCTTTTTGATTTGTTGTACATCCTTCCTTTCCTACGCTATCCATAATTTATGTGCCTTTTGAAACTAAAAATTTCTCGATAGCTTCGATTTATTTGCATAGCTCCCTTCACGATGGTCGGTTTTGTATATAAATTTTTTTAATTTGAATTTGGTTTAGAGAATTTATAATTGATTTTGTTTAGAGATAAATGAAGAACAAGATGCAGATTAGAGGTAAGATGTTTAGGCTAAAATGTGATTAGGGAGTATGTTTTAATTTTTATTTATAGGCTAAAGTAATTAAAATTTAGGAAAAAATATTGAAATTAATATATTATGAAAATGCCATTATTTTGACTTCTTCTAATTTCTAGCCCATTTAACCAAATTCAACAAGTTATATATGTTTTTCGATTGCAAACGACATCTGGACTTAATGAAATAGTTCCCTAGACTAATTCCATATCTTGTAAAAATTTACTAATTTTTCCTTTATATGAAATTATGATTTTACTTTTTTAATTTAATTATTTAATTTCGTAAAATTATGAGATATTACATTCTCCTCTCCTTAAAAGAATTTCATCTCCGAATCCATGGGATGGATAATGCAACTCCACTTATATCGTATAATCATACAAAATAGACTAGCTACATCCATTTAATATCCATTATAAAACACACACAAAAACATAACCAAGAGTATATCATACATAAAATATGATAATATGATATAAGATGAGTGCAAATGCAACTAAATCGGTCTCCTCTATGAAAGCATACGCAATGCAACCGATATATATACAATCGTCCAAGGATATGAATATATATATATGTGTGTGTATGTGCGCATCCATTCATCTATATGCAATACCCATATCAAAGTGCAAGTACACAACCATGTCCATAAAAAATATTAGTAAACGTATGTATAAAGGAACAATAAATAGCATATATAATTATCTAACATAAATTTGAACACCTAACTATGGGTATCTATCCTAGGTTGGAATGTATATACGTACAAGCCAACACGATATCAATTAAACTAATATAATCCAAACAAAGAAACTATAGCAACCGAAACACATCATAAGGATGTGTATAAAACAATTCCTACCATCCATACATCCATGCCTATGTCAACAAGCTAGCTAAAGCAAACAATGACCAAACGAGCAAACTAACCGACAAATACCAAAAGAGTAACTTAATGGAAGATAGCTCATGATGGAAAACTTGAATTCTCTCCTTGATTTCCCAAGTACTCTCATCCAAACATTTTCTTTGCCGTACTTGAACCAACTTCTCTTCCTCATTTTTATGTCTTATCATATCAAGTCTCAAGATGTGAATATACTTATGGTGTATTATGGAATCCCTCTCTACCTTCACCTCATAAGCTAACTATGCTTTACCATTACCGCTGAACGTCAACATACATTCGTAGATGGGATATATATAAAATATATGAACACCTGCCAACTTTTCAAGAAGCTCACTCAAATATGCTAACTTCCCTTCTTTTTATAAAATCGAGAAAGGCCCAACAACTTATGGTGTTAGCATTCCCATGTAACATATCTCAATAGTGAGTTCACCACCTACCTAACTACCTACTACAAATAATCTATGCATGCTTATCCTTTGCAGTTTCCATTTCTTAGCGCATCACTGAGATATCCCTATTCATATAATATCCAAGTATAGCTTAGATTTAAATATATTACACTATTGGCATACCTCCATTGTCAAATGTGCTCCACCACTTGCTACATCATCTTCGATCAATGGAAACCCTCCTTGTATCCTTTGACATACATCATTAAACTCCTTCTTTAAGTCTATATGCACGATAGCATGATAACGGACGATGTCTTACCTTTAAGTAGTGCAATGACCCTGTTTTCTTCACCGTGTAAATAAATAAATTTAATTAAAATAAAAGTATTCAAATTCAAATTATGATTATTATATTTAAAAAATAAATTTTTAGTTAATTAAATAATATTTGATAATAGATTTTATTATAATAAATTGAATTAAATTAATAAATTCTTTTCGAATAACTTGATGTAATTAAATAAAATGTTTTGACCAATATGAAATATTTTGAGGTGTAAATAATTTTAAATATATTTGGAATAGTTGAAAAAAAAATTATTAAGTAATAGAACGATGAACAATTGAATAAAAATAAGTGAATATCGAATTGAAAGAGATTATGCAATATGTTAACATATTTTATCGAATAAAGTGAACATTAATTTAAATTAGATTGATACATATATTTATAAATAAGTCTAAAGGAAATTAAGTAAAACATAATTGAACAAAAAATTTAAAAGCCTAAATCATTTAAGCCAAAAACCTGCTTCTATTATCTACACGCTTCTTGAAATCTCTACCCACGTCTTCACACTACATGAACCCGTACCCTTCTGTTTTATATTATCCTTAATACCCCAACATTAAGAACCGTGATTTAAAGAGAGGAAAAAACCGAGAAATAAGAAATCAAAATCAGGAGCATTGATTGGACAGTAACGTCACTGAGCAAAAAAGGGGTATTTGATTGCGAGTGAAGGCGTGCTGACATCGTATTGAGGGATGCGATGTACTGTAGGCGGTTATGTGTAGGCATCATAACCTAGAGTTGTTGCGTTCATTGGTGACCGAGCTGGCAGTGTTCTCTGGTCAAGCAGTGACTTAGATGTGGGTCGGCCATAATGTGGTGCCGCGACATCGATGTAGTTAGACTGGGCTACGTTAGAGAGGGTGTACGATTGATGGCTGGAGCGATGTTTAGGTTGCAACTTCCAGCGCTGGTGGTTGAGGTGGAAGCACAGTCATGGTTCGTGCAACCGGAGGCCGACGGTGGTGAATGTCATGATGGAGGAGATGCTAGCATTGGTGTCGTAGTTTGAGCAGGCAGCGGAGAAGATGGTAGTTGCTGATTTTGGATCTCGACCATCATTCAGTGAGTTCTCTCACTCACAGCTATGTCTATTTTCTATTAATTGATGCATATTTCTCTATTTATTCGTTTAATTTGCTTGGCAGGATGGATGTTTGATTTATTTGATGAAATTAGTCATTTGTTTATGATCGATGATTGATATTGTTTGAATTAGATGAAATTGTGTTGCGAACTATGGTCTAATTGTTATTTCGATGGTTATTGTTAAATGGTTGATTCGAGATGTTTAAGTAGTAATTAGAGGTTTACAAATAATCGAATAGTATTGGAAATTGTTTGAAAAAGGGGCAAATAAATTAAATGATGTAGATTTGTAAGGAATAAATTATTTTGGAATAAATAAAAAATTCTAGAAATATGATTTTATTTAATTTTGTGATTATGGATTAATGGAAAATTAGAAAGATAAATACTTTTGAAAAATATATAAGTGGAATAATTTTGAGAACTTATATACGAAAATTATTTTGGAAAACGATGAATTTTGGGATTTTGATAAAATAATAGAATTTTGAATATTTTGATTTTTATTTACTAATGATTACAAAAGATATATTTAGAGGTATTAATGAAATGACGTTTGAAATCAATATTTTTAAAGTGATGGGTAATTTGATTTTAATAGATGGGAAGTTCATAAATAATATTTTTAAGTAATTGGAAGATGAATGCAATTTATTTTATTTAATTGAATGAAAGTTTTCATTTATGGGGATTTGATATGTGTGTGTGTGTGTGTGAAGTGAATTTTTGAAAGTGATATATTATTTTTGATAAATTAATAGGTTTAAAGAATTGTTTGAAAGTAAATGAGGATTTGAAATATTGATTTCAAAGTTGTAATTTGGATTTGCAAATATTTTGAATCAAAAATATTTTTGGATTTGAGAATATAATAGAAGATATAAATTTCTTTATGGCACTTCCATATTATTAAAGAAGAAATTTGAATTGAAAGTGTTTTTGAGGTTTAAAAATTTATCGACGAGTTTAAATAAATGTTTCTTTGAAATGAAATTTGTTGTTTAAAAATATGGATTTTAAAGTAGATGAGAGAATAAAATTATTACTTTAGAAATAAATGGATATAAGAAAATGTTTTGTGTTAAATTAAATTGAAGAATATTCATAAAAAGACGAAGAAAATTAAAGTAAAATAGATTTAAACAAAACCCTTCATCTCGTTCATCATTAGTTGAATAATATATTGATATGTGCATGGATGATTGTTGATTATTCGTTACAAACGAGATGAAGTTATAATTACCAATTGTGTTGAATTATAAAGTAATAAAAAAATGAAGAATAATGAATTGGAAAATGATTTAAGCGAGAGTGAATTAATAAGCAAAGCGGAAATTTATTTAATATCGATTAGTTAAGGGTGTTGCGTATATGATTGCATTTCAACGGCGTTGTGGGACATTTGTGTGAGGTATATTTATTTACTCAACACTAGTATAATGTCAGATAATTCATTGAAGATCGAGTATTCACTATTTGGGTATCAGTGAATTATTTCATATTGTACATTATTAATCAATTTCATTTGGATTTCTGACTTGACATGTGAGGTAAATTATATTATTCCTTATTTTATTTTAAAGCGAGATATGATTAGTACGAACTCCCTTATATGGATGTGATAGCCAAAAATTTGGTAGCCCTATCTTAGCTTGACATACCGTGGGGTGGCTCCCCGATGACCGTGATGACATGGCACCCTCATCGCATGGTCACACTCTGATGCATGGGCCAACGAGATGAATACAGAACAAAGCAAGGAGGTTGACGATGGGAGCAAGGAAGCAACATATTGTGTAGTTAAAGACTAGTGAGGACACTCATAAAACATTATACAAGTAGGGTCTCCCTTTGTATTTGAGAAGTAGCGAGGCTCAGGTGTAGAATCAATTTCTTGCAGTAGCAATAACAACAACACATATGATAACAGCAGTAGTAAGAATAATTAAAATAAAGAGTAAAATGAAAAATCCTAATACTGCTAAATAGATACGAATAAATTAATGTTTGATGTGTGTTGTGTGCGATGTTTGCGATGTATGTCGTGTACGATGTGTGATGTGTAGATGTGTGTGATGTATGAGATGTGTGTTTGTGTGATGTGTAGATGTGTGCGATGTGTGTAGTGTTATGTATGCGATGGTTATGTGTGTTGTTTGGCTTATGTGATTGTGATTGTTATCTTATGGATGTTGTTTGATTTTTTATTATGGATGTTTTATTATTTCTTTTGTTGGATTTTTTATTATGCCATGTGTATGTTATTCCTAGAGATATCACTTATATTCTCACCACTGATATCGATTAATAAGCAAAGTGGAAATTTATTTCATGTTTGTGGGCGCTATGGACATCCATGTACGGTATATTTATTTACTCAACACTAGTATAATGTCAGATAATTCGTTGAAGATTGAGTATTTAATATTTGATATCGGTGAATCATTCATATTGTACACAAATATTAACCGATTTCATTTGGATTTCTGACTTGATGTGTGAGGTATATTATATTATTCCTTATTTTATTTTAAAGCGGGAATATTATTATCTCCTCTTTCAAGTGGAACGAGGAGTACGGAGTCCCTTATATGGATGTGATAGCCAAAAGATTTTGATGGCCCTATCTTAGCTTGACTGACATTGGGTAGCTCCCCGATGGCTACGATGACATGGCACTCTCGTCGCATGGTCACAGTCTGCTGCACGGCCAATGGGATGAACACAGAACGAAGTAAGGAGGTTGGCGATGGGAGCAAGGAAGCAATGTATTATGTAGTTAAACACTAGTGAGGATACTCACAAAACATTTTATGAGTAGGTTCGCTTGTATTTGAGAAGTAGCGAGGCTCAGATGTAGACTTAACTTCTTGCGGTAGCAATAACAACAGCACATATAATAGCAGTAGTAGTAATAAAAATTAAAATAAAGAGCAAAATGAATAAATCTAATACTGCTAAATAAATATGAATAAATTGATGTTTGATGTGTGTTGTGTGTTGAATGTGATGTTTGCAATGTATACTGTGTACGATATGTAATGCGCAGATATGTGTGATGTATGCGATATGTGTGATGTGTGATGTGTGATGTGTAGATGTGTGCAATGTGTGTATGTGATGGTTGATGTGTGTTGTTTGGTTTATGTGATTGTGATTGTTAGCTTATGGATGTTTGACGTGTTATGGATGTTGTTTGATTTGTTGTTATGGATGTTTTATTATTCATTTGGTTGGACTTCTTTATTATGCTACGTATATGTTATTCCTGGAGATATTACTTATATTCTCACCATCTAATTTGGACATAGGCTGACCCGTTTATTATTTATATAATACATGAGTCAGTACGAGACATTTTTGGTTCAACGACGATGTGACCAGATTGCTTATTGTGTTAGTTGGAAGCTGTATTATTAGATGTATTGTATATTGTGTATTTGGGCTCGTGTATGTATACAATGTTGGATTTGATGTATTGGGTTTGTCCTATATATAAATGAGATCTAGTGGGAATTTGATTTTTCGTATCCCACTCAAATTTATGTATATTTATTATTATATATTATCGCTGTGCAGATGACTCTGTGTTCTCTGTGATTTATTTATAACGTGTATTTTTCTATCCTCGAGAACCATATAAGTTTATTGCTTTGTGTCGTGATTGTTTACATCGTGGTGTGAGATTTTTATATTATGTGACGTATTCAGTGTTGATCTAAGGGAATATTCACGTATGCATCACCTACATCGCCTCATTCTCCATGTTACTCGACAATATTACTCAGCGATACTCTTGGATAATATGGATACTGAGGATGGGTGTTATATTCTTGGTATCAAAGCCAGTTTAGAACAATATAGTGTGTAAGTGACACGAGTCTTAGCCTTAGATGTGACTTAAAGTTCTTGTCCCCGTAGTTGTGCGGTATATTGTTTTTTATATTTTCTATAACAGCCCTACTTTCCATGTCATATAAATAAATGAATTTAATTAAAATAAAAGTATTCAAATTCGAATTGTGGTTATTATATTTAGAAAATTATTTTTTAGTTAATTCAATTTTATTTAATAAGAGATTTTGTTGTCATAAATTGAATTAAACTAATAAATTCTTTTTGAATAACGTGATGTAATCAAATATATTTTTTAACCAACATGAAATATTTTGAAGTGTAATTTTTTTAAATATGTTTGGAATAGTTGAAAAAAATAAAAAAATAAAAAATAAAAAGTTTATTTTTCTATATTTAGTTATTTAATGTGATAATTGCATTCATCGAGCATTAGTAGACAGCTGAAGTCGATGGCAAGGCAATGTTGATAACACGATCAACACTAGAGCCAATTGGCAAAGCAAACCACTAAATGTTAGTGTCGTGGCATTTTCTCTTGATTAATAAATATATTTGAATTATAAATATGGTTGTCATTCGGATGCATGTGGTGAAGATGTTTAAGATGTGATCCATTATGGAAATAAATATAATAATAATTGGATTTTTGATGATAATATCATATATTGAAATTAATTTATAATGAAATAAAAATAAACACTATTTCAAAAATAATCGATAAAAGTTTTGAAAAGTGGTTTTAAAATTTTTAAAGATTTTGAAATGAGGATTATACACACACACACACACACATAATTAGAAGTGATACAATTATTATTTAAAGATATTTGTAAATTTAGTGATAATTTGATAAAGGGATTTGGAAATGTTTTAGAAGTAAATTCATTTAAGAGTGATTTAGAATACAATGACCAATTCTGACCTTAGATCTCAAATAATTGATCCATTTTTGACAGATTTAACATTATTAGAAAGATGTGTCATTAGAGAATAATTTTTATTTGAAGTGTAATGCCAAATTTTGAGTCTAAATGAAGTTAAAATATATATTTCAATGGATAGTGCTCGCTGTCCCGAAATGCAAATTGCATAAAACTAACCCGAATTCATTTAATCGTAGTTTTGAACGATTTGTCCGATTTAAATGATTTCAATCATTCCGAAAAGCTTAAAACATAAGATATAACTTCCGCATGAAGTTTTTTGGGAATTTTTGATGTTTTCATGGTTAAAAACGTGGATTATTAAGTGAACCTGCATATGTAATGCGACTATAACTCCTAATGCACTTGATGTTTTTATGATTCGAAAATTAATTTGGAAAGCCATAATGCTATGTAACAATTTACTTTTTTAAATCGTGTCTAGATTTGGTGTTTTTAACCTTGAAAGTTTGTCGGAAAGAGGTTAAACATGAATGTTGCATTTCTTTCGCATTACATAAATGTGTACTTAATATATTTCTTATATAAAGCTAATATTCAACGATTGATTTGAGATAGGTATTGTTGATGCTTCTTTGGATTGATTATTGGCGATGTTGACTTTCTTTTGCTCGCTAAATAATAAGCTAACTTGCTTGAAATGCTAAATAAAGATACGTTTTTATGGTATACTGATATATATGGCGATATTATATTGCTTCTCCATGTTTCGAGATGATCTGTATTGGGATACATAAATATTGTGATTATATTGTGTTTTAATTTATCGAAACACTCTTCGTACAATGAAGACTCTACCGAAATTTTGCAAAAATCCAAAACTTAGAAAATTTTCACAAAATATATCGTAGGCGAAGAATAGAAAATCGTTATTTGAATCTACTCAAAATCATAGCATACGATAAAATATGTTGGAATGAATGAGCCACTTAGAGGATCGAGTAGTTGAGTTTGATATACGAGCGTTGATTACGAAGAAAGTCAGGGTTTGAGTTGTGTTTGTCGACTTCCATATAAGAAATTACGAGGACGCAATTTTCTTAAAGGGAGAAATCTGTAACAGCCCTGATTTCCACGTCTTATAAATAAATAAATTTAATTGAAATAAAAGTATTCAAATTTAAATTGCGATTATTATATTTAGAAAATAAATTTTTAGTTAATTAAATTCTATTCAATAAGATTTTTTTTATGATAAATTGAATTAAATTAATAAATTTTTATCGAATAACTTTATGTAATCAAATAAAATGTTTTAACCAATATGAAATATATTAAGATGTAAATTATTTTAAATATGTTTGGAATAGTTGAAAAATAAAAATAAAAAATTTATTATGTAATGGAACGATGAACGATTAAATAAAAATAAGCGAGTATCGAATTAAAAGAGATTAAGCAATGTGGTAGTATATTTTATCGAATGAAGTATAGATTAATTTAAATTAGATTGGTATATATATTTAAAAATAAATATAAAGGGAATTAGTTATAAGAAAATTGAATTAAACGTTTAAAAGCCCAGATCATTCAAGCCTAAAACCCGCTTCCACTATCTCCACGCTTCTCGAAAGTTCTACCCACTTCTTCACACTACCCGAGCCCATACCCCTCTGTTTTATTTTAGCCCTAATACCCTAAAATTAAGAATCTCAACACATAGAGAAGGGAGAAAACAAAGAAACGGGAAATCAAAATTGCAAGCATCGATTGGATAGCAACATCGTTGAGCGAAGAAGGGGTGTGTGATAGTGAGTGGAGGCATGGTGATGGCATATTGGGGGATGTGATGTACCGTAGGTGGCAGTGTATGAGTGTTGCGGCCTAGACTTGCTGCGTTCATTGGTGGTTGTGCTGGCAACATTCTGTGGTCAAGCAACGACCCGGAGGGAGGTCAATCATGGTGCGGTGCCTGGACATTGATGCAGTTGGACTTGGCTGTGTCAAGTAGGGCATACGACTAGTTGCTGGAGCGATGTTGAGGTTGCTAGTTCTGGCATCGGTAGTTAGGTGCAAGTGCAGCCTTGGTTCGTGCAACCGGAGGTCGATGGTAGTGCATAACATGATGGAGGAGGTGCTAACGTTGGCGACATAGTTCGAGCAGGCATTAGAGAATATTTTAGTTACTGATTTTGGATCTCGAGCATCATTTGGTGAGTTCTCTCAGTCACAACAATGTCTATTTCTTATTAGTTGATGCATGTTCCCTTATATAATTGTTTAATTTGCTTGTTTGGATGGACCGTTGGTATACTGGATGAAATTAGTTGTTTGTTGATGATCGATGATTGATGTTGTTTGAATTGGATGAAATTATGTTGTGAACTATGGTTTAATTGTTGTTTTGATAATTATTATTAGATGGTTGATTTGCGATGTTTGAGTAGTAATTAAAAGTTTGCAAATAATTGAATGGTATTGAAAATTGTTTGAAAAAGGAGTAAATAAATTAAATGTGTAGATTTGTAATGAATAAATTATTTTGAAAATAAATAACAAATTCTAGAAATATGTTTTTATTTAATATTGAGATTATGGATAAATGGAAAATTTGACGGTTGAATGATTTTGAAAAAGAGATGGAATGAAATAAAGAAGATGTTTTAAAAGTTGAGAATCAAAATTATTACTTTGAAAAGAGATGAAAATAAATAAAGATGTTTTGTATTAAATTAAATTGAAGAGTTTATATAAAAAGAGGAGGAAAACTAAAGTGAAATAGATTTAAAAAAAACTCTTTATCTCGTTAATCATTAATTGAATAATATATTGATATGTGTATGGATGATTGTTAATTGTTTATTACGAACGAGATGAACTTATAATTACTCATTGTGTTGAATTATAAAGTTTAAAAAATGAATAATAATGAACTGAAAAATGATTTAAGCGAAAGTGAATTAATAAGCAGAGTGGAAATTTATTTAATATTGATTAGTTGATGGTTTTGTGTATATGACTATATTTCGCCGTGCACCATGGGACGTCCATGTGAGGTATATTTATTTACTCGACATTAGTATAATGTCGGATAATTATTTAAAGGCGGAGTATTTAATATTTTGATATCAGTGAATTATTCTATATTATACACAAATATTAATCGATATCATTTGGTTTCTGACTTTATTCTTGAGGGAGATTATATCATTCCTTATTTTATTTTAAAGTGGGAATATGATTATCTCCATTTTTGTGTGGAATGAGGAGTAGGAAGTCCCTTATGTGGATGTGATACTTGATAGCCCCATCCTTGCTTGATATACCGTAGGGTAGCATCCCGATTGTTGCTGTGGCATGACTACCTCGACGCATGGTCACAATCTGCTGCCGGGGTGAATGTGATGAATACAGAATGAAGCGAGGAGGTTAATGGTGCGAGCGAGGAAACGAGGAGGCGATGTATTATGCATCTAAAGACTAGTGAGGATGCTCATAAAATATTTTATGAGTAGGTTCTCTCTTTATATATGAGAAGTAGTGAGACTCAAGTGTAGACTCATCTTCGGTAGTAGCAACAACAATAGCACATATAATAGCAGCAGTAGTAATAAAAATTAAAAACAAAGATTAAAATGAATAAATATAATACTGCTAAATAAATATGAATGAACTGATGTTTGATGTGTGATGTTTGCTGTATGTGATGTGTATCATGTACGATGTGTGTGATGAGTGTAATCTATGCGATGTGTGATGTGCAGATGTATGTGATGTGTGCGATGTGTGATGTGTAGATGTGTGTGATGTGTGTAGTATGATGTATGCGATGGACGTTTGAAGTGTGTTGTGTTACGTATGTGATTATGATTGTTATCTTATGGATGTGTGACGTGTTATGGATGTTGTTTGATTTGTTGTGAATGTTTTATTATTTTTTCAGTTGCCTTTCTTTATTATGCTATGTATATGTTATTCCTAGAGATATCATTTGTAATGACCCAGAATTATATCGCTTTGATTCGTGAGTATCTAATTTATTTTAAATATTCGATTAATGGTTTTTAATGATCAAATAACGCTCTTTTACTTAATAATTAATGATAGAAAATTCATTTTTGAATTTGGTATAAAAAAATAAATAATTTAATGAAAAATTGAAAATGTGACCGAAAATTATTTTTTGGATTTTCGACTTTTCATTGAACGAAAGTAGTTGTAACTTTTTGAACATACAAACAACAAATAACATTTCATATTTTCTATTAAAGGAATTGATTAACTATAATTGCCATTGGTATTTTCAAGAATTAGGTTAATTAATGTAATAAAGAACGAAGACTTTTTGACTTTAATTTAAAATGATTAAGTACATATCATCATCATGAAAGGTACCATGGTCACATGGAGAAGGAGTAGTGCATATGGGTTATCATTCTTTTCCCATCTCCTTTTCACTTCATAATTTCATTTTTTTTCAAAAAGCTTTCAAAAGAAAGAAACTCAAAAATGGCCTATCCTCTTCTTTCTACCTTCTTCACTTTCTTCTTCAAAAAAACTCCAAATCCAATGATTCATTTTTTGAAACTAAATACAATTCAATAAGCAAGAGCTTTCATGTTGATCACTTTTTCAAATTTTGAGATTAACTATATCAAATCCTAATTTTTAACCTAAATCATTTTCTGTCCAAATTTATAGCTTCGAAAATACCTTCTCTTCCCTAAGCCGGAACTGTCAGAAGAATACTCCAAATCGAACGATTCTTTTTCTAAAACCAAAGGAAATTAAATAATCAAGAAATTTCATTTGGTCACATTTTCAAAATTTAAGAGTAAACATGTCACATCTCATTTTTATGTGAGTCATTTTTTAGTCCTGTTTTTTATAACTCGGAAAATGCCTCCTCTTCCCCAAGAAATAATTTTCATAAAACAACACCGTATCGAGTGATTCTTTTTTACTCGAAGAGAATTAAATAAGCAAGAACTTTCATGTTGGTCATGTTTTCAAATTTTGAGAGTAGCTATGTCAATAACTAGTAAGAAGACGACCCATTTTCTAGCCTATTTTTATGAGGCCAAATTAAAATCGGAACCCCCTTTTTATGATCATAGCCGAGCGTAATAGAGGTGTTTCTGTGTTCTTGTGCTACACTGTGCAAGTAGTTTGTAGTATTTTAGTGTTTGTTTGTTAATTGCAAGGTTCATGGCCAGCTCTGTGTTTGCGAGGAGTCAAAGTGGGACCCTCAATATTGTATCTAGAGATTACTATGGTAGGTAGTACCCCGATGCCTTGTCATTATATGGAATCCAATCTCCAATACGTGCCTTATGATATTAGTTGTACAACCTATTACTGCTCAGTTATGGGTAACCATTCGAGATATGTCATATATTTATTTTAAATCCTAGATATTATTATAATATCACCTAATAAAGTGGTCTGGTTATCGTACGGTAAAAACTCGTCCGTGTTTATGTGCGGTGTGGTCTTACGAAATACCTTTATTTTTAAAAGGGTTTTTTTAAATATAAAAATTCATATGATTTGAGTTTCTCATGCTGGTTTACTAGACTGATTCAAGTGTTTATTTCTTATAAACTTGGGTCAGACCCAAGTACTTTTCCAAATATAGATATGAATGCTTTGGAGCTTTCAAGGGACGAGTTGGATGCCTCCAAGACATATTCACGTATTTTATTTCCATTGTATTTTCTTATATGTATTTATCGGCAATTGTAAGGACGGGCTGTTATAACTGTCTAGGCTAAGAGATAGGTTAATTTATTCTGATTGATGTATGTATATAAAAGATTTTTATGAAGATCTGTTATATATTATATATTACTCGTCTCAGCGTGCGATTTTTTCTGTCTTTTTTTTCATCCTAACAACCTATCTTTTCCGCACTTGGATTCTCAGCACACGAATACCATGGATGTATTAAAGTCGACTTTTGAGGGTTGAAAAAGCCGCTTGTTACATTTAGTATCAAAGCTGAAGGTTAAACGAGACCCTTGGCCTTGATGGTGTAAACTTATTAAAGAAAGGGTAAGTGACACCCTAGAATGAGTTTGAATGTGTAAATATATAGCAGCGCGTATTTGTTAGTGCTATAAAAATGTTTTATATTATGTTGATTTATCTATTGAGTGGTTTATGAATTTTGATCGATACAAATGGTACAACTGTATCGAGAAGCGTTTCTAAGCACTTGAATAAGGAAAACCGACATAGTATTATTTTTTGGTAAATGAAATAATTTTATATAGGATTATATTTTATATACATATAAAGGAATAATTTTCAAAAGTTCCCATAGTTTCTTATAATGTGTATGTCTGTTAGGAAATGATAATATTCAATTATTATCATCCATTATTTGATTAGTCATACTCATCAAGTTAGGAGCATTGATTATTGTTTGCTGATTGATTATTTATGCTTGGCTATTTATGAGCGTTTATTTATTTGAATTAGATTAAATACAAACACCTTGTTAATTGAGATTCATGATTTGATTGTAAGGAATTTGTTAATAATGTAGATTTAATAGGTTTATTTTGACACAAGAAGGAATGATTTTGTATAAAATTGATTCTACGAATATAGGTTAAATTTAATAAGAAGGTTTTAATAACCTTTGTATTATTAAATCGTGTATTTTGGTTTTAACATCTAAGTTGTGAAAGACTATTTGATGTTATTAGGTCGGATAACAAACATCTTTACCATAAAGGTGTCTAAGTAAAAGTAGACTCTAGGACTGAGTTTGTATACCAGCACCTATTTGCACCAAATGTTAGCACAAACTCCCAATAGATTGAATGTAGAGAAATAAATTGAAGAACTAAAATTAAAACGGAGGAAACAAGCAAAAAAATAGAACAAACAGATTTTATAGTGGTTCGGCGTTGATTGCCTACATCCACTTTGATGAAATTGCTTCATTAGTCTGCTATTTCTCTGCATACAACTGGGATCGGATCAAATTGATCCTTGATTACAATGGAGTACAAGTAGAACAACAGCCTAATGATCCCTAAAATGAATGAGAAATCTATATTTATAGGAGTAGATGATCGAATATCTTCCTCAAATTTTGTCAGTAGAATCACATGATATAAATGAGGTCACCCACAAAATTTCACTGTCCAACTCCCAATATTGGGTGATCGGTACTGATTGGTCCTATGAGCTACGTGGCGTCGTGCGATCGGTTATGTGGGTCTCCTACTCCATGCTAGCTTCATGTTTTCAAACTCATCTTCATGTTTTTGGAGATACCAATCGATCCCTGTTGAGTTGAAGTATAGGTTAATGTTGATCATGACCATTATGATACGGTCTGAACCCCTGCCTAGGAAAGGGATGGGTACCGATCCCCTGTCTGGGGGAGACCCTAATCCATACTTAGAATATTCCGAAAAGTCTATCTCTTGGTCTCGCTTGATCGTTTCTTCATACCATTGTATGTACCTGATCTCTGGACTCTTTGATCACCTTTAGGGTGCTTGCCTTATCAATCATTGATTCTAATTTTTTCGATCAGTCTGGATATATCCGGGACAAAAGGCTGGATAACACTTGCCCCCTAAAGTACGTCTTGTTTCAAACATGACGTGCTTTGAATCGAAGCAAGTCATAGTTGCTGGAAAGGATTCCACTTTGTTTTTTTAATAGTCATTATCCTTTCGTTGAATTTTCTTTTCAAAGAGTTGTGTCTCTCTCTGTTTGTTGTGATGCTTGGTCGATATTAGTCGGTACAAATTCAATATTTAATCCTCAATCTTTGTTTACGCTCGATTCCATTGAGATGGTTGATTGAGTTAGTAGGTCCCGGCTATCCGTAGTGACTTCTTTTCTGAGAAATCAAAGTTAGAATTCAATTTCTGTCAATTCGAGAAATCGAATATTGGGTATGCACACATGCGTATTCTTGTACACACTTTGTTAATGGCTCCTGAACATGTTTACACACTTATGGATCAATGCCAATTCTTTGTAGTTCAAATGCCATTGTATTGCAATTTTTTTCTTTTTTAGAACCGATAAGGGATCGGTATGAATCCCCTAGGTAGAGGATCAGATCTAATCCCTCTACGTATATGGTCTTAATCAAACTTCGGGTCTAAAGAGGAGCGGGTCGCACCAATATATAAGCTAGTCACTTAGCTTTCATTCTCTTCACTTACTTATTTATTCAAATGAAACGACCCGATCACCCTTCTCTCCTTACTTCTTCCATTAACAAACTAAAGTCCAAGAATTTTAATAGTCCTCTTAACTTCCCTTTTGATTCGACGCTTCTTCATCCTCCACAAGCTCACCATTGTCTCTGATTAAATTATAACACCCAACCTTTACCGATTTGATCCGAAATCATTTAAACCCGAACCCTCAATTCATTCCAAGAAACTTCGAGCTTCTTTCCCTCAATTAAGTTGCGTCTCCTTATATAGTGGGTTTCATTTCAGTTGTATACGATTTATGAATTGTATTTTATGATGAGATGAAGGACTTGAACATGTTAGTGATTGTGAACCTAGCGTTCGATATTGGACTAGAGAGAAATGAAGGGGAATAGTGGCTAAGTAAGGTAATGATGTGGATATGAGGACGCTAAAGTGGACTTGAGGGATCGACTGTACGAAAGGATCGGTTGGATGCATGTTGAAGACGGAGTTAGGCGCTAGTTCGGTTATTGATTAAGAAGAAGGGATCGATCAGCAAGGAGGGGATCAGTTATGGGCATTTGGAGTTCAAAATGGAATAAGGAAATGGCACAAGGGAATGCTGCCTAGGCGAGGGATCGAGTAAGATCCCTTTGCCTAGAGGGGCTTAACCGTTTTCAACTATTGAACTTGACTTTGAACACATACACATGATGTAACAACCCTGTATTTTTGTGATTTATTTTAATTGTATATTTTAATTCTTTTAATTGAAATGACTGATTTGAAAACTATATTATATTTATTAAAATGGATAAAAATTATTTTAAATATAAATTTTAATTTTGTGTGAATTTTAATTTCAAACCTGAATAAATTGTATATTTTCTAAAAATGTGGATTTTGGTCAATCTGGTCGAACTTTGACTTTTAAATTTAAAATTTAAATATTTGTATTTTTGAATATTATCCTTTATTATGAAAATATATTAAATTTTAAGAATACTGCTTTTTGTTTCGTTGAAATCTGATTTATATTGAGAAAGTTATGTTTTTTACAATATTGTATGTAAATTGATTTATTTAATAAAATTGTCTATTTTAATTTATATAAATAATATTTTTATTTGTCAAACCTTATTCTAATTTGCATATATATATATATATATATATATATATGAAATATGTTATGTTATGTATATATTTTAACGTTTAAATATTTTAAAGTGATGTTTGAATTTTTCCAAAGTTTATTGAATTTATTTTCAATTTTTAAAGCCTAGTTTACATTTTTAGCTATTTTCTTAATTTAATTATATTTATTTAAAATTTATTTATTTATTTTTATTCATTCATTATTTTTTTGTGTTTTTACTTTATTTGTATGCATTTTTATATGCATTTAAAATTGCAAAATGAATTAAGAAATTTGAAAGGTTTTGACCTTTTATATGCATGCCTTTTCATATTCAAAGTTGTCTTTTCATCACCAGTCACCACATGCATTCAATTGCTGTCATATCTCTTTCTTCATCTGACCACTCCATTTTTTTTTCGCGTAAACAAAATTCCTCAAACCCTAAAAACAATCGGCCATCATTCAAGTGAAGAAGTTAGTAAAAATCTTTCATTTTTTCACCTTTTTCCATTGTTTTTGTATTGATTTTGCTCTTACATTTCTTCTTATAGTTCGGCCCCTCCTTCTGCAGTACCTTGGCTGCCTCCAACACCACCACAACCAGCCACCACGCCCTCCACTCCACTGACCTTCCATAGCCCTGGCCCTCTTAGTTGATGATACCCCAAAATTTTAAGCAAACTCCACCTTTAACATGCTAGCCGAGCTCCCCTTTGTCTCCACCACTCCAACCACCACCTTGGCCGACTTGTGCACCACCACCACCAGTCAACCCTGAGCCTAATACCCTGCCACATCACTCATGCACTCTCCAGATCAGGCCTTGCTCATACATGCCTTGGCCGAGACCATTTATGCCATGAAATCCACTTTAATGCCTTGTAGTAGTGTGTACATGCACACATATCTCTCTACTCCTTCATATATTGTTATGGTCGACCCTTGTACTCTTAACCTGATCCAAATCCATCCCATAACAGTTCTTTTCCAACCTATGGCTGAAGAATAAGTTGTTGAATGCAAGTGCAAAAGATTTGGCTTTGAGTTGCACATTTATTCCTAGCATTGTTTTGTAAAAGTTTGGTTTGAAAATTTATATTGTACTTTGTTTTGTTTGATATTTAACAAGGCAATCAGCTTTGGCTCTCCCATTCTCAAACTGTAGTTGTGTTATCGTGCCTTTGAAGATCTTTTTTGTGCATTTGGTTGTCCTCTCCAGCTTATACGTGTGAGTAATTCTCACCAGACAAATTTATACTTATATAACTAGTAAACTGATCGCAATTGAATCTGTAAACCTTATTATCATGTTATAACCGCTATTTCTATGATCATATGATGTTCACCCATGCTTATTCACCTGTTATATCATATGTTAATATTATATTATGCTATTCTGTTCGTTTATATCAGTTTACCACACTGCAAGTTCCCTGTTGATTAGAATCATTATGGATTGAAATGTACATACCCGAACGGACTTTAGAATATGGAAAAATCGTTATGGGATGAAATGATAGGGCTGAGCGATTTTTATTTATTTTCATTTACTTGAGATTGCGGGTTTGAAATGATAGAACCCGAATTTTTCCTTTGTAAATTACGGATTGAAATGATATATTATCTGTATCATTGGACTTAGGTTAGAAATTTTATATAAACTGTGGTTAAAATATGTTTTCTAAAATTTTTAAAGTATTTTAGAAATGTAAATATTTTATTATTTTGATTTAAACTTAATTAAATGATTTTGTAAAGTATTTTTGATTTTCTAAAAATTTATAAGTGAAATAAATTAATGGTAAAGTTAGAAATTTGAAATATAAGTTATTTTGGAAATTATGATTTGGCCATAAATGAAATTTTAATTGAGTAAGAATTATGATAAATAGATTTAAAATTTGAATTAAAATGATTTTATAAAGTTTTAATGATTTTTGAATAAGTTAAAAGGTTAAATAAATGTATATTTAAGTTGAATTTTGAAATATAACTTAGATTGGAAATTTGTGAATTTTGTTTAAAAATGAATTTTAAGATAAGTAAATAAAATGAAAAATAATTTATATTCGGAAATTTAAACTTAAGTGTTAAGTAAAAAAAATTAATTATAAAGAATTGAAATTGAATGTTGAAATTATAAAAGTAAATTATTTAGTAAATTGATTTTTGAATGAAAATTTAACTTTATAAAATCATGAACATAAGGGTATTTAAATGATTGTTTTAAAAGTGAAAATATATGATTTTATAAGTTTAAAGTGGTTTAAATGAAAATTTAATTTTTTGTGAAATTATATTGAATATTTGGAATTTAATTAACAGCATTTTGAAATGTTATTATTTCTAATGTAAAGGATATTACAACATTTGTAAATGCTGTAGTTGATAGAAATGAACTAAATGGCTAAATTGAATTAAGGGCTATTATAGCACTTTGTAAATGCTGTAGTTGTTGAAATTAACTAAAGTTTTATTTGAACTAAAGTAACCCTATTACAGCATTTTTTTTAGAATGTTGTCTTTAGTTAAATTGAATTTAAAAAAAATGTTCCGTAGCATTTTCTAAATGCTGCGAAAGTTGAATTTTGATTGTTTTAATAAATTTAAGTGAATAAATGAACTTTGAAAGATTAAAATTCTGAAAATTTAATAATTTAATTATTAAATATAATAACTTCATTTTAATGATTTAAATTGAAGTAATTCGTTCTGAAATATAAACTATTTTGAAATGTGTGTTGAAATAGTATTTTAAATAAAATGAATATTGTTTTGAAAAGATACAATATTTTGATATTTTGAAATGGATTTTTGAGTGATATTGAATTCTGAAATGATAATTGATTCGAAGTATAAAATACCATTTTGAAATTTTAACCACGGGATGTATTAAATTTATGGTTTAACTGATCCTTAGAGGATGGGCGATCCAAAGCATCCTTTAAGTTATAGTGCATTACTACTACAGTTCACTTGAGTTGGTTTACATTATATAACTATATATGTCCTAACTCGAGTATTTTGTGTTTTACTTTACGCTTGGGTCAGCCTGAGTATTTACAGCTTAGCTTTGGATTTCTTTTCTGGAGCTAGGAATCGCTGGATATTCTGCTTGTCTAGTTATCTATTCCCTTTCAGTTTCAGTTGTTCTATTTCAATTCTGGTATTTATAATCTTCTATATATTTGGGTTTTCTATTGTATAGTTTCAGACTGATATTATGTATTATGTTTTTGAGAGTTTGTTATAGTAGCTTCATGAACTACTATGGTATTTTAATTTCCGCTGCGAGTTATTCTGATATTTCTGTGTCTATGCTTCTCTGATTGTATTTCATTTGCTCCAAATTTATTTACAATGCGGTATTTTGAGCAATTCAAGTCCGGCATGTGTGGATGCGAATGGCTGAAAATATCGGGTTGTTACAGTTGGTATCAGAGCTTTGGTTTTGGGCAAACCTTAGCCTGTGGAGAAAAAATTCATTAGAGATAGAGTAGAAATATCCTAGAATGAGTGAAATCAATTTCAGAATCCTTTCTTTATGAGAGAACGTATTTTCGAAGTATAAAATAATTTCCAAATGATTTTTAAGGGATTTTTAAAGATTATATTGGTATAAATAGTTTTCCTTATTTTGAAATCTAGATTTTTTTAAACTTCATCTCTTTGGTATCCACCTTGTTAGAAATCTCTTGATTAGGATTCTTATCGATTAGGATTTCTTGAACTTTGGAACGCTTCCACTGGTTCTGAAATCTAGTCTTGTCTTCCCTATTTTTTATCCTTTTGACTTTGGAGCATTGCGTAACTCCACTTTGGAATGACCTCCATAAAGATCGGTGATTCCGCAAATCCTTGAATGATTTGTAAAGGGGTGAAACTCCTTCACAATTTGGCATTGATTCACCGGAGATTTCTATATCCTCGGTTTACGATGCTATCTCTTGCTCTACCTGGATTCTATCTCTGGCGATCAAATGTCGATTTGCCTTAGATTTCCAAATTGATTATATTCCTGAAGTCATGGTTGACCGGTTAAGGTCGCCCGCAATTTATATAGGCTTATCCATCTTCTATTATTGAATTATCTAATCTTAGTTCGAGCTTATCTTCGAATTAGGATTCTATTTGAACAGAGTTCCTCTAAATTCGAATCTCTATTTGTTTTGAAATCCATCCTTGAATCATCCCTTATAAATTTGTGTTTTATTGTATTTTGGATTTGTGCATACATCGAAATTTTTATTTTGATAAAGATGACCACATTTTATATATAAAAGTGAAATGTTTTCAATAATGATTTATGGCTTTTAAAATGAAAAATTGAAATTACGAAAGGATTTGAAAATTTGAAAATTTAAAAGAATTTGACTTATATAGAATGATTTATAACTGAAGGGTTTTGAATTTGAATTTCGAGGAATCGAACTCCGGTGTTTTGAAATCGGTTTTAGGATTTGGAAAATATATAATAATAATATGATTTAAAGATATTTCTCCGAATAAAAATGTTTCAAACGTATTCGAACTAATCCCGATGATTTCAAAGTGGTTTCAAAGAAGTTTCAAGAAAATAAAAGTCCAGAACCCACTTACGTCGTTGGAAAATAATTTCGGTGATGAATGCATGCATCATCGACATTGATTTTTGAATTTCTGAGTGGGGGAAAGGCCACTCTAGTAGCTTTGCTATGCGAGTGATTTTGTGCAACCAAATTTTGATTTTAGATTTTGAAGTATGGTTTGATATTCGAAAGATATATGTATATGTATATTTGAAATGATTTAAAGCAAGCCGATGTTCAGTCCTCGAGATTCAGATTTGTTTTGGTTTAACCCTATCTTTTGGAATTGGTTTACTGATTGTTGGTGATTTCCAACTCTTGGATTGAAAATATGATTTCTTCAACTATTTTGAAGGTTCGAGCACTTCCAAATCAAGGTTAACTTTTCAAAGCTTAGAAATTTTGAAAGGTATGAGGTATTTGATAAAGAATATAAGTTTAGTTTGGTATGATTAAAGTATAAAGTAATATAATTTATATAAGTTTGAAACTGTTTGTTGAGTGAAATAAATAAGGCTATTTTGAATTATACTTGTATGAAATATAGATTTGAAATGTTTGAATAAAGTATATATATAGAATAATAATCTTTCCAATGGTAAATTGGATTTTTTTCATATAGAAATAAATAGTTTGAAGGTTTTAAAAAGAGATGGTTTTAAACTTTGTAACCATTTTTGATATTTTGATGTTTGAAATGGTTTGGAAATGATTTAATCTTTATTTTGATAAAGAATGTGAAATTAAAATGATAATTGATTTTGATAAATGAATATTTGAAGTTTATATTTGTATGAAAGGATATTTGGTTTACTCGTAATTTGAGTTTATTTAAAAATGACGGATTTATGAAGTGAATATTTCAAAACTAAGTAATAATGAAGTAAAAATTTGAGATATATGAAATTATAAACTTTAGTTTTGGAATATGGTATATTAAAGCTTTGAAATATATTAAAGATTGAATAGTTTATTCATGGATCAAATCTTTATTGAAATTTGATAATATTTGAAATGGTTTTGTTGGAAAACTAAATTGAATTAAAATTGATGGTTTGAATTGAATTAAAATTTAGAAATTTTAGATTTGGGTTTAATTGAATAAAATTGTGAAATGAAAAACAATTAAAGGAATGTTTTATGATTTCAAATGTATGATTTCGTAAGGTTATGATTTTCAAAGTGTAATGATTTCAAGTATTTTGGTTTTGAAAGATTTATAACTTTGAAGGTATTATGATTTTTGAAAGTGAATATATGTTTGAAATGGAAATGAATTCGTTTGACATAAATTTTGTTGATTTTGAAATTTGGATTATTTTCTAAATCTATTGTTTTAAGAAACTTTAGAAACTGAATATATGTAATTAGGAAGAAATGATTTGCGAAATCATATATGATTTGAAACAGAATTGATATTGAAATGGTTTGAAATTGAGAACCTTGTTTATTTAAATACTTTGATTTGGGAGTTATCAAACTTATATAAAATTGATTTTTATAAGTATGAAGTGATTTGAAACTATTGATTTATAAAGGTACTCAATTTGTAAATTGAAATCTTATATAATTGAAGTCTATATAAGTGTGATTTGATATACTATTGATTTTGAAAAGTATTCGATTTGAAAATGGAATCTTATATATAATGGACTTTATATAAGTATGATATTTGAAAGTGATTTTGAAAGGTACTCTATGATGCATATTTTCGAAGTAAAGATATGGAAAGTGCCTTCTGCTTGATATCCGCTTTGTGGCCACACTATGGATTCATTCTATCGATATTATTCTCTCTCTGATTTGGGTTTTCTGGATATGATACTCGAGTGTCCATCGATTTCCATGGCGATCTCCATGGTTTTTCTTTTGAGCGCGACTGCATAGCGTAATTCACAGGGGCTGCGAGAGCCTAAGGGTACGGATGTTTCTTGGGGGATCCAGGCATAACCATTGTGTATCTGTGATCTATTGGGTCACTTGGTAGCGTAATCCCCAAGGGCTGCGAGAGCCTAAGGGTACGGATGTTTTCTGGGGGATCCAGGCGTAACCATTTTGTATTTGCGGTACTACCAGTCTTCATGGCATAATCGCAGGGCTGTGGTAGTCAGCCTACGAATACGGATGTTTCCTGGAGGATCCAGGTGTAGCCATTATGTGTCCACGATCCATGATCGACATGTTTTGGTTTGGTTATTTTTTTTGGATTGTACTTTCCATATATTTTTAAAAGGTTTTACCAGTATTTTCACTGGGTGATGAAACAAGTCTATTAAGTACCTAGAAAATTCTAGCTTTGCGCCTGATCAATGCATGGCCAAAGTCTGCAAGAATGAAAGTAAACTTGATAGACATCGAGTTATAAATGTATTTTTGATAAGGTATTATATAAAGGATATGTTGATCATTTATTTTACCTTCCTAAATAATTTAAAATGTTTTAAATATTGTTTACTTCGAACTATCAAATTCGAATCAAATGACTATTCATCATATTATAAAATGTTATAAAAAATTTAATTGAAATTTATATAGTTTTAAAATATGGTTCATCCTTTTCTTTCAACCTATTCTCCCTTCTAGCTATTTATACCTTCTTCTTCTTTGAGGGTCCTTTCTGCATTGTGGAAAGAGTTGGTTCTTTGGCTTATCGTTTGGATTTGCCCAAGAAGCTTTCTTGAGTGCATGATGTATTCCACGTCTCACACCTTCGCTGGTATCATCATGATTCATTTTTTTTATTCATCCTTCTGCTCTTGATGGTTTGGATATTGAGCTTAATCTGACTTTCGAGAGTAAGCCACTTCGTATTGTCAACAGAGGTACGAAGCAGCTAAGAAGGAAATCTATTAGCCTGATCAAAGTACTGTGAAGTACTGATGATCGGGGTTGTACCCGAAAGACGGAGGAGAGCATTCGTGCTTTAAATACGGAATTGTTCGTTTCAGGTACTATTTTGTTTTTCTATCGTGCTTTTCCTTATTTTCCTTATTTATTCTTTTCGAGGACGAAAAGATTTGAGTGAGGGAGAGTGTAACAACCCTGTATTTTTATGATTTATTTTAATTGTATATTTTAATTATTTTAATTAAAATGTCTAAATTAAAAACTTTATTATATTTATTAAAATGGATAAATTTTTTTATTTTAAATATAAATTTTAATTTTATGTGAATTTTAATTTCAAACCCGAATAAATTGTATATTTTCCAAAAATGTGGATTTTGGTCAATCTGGTCGAACTTTGACTTTTAAATTTAAAATTTAAATATTTGTATTTTTGAATTTTATCCTTTATTATGAAAATATATTAAATTTTAAGAATACTACTTTACGTTTTGTTGAAATCTGATATATATTGAGAAAGTTATGCTTTTTACAATATTGTATCTAAATCGATTTATTTAACTAAATTGTCTATTTTAATTTATATAAATAATATTTTTATTTGTCAAACCTTATTCTATTTTGCATATATATGTGAAATATGTTATGTTATATATATATATTTTATCTTTTAAATATTTTAAAGCGATGTTTGAATTTTTCGAAAGTTTATTGAATTTATTTTCAATTTTTAAAGCCTAGTTTCCATTTTTAGCTATTTTCTTAATTTAATTATATTTATTTAAAATTTATTTATTTTTGTTCATTCATTATTTTTTTGTGTTTTTACTTTATTTATATACTTTTTTATATGTATTTAAAATTGCAAAATGAATTAAGAAGTTTGAAAGGTTTTGACCTTTTATATGCATGCCTTTTCATATTCAAAGTTGTCTTTTCATCACCAATCACCACATGCATTCAATTGTTGCCATATCTCTTTCTTCAACCAACCATCCCACTTTGTTTTCACATGAAAAACAATTCCTCAAACCCTAAAAACAATCGGCCATCATTCAAGTGAAGAAGTTGGTAAAAATCTTTCATTTTTTCACCTTTTTCCATTGTTTTTGTATTGATTTTGTTCCTGCATTTCTTCTAACAGTTCGGCCCCTCCATCTCCAGCACCTTGGCTGCCTCCACCACCACCACAACCGGCCACCATCCCCTCCACTCCACTGACCTACCATAGCCGTGGCCCTCTTAGTTGATGATCCACCAAAATTTTGAGCAAACTCCACCTTTAACATGCTAGCCGAGCTCCCCCTTGTCTCCACCACTCCAACCACACCTTGGCCGACTTGTGCACCACCACCACCAGCCAAACCTGAGCCTAAGACCCTGCCACATCGCCTCATGCACTCTCCAGATCAGTCCTTTCTCATACATGCCTTGGCCGAGACCATTTATGCCATGAAATCCACTTTAATGCCTTGTAGTAGTGTGTACATGCACACATATCTCTCTACTCCTTCATATATTGTTATGGTCGACCCTTGTACTCTTAACCTGATCCAAATCCATCCCATAACGGTTCTTTTCCAACCTATGGCTGAAGCATAAGTTGTTGAATGCAAGTGCAAAAGCTTTGGCTTTGAGTTGCACATTTATTCCTAGCATTGTTTTGTAAAAGTTTGGTTTGAAAATTTATATTGTACTTTGTTTTGTTTGATATTTGACAAGGAAATTAGCTTTGGCTCTCTCACTCTCAAATCATAGTCGTGTTATCGTGCCTTTAAAGATATTTGTTGTGCATTTGGTTGTCATCTCCAGCTTATACATGTGAGTAATTCTCACCAGACAAATTTATATTTATATAACCAGTAAACTGATCGCAATTGATTCTGTAAACCTTATTATCATGTTATAAATGCTATTGCTATGATCATATGATGTTCACCCATGCTTATTCACCTGTTGTATCATATGTTACTGTTATATTATGCTATTTTGTTCATTTATATCAGTTTATCACACTGTAAGTTCCCTGTAGATTAGAATCACTATGGATTGAAATGGTACATACCCGAACGGACTTTAGAATGGGGAAAAATCATTATGGGCTAAAATGATAGGCCTGAGCGATTTTTATTTATTTGCATTTACTTGGGATTGCGGGTTTGAAATGATAGAACCCGGATTTTTCCTTTGTAAATTACGGATTGAAATGATATATTATCCATATCATTGGACTTTGGTTAGAAATTTTATACAGACTGTGGTTAAAATATGTTTTCTAAATTTTTTTAAAGTATTTTAGAAATGTAAATATTTTACTATTTTGATTTAAACTTAATTAAATGATTTTGTAAAGTATTTTTGATTTTCTAAAAATTTATAAGTGAAATAAATTAATGGTAAAGTTAGAAATTTGAAATATAAGTTATTTTGGAAATTATGATTTGGTCATAAATGGAATTTAAATTAAGTAGGAAATATGATATATAGATTTAAAATTTGAATTAAAATGAATTTAAAATCATTTTACAAAGTGTTAATGATTTTTGAATAAGTTGAAAGGTTAAATAAATGTATATTTAAGTTGAATTTTGAAATATAATTTAGATTGGAAATTTGTGAATTTTGTTTAAAAATGAATTTTAAGTTAAGTAAATAAAATGAAAAATAAGTTATATTTGGAAATTTAAACTTAAGTGTTAAGTAAAAAAAATAATTATAAAGAATTGAAATTGAATGGTGAAATTATATAAGTAAATTATTATTAAATTGATTTTTGAATGAAAATTGAAGTTTATAAAATCATGAATATAAGGGTATTTAAATGATTGTTTTAAAAGTGAAAATATATGATTTTATAAGTTTAAAGTGGTTTAAATAAAAATCTAATTGTTTGTGAAATTATACTAAATATTTGGAATTTAATTAATAGCATTTTGAAATGTTATTATTTCCAATGTAAAGGATATTACAGCATTTGTAAATGCTGTAGTTGATAGAAATGAACTAAATGGCTAAACAGAATTAAGGGCTATTATAGCACTTTGTAAGTGTTGTAGTTGTTGAAATTAACTAAAGTTTTATTTGAACTAAAGTAACCCTATTATAGCATTTTTTTAAATGCTGTCTTTTGTTAAATTGAATTTTTTTTAAAAAAATAACTTTCCGTAGCATTTTCCAAATGCTGCGAAAGTTGAATTTTCATTGTTTTAATAAATTTAAGTGAATAAATGAACTTTGAAAGATTAAAATTTTGGAAATTTAATAATTTAATTATTAAATATAATAACTTCATTTTAATGATTTAAATTGAAGTAATTTGTTCTGAAAAATAAACTATTTTGAAATGTGTGTTGAAATGGTATTTTAAATAAAATGAATGTGGTTTTGAAAAGAACAACATTTTGATATTTTGAAATGGATTTTTGAATGATATTGAATTCTGAAATGATATTTGATTTCGAAGTATAAAATACCATTTTGAAATTTTAACCACGGGATGTATTAAATTTATGGCTTAACTGATCCTTAGAGGATGGGCGATCCCAAGCATCCTTTAAGTTATAGTGCATTACTACTACAGTTCACTTGAGTTGGTTTATATTATATAACTATATATGTCCTGACTCGAGTGTTTTGTGTTTTACTTTACGCTCGGGTCAGCCTGAGTATTTACAGCTTAGCTTTGGATTTCTTTTCTAGAGCTAGGAATCGTTGGAGATTCTGCTTGTCTAGTTATCCATTCCCTTTCAGTTTCAGTTGTTCTATTTCAGTTCTGGTATTTGTAATCTTCTATATATTTAGGATTTTTATTGTATATGTTTCAGACTGATATTATGTATTACGTTTTTGAGAGTTTGTTATAGTAGCTTCATGAACTACTATGGTATTTCAATTACCGCTGCGAGTTATTCTGATATTTCTGTGTCTGTGATTCTGTGATTGTATTTCATTTGCTCTAAATTTATTTACAATGCGGTAATTTGAGCAATTCAAGTCTGGCATGTGTGGATGCGAATGGCTGAAAATATCGGGTTGTTACACATGATTGCATATTTGGACTTTGGGACAAACGCACGCGACTTCGAACTTGGACATGAAACGCTTGAACTTTGGAATGGGACTTGAACATGATTCAAGTACTTGGATTTTAAACAAACGCATATGAAATGCACTAGAACGCTTGGAATAGTGCATTGGAACCTAAATTCGAATATGTATATATGTGCTTGTATAAATTTGCCTGCTTTCGTGAACTGGAATGCAAATGTCATACTCTAATATGCCGATGATCCCGAAGCTTATATGAAATCCACAACCATCAATGTGAAAGCGGGTTGGGACGACCAGCGATGACGGTCACTCCGGCTGAATCCTAGAGTCTTGTCATAGCTGTCGTTTTGATTCTGAATTATTTATCACTATATCATATAATACTACACCACACTACACTAGTTTACACTTAGCAAGGAGGGACAGGTTAATTTTTCTAACAATGACTATCTACTAAGTTTCATAGCTACAGGTCTAGATGCTCGGAGTGTATAGCTACCATGGCTATTGAAAAAGAATGCTTCACATGACAGTCCTGACACTGGATCAAGCTTCGTAACAATATATGCTAGACAAACTTCGGGCCATCCATCAAAAATGCCACAAAGTTCTCACCAGTGCTTGAAAATTCTTGTGAATCTAGAAGCAGAAGATGAACCGGCTCTTGGCACTTTAAAACAGGCTATATTTTAAGAAGATCCGGAAAACTCCACGGCTTCGAGAGTTGATGGGGCTTCTCTCTGCAGATTTCGCATCGAACATGGGTCCCGTATGAGGATGTATGAGTCTCGTCTTGTAATGATAGAGCTCACTCACCTCCAGAAGGAAATACTGCCTGCAATAGGTATATGTGTTGGATAGGATGTGTTCCACCTTTCAATCCTTTCAATCCATTCATCCAAAGGATGTTATATCATTTGAGATTGGCTCCATCCCAGCTGCATTTAAATAGCTATACATTCTGCATTGCAAACATATGATATTTCTTGAATTCTTATATCATGAACCGACCTTGGAGGATATTAGACCCGTTTTCAATTTCAAGCGCCGAAATGGGAGCCTCTTGTATACATTTCTTGAATCTGTCAGTAATTACCAGGTTGTGACTGGTGCTAGGAATAAGCAAAGTGCTTTTAAGAATGAATGGTTTTATGTTCATTTTATGCCTGGTTTCATGGGAAGTTGGCTGGAATGACGTAAATGTCATCTTGAATTTAATCATCTGTGCTTTTATCCAAGTCATACCTTAAACTAAGTAGTTTTTTGAATCTTGTAGGTAGTTATCCATGTGCTGTTAGAGATAGGTATTTGGAGGCATTCGTTGAGATTAGGAACATACCCCTGGAAGATAGAGACGTTAGGTCCCTTATCACCAATGAGCGCCTTTTTTCCTTCGGCTTGTTAGAAGAGGGTCACAACACCAAGTTAATAAGGAATGCTGATGAGGAAGTGAGGGGAAGAATAGGTTCTGCTCAGTAGGGAGGTGGCGATGTTAATCCTGTCATGCCCCCAGTCGAGGAGGTTCAGGATGACTTTAAAGAAGGCGAGATAAGGGGGATGCCAATAAGCCCGGTCGTAACAACGTGTGTTTAAACAATGAGCTTACAGTCGGATCCTCCCAAGACACACAACTTCCTACCTCAGAGAAGAGCAATAGAAAGAGGCTTGTTCATAAGCTTTACAAAAAGCAAGTCACCAAGGCAACCACCACTTCCATAGATCAATTTATTTGAGAGACCGTCAAACATCATGATACCAGAAGATGTTGGGAGTTATGATTTTTCTAATATGAGCCTTCGAGGGGGGGGGGTCTGATATCACATTTAAATTGGTGCTAACATTCCTCTAACAAGCATGGAAGAGATTACTCTGGTTAGCAAAGCCTCAATACTTGGTCCGTTGGGTGGGCACTAGGACGCTCTTGATCATGTGCATTGCACGACACCTATCTATCTTAAATTTTGGTGATCCTTATACATCTTTGGTTTATTCACAGGTCCCATGGGATGCTCTCGCAACTATGTGCGCTTGAAAAAATCATCATATTCTTAGCCATCTTATCTGGGGGCCAGTAAAAGGTATGGTCGAAAGCCAGGCCAGGAAAGGGAAGGTCACGATGGAAGGGAGGACCAGGACAGAAGCCACCAGTCCAAGGATTCATTGTCCAAACATAAGTAAATGTCCCAATCTTCCCATCATAAGGGTGCCGATACAAAACCTTTTATGTATAGAGAAGCAAGTCACTTCCTCACATACCTACTTCGACTTCACTGCCCGAGCAACATTCGGGTTCTTTCCATCCGACGATCTTTTGAATGCCAAACTGGCGTAGGAAATCTTAATACATCATCTTATAAGCATGGCAAATGGACCCTCTTAGCTCCAACTGCTCTTGATGCCACTGCCACAGAAAAGTTGGCCGAGTTTAACGCCACATTTCCTAGGTTATGCTTTGATGGGTTCAAATTTATTCCTGATATGCTTCCAACTTCTATAGAGGTCAAGGACACAGTGCCCTCTTATGTTAATGATGTCTATGACCAGCATGGGAAAACTCTTCATGTAGCCATTAGTACTTCTGAAGTGTCAATTGAAAGGAAGCACGAGATCGATCGTTTAACTCTTGAAGTGATTCATGATAAAGGCATCATCAAACATTTGGATGAAGAAGTCAAAGGGCAGAATACAAAGTTGGTCGATGTTGAGAAAAGAGCTAGCAAATCCTCTAAAGTAGTCGAACATTTGATTAAAGTGCGTCAAGTTGAACTGGACACCACTATTCACCGCAATGACACTTTAGCCGTTAAAAATGAAGTTCCACAGAAGGAAAAGGATGTATAGAAAAAAGATAACGACTCCCTGACCCTTCATATTCGTCGGCTTGAGAAGGAAAGACAAGACAAAACTTGAGGCTCAACTGGAGTCCCAACGATATTTTGAGGAAACCGTCGAGGCTCACCTGTCCAACAATGTGGTTGATAAACAACTTGCATAAATTTAAGCTAGAAAGGCTGGTCAAAAAGAGATAAAATATGACTTTGATCCCCTGCTGATACATTACAATGCAATTTTCCTCATGAACCATAACTTTAGCTTCTTTGGAAAGGGGTACCCTGAGTCGCTAATCGAAGCCTGGGACTATACTATTGAGCTAAAGAAGAAATACCTTGGTGGCACTGAGGTGGATAAAGAGCAGCTTATGCATGAAATCTTGCACAACAAAGAGCCTGACGAACTCAAGGCTGCCGACTTAGTTTACTCCATGACCCAGCGATCACCGAGAGGAGGAAGGATGGCATTGAAGCCTCCAAGTCCGGCTCTCAAAGTCCCTCTCACAAGTAAAGCAATTGGTGCCTCAAATTCTCATGCCCTTGAAAAGGACGTGGGCTACGATCCAGATCATCTTGAAATCCATAAGTCTTTTAGGCTATCTTCGATTCTTGAAGGCGGCACTCCAGCTTCGATTGAAAGCCAATCTAGCGAAGGTATATCTCTCACCTCCTTGATGTTCAAGAAGGTTTATATCTTAGGCAAGAAAGTCATGGACTTACCTATCGAACTTTGTGAAATTACAGGTTTATCTATATCCGTTCATACTCTAGGCCATGATGTCATCTTAGGACAATAGATACTGACATAGAGTCTACAGCGATTGCCACTTCACTAAAGGTCCTGACCATCCAATCCATAGAGACTCTCAGCCTGGATGCTAAAGTCATAGAGGCTTTGAATGAAGAAAATACTAATGATCAATCGGCTTAGGTTGAAATAGATGATGTCAGGATGACTCATGCCTTTTAGAACACAGGCAGGCACATCTTAAAGAAGTGCATTGAGATGGAAGAGCTAGACAAGCAAGTGAAGAGGGAGTGTGCCGAGGTCGATGTCACTCACTCCAAATCATACTCCTCAGCGGTATCATCCCTAGAAAGGTCAACCCTTTTATATTCCAAAGGAAAACTGTTTCCGTTTCTCTTTATAAGCATTTCACCTAAGGGTGGAGGAAGGTCGAAGATGAGAGGCAAGGGGAAGAGCTCTAGTGAGTCTACGCCGAAGAAGCTCGAGAAGGATGAAATAGTTGTCGACTCTACTTGGGTTATGTATAGCTAGGTAGCTAGTTTCTTATTATAGATCGGTTGTGAGAATATGGCCCCGCGTTTGGTTTTCAGTTCTAGGAATAATATTGTACATAGCTTTCCAAATTTTTTTCTTGTGAATAAAAACTACTTTCATTTCAGTTTAACGTTTATGTGAATTTTTTTAAATGTTCGAGCTATTATATTTTCCATTCAATGTGCATGTAATTTGTCGCTCGTTGTTTAAGTTGTAATGTCATTCGGTTGCCCGTTTCTTCGGTCGTCGATCCAATAAATATGACTCAAGGCCTCCTTTCGGTAGTGACCTTAAGTCTTATCAAACACGAGGCATGAGCCACAACGTTACACTGTCGTATTCAGTGGTTAAGTGATTTTATTCTTGCCCCCAGTCTTGGGGCATAGTTAATACATGGACGGTTGCATTCCATCCATTACAAGTTTATACTCCCACTGTCACGTTTAGGGCAGAGTCGGCAAATGAGTGGTCGAATTGCACCCATTCATTCATTTATACTCTTTTCTACACTCTAAGGATTAGATTTAATCGATGGGTGATTAATCACACCCAATTGATGTTTATACTCCCGCCCACACTCTGGGTTGGAGTCATTTTGATAAATGGTCGAATCATATTTTTCTCGGTTGATTCCTTTCCCCCAAGCCAATGGCAAAAGTCGAAGAGTAGTCGGTCGTTCCACGTCCACTTTTGCTTTATATTTCTCCTGTCGAATCATGAGGTGGAAATTAGCTAACGAATGGTCGATTCACATTCGCTCTACATTTTATAGTCAGCTTGTCAGATCATAGGCGAGAGTTAATGGATGAACGGTCGAGCCATGTTCATCTTTGGTTAATTCGATTATGGATCTGAAAACTTGGTTGGCACCAAACCCCAGTTACTCACTGGTTTATATTTAGGCATATGTAGATGTAAGTCGATCGCATATCACAAACATTATACTACGCATAAGCAATTCACATATATGGAAAACACTTCAAGTTCCGTTGCTAACTAAAAGAGAAAGTGACAAGTCTATCTTATTACATGGCTCTAAAATGAAAAAGAAAATTCTAAATGAAATACTAATGAATGAAACAAAATCAAGTGAAGTAGCATCATAGATGCTTGCTATTCTATGCTATAGGGAGTGCAATACCATCGACAGTCGTTAGCTTGAAAGTTCATCTCCAATCTTCTGATCGATGGTATATAGTCATTTCCATCTCGGACCCATGTTGATGGGCTCTAGGAGAGATCCGCTTTAGGACGAGATTGCCAATTCCAAATGTTCTAACTCAAACTTTAATGTTGTAGTACAAGGTAACCGAAGTCATGATGCAGCTGCCCTCAAGTCAGCTTCTTCGTGCTTCTCATCGACCATGTTTAGAGATTCCAAAAGGAGATCCATATTTTTCTATGGTCATAGTAAGTCACTCGATGAGAAGAGACTTGAAGTTCTACGGGAATCACGGTTTCAAAGCCGTAGACAAGGACAAATGGAGTGTGGCCAGTCATGTACTTGTGGGTGGTTCTGCATGCCCATAGAGCTAACGAGAGTTCATCAACCTACTTGCCTCTAACCTTTTCCAAAAGCTTCTTCAAAATGGACATTATGATTTTATTAACAGCTTCGACCTATCCATTAGCTTGAGGGTGAGAAACTACCGCAAGTATTTTCTCAATGCAATGTCGATGGCAGAAGCCTTTTAATTCAGCACTATTGAATTTGGTCCCATTGTTAGTTATGATTGTTCTAGGGAGACCAAAACAACATATGATGTTTGAAACAACAAAGTTGATTGCTTTCTTTATGGTGATCGTGATGAATGGCTCAACATCGGTCCATTTAGCAAAGTAATCAACTACTACGATGGCGTACTTCACGCCACCTTCGAAAATTAGTAAGGAGTTGATGATGTCAATGTAGGATGTAGCAAACGGCCATGGAATGATCATCTAAGTAATCTCCAACGATGGGGCCCTTGGATTTTTTGCGAACATCTAGCACGTTTCACATCGTCCAACATTAACAACCGCGTCTCGATTGACAGCTAGCCAGTATTAACCATAGCGAAGTATTCGTCAAGATTTTCCCTCCAGTGTGATCACCACATTCTCTTCCATGCGAAGTATCTTATATGTGATTATTGATGTTAAATCTTGATATGTTTACTCATAATTGAATGATATGTTCTGCCGTAGTAAAACAATATGTAAATGACAAGTATTATAGATGTCTTTCTTCATACGTCAGAGTTCTTTGTAGTTTGTTTCCCCCTATTCGTCTTAGAGAGGGATCCTCCACTGTGGAGGTGCTGGCAACGACCTGTCCAGGAGGCATAGGATATTGTGGTCATATTGCTACTAAAGGTAGATAGGTCTTGAGTATTAAATTTACTTTAGCATTATAAATATTTTTTATGATATATTAGTCTTTGTATGTACGTTATTTAATGCAAGCGTTTTGAGCTTGAGCCTTCGAATATAGTTCTCAGTATTTCTAAGCAGGCATACATGAGCCGTATGACTGTGTGCTAGTCTAAATGGAGTAGGATCCCAGAGCACGTACCGGAGAGAATCTGGTAGGACTTTCTGGTAAATGTAAATTTATATATCATTATATATAATCACTTTAAAATTTATTGACTAAGTATTAATGTATAACTTATATTTTTTTTCAACATATATGGGGCGGTAGACCTACAAGAAGATGACGTTTCTCTTTGCCAGCGCCCTTGGAACTCTAATGTTGCAAAGAATTACCGGGAAACGATGTCTACCATCAGAAAATCTAGGAAGAAGTCAAACTGGATGGATGCCAGCATATGGGATGCTTGGATCGTGTGGTGGAGAAGTGATGAATTAAGAGTAAGTCTATCAGATATCACCTTAATTTGTTCAGTAGAGAATACATAATTTATACTTGTAAAATATAATCTTAATTTTTAATTTGTAGGCGGAGTCAGACATGAACTCGACGAACTGGCAGAAAAATCCAATCATACACCGTCGTGGCTCGAAATCATTTCAGCAACATCGCGATGACCTGATAAACTGATTAATTACAGTTACGAAAATTCATTATATTTTTTATATAAATTTGTATGAACAACAATAATATACATCAAATAATGCAGGAAAGCGCATGTGAGGCTCCTGTCTCGTATATGGACGTATTTGCACATACCCATGCCGTTAGACAGACGGACGATGAAGGATCAGTGACATATTCTTGGCATGAGGACGATAAAGCATATACCGCACATGTAATTATATTTTAATTTATAAGTTATTAATAATGATCATTTTAACTAATTAGTTATAAAATATTTTAATAATGTCATGTAATATTTAATTGTACTTAATTTAGTTTGCAGGAAAGATTTACGTAAGCACGTGCGCAGATGCTTGAGCAATCGGGATGGAAGCAATTGACCCCTAATGAGGAGGACGCTATCTTCGACTCCGTTATGGACCCGATACAGTGAAATAGGCGCTATGGAAAACAAGCGGTAATTTATATAAATTAACTAAGTTGTAAAAATCGCTTAATTTTTATAAAATTTATGTAAATAACTTAAACATATTTCGACTTGTTTTGTAGGTTCGGACCTCACAAAAGGCTTATCAAAAAGCTCATGACAAAGCTGAGATTAATGAGCTTTGACAGCAGATTACACAGCTGCAGGAGCATGACCGCCTTCGAGCAATGCAAATAGAGCAATTGAACCAGTGTATGGCCGAGTACATGGAGCAGCATGGAGCATTCCCTTCGTCCGGCGGTTCCGGAGCCGACGATAAGTCATGAGGTACGTTTTACAGCATTTGTTTTTCAAATTTGTGTATATATACAATGAGAGATAATAAGGTTGATTGTGGACATGTAGTGTTGAGTTGATTTGTGAGGTTGATTTGTTGTACTGATGTGTTTTGTTGGCATTATGGACGTTGTACATGTTGTACATTGTTAGATGCACATATTATTACTGGGTATGTGAGATTGATGATGGACGGTTTGTTTTGTATTGATGGTAATGTTTGAGTTTGAGATTAAGATGGTAATTTTTGAATTTTATATTGTTATTGATATTGATTTTAGCTTATATATCTGATATATATTGATTTTGATATGTTGTGATATATATTGATATTGATGTGCCGTTTGGAATTCGAATGGCTGTAGTAACAAAAAAAAATCACCCTGATTTCCGACGGCTTATTTACCAGAAATCAGCGACGGCCCACGACGGCTCCAGACAATTTTCCGTCGATTTTTCAAGCTATGTGGACGTCCTAACCATTGGAAAGACTGTCGAAATTGCCGTTGGAAGCCATCGAAAAAATGTCGTCACTTCCGTCGGAAAACGACGTTCAGCCGTTGGTAGCTAGCAATTTCACTATGTCCCTAAAGTCCACACATGATTTGCATAATTCCATTAAGACGGCATCACAAAATCGACGATGTATCTCAACGATACCAAATTAGCTAAAAATCAGCACTATGAACTGAACTCTCCAAGACGGCATCACAAGTCGACAAGCCTCAACGGCGTCAAATCTGTCACCAAAATCAACTACATCAGTTGAACTCTTCAGTATTATCAACACCACCCTCAATATTCGAAGAACTAAGTGGACTACAAATATGGTGTTCCAAATGAAAATGGAATCTCCTTTTGCAATCTCTCAAATTTCTCATGGAAATCAACATAAGAGTCACACATCAGCGTTAATCTGTGAAGTAGATATAGATTCCCAAATCTAGATATCCCTTCAACACACTAAACTCCTTATCACTAAAATTCCAAGACTGGAATGCTCTTCTCTCTCAAAATAATCTCCTCAATTTTTATTTTCCGTTTTGTACAGTATCTCCTTTTACATCAAAATGAGTAATAGCATAATTACCACCGGATCTACCACTCTTTCTAATAGCCATTGATGCACAAATTTAAACAAAACACCTTGGTCTGATACCAATCTGTTGTGCAAAATTGCATAAATGCAGAAAAAGCAATAAACAAGATCTAGATTTGTCAATTTGAACATCACTCAATCTAGCAGCAATTATTCTATTACTCTAAATAAATAGTAAATAACTATAAAAAAAAAAGATGTACAATATTTATACTAGTTCCACTATTATCAAGATAGTGTACATCCAGTCCAAAAAAGAAAGATTTTATTACATATGAGAGAGTTACAAGAGATTACAAAATAAGAGTTTACATACCAAAGCCCTAAATTATGGTTAACAAGAAGAGACGCTCTATTTGGGGATCACTGGTTGAATGTCAAGATGGATTTACAATGAAGTCTACCCTCAATATATAGTCATTGCAAATCCATAAGAGTCATCGAGTGAATTACCAAAATATGGTAAGAAGATAATGGAGGCAATTTACAATGGTCACAATGGTATAAAATAGTAAGTAATTCATTCATTACTTTAATTCGTAAAGATGAAAGAAAATAATCCCAAAGCAACGTGATTACTGAGAAAGAAATAATATGCATATCCTTTTGCATAGATATTATTTCATAACATGAGCATGCAATTATTTCCTTGAAATCAAATGGAAATGCGATCCAATAATTTATGCATTTCCGTACTAAATACACGTGATTACTTTTTTTTGCGTATTTTTTTCTTTCTATTTTTGATTTTGTATCATCAAAATTTAACAGTTGTATCACAGAGGAAATGTAATTGGGGTTGCACTCGTTTCTGATAAAAAGTTCCGAATCCAAGTTCTAATTTATAAATCAATACTTTTCATATTGTTTGTTTTTTATCAGTGTTCTGACTAAAACTAAATATTCAGACAAAATAATTCAAAAAAATTTTACTACTTATTTTTTTTTAACCAAAATAATAGCTTCCATAAAAACTCAACCAAAAGCTGTCAACATGCCTGACAGGTAACCAAAATAATCGAAAAAGAAATACAACATCGAGATCTCACAGCATAGAAAAGAAAGAAACACCCAGAAGGGACAAATAGACCCTTTCAAGAGGCAAGGCGAAGAATCTCTGGCCCAACCACACAACACACCCGATGAGCTCCCGGTTTCAACCGCACATCCAACACCGTAATCGAGCTCCGGCAAGGCCACCGTCCGACGACGATGTTGATGGATCAACACCCAAAGAAAAGCAAGTCCAACCACCGCTCCTCCAAACTAGAAGGAGAAAACAGACAGCACCCCTAAAACTGAAAGACCGACAACTGGAAAGCGAAAAAGAGATCCTTGAAGCAAACTCCCAGCAGAAGAAGAATACAGAGGAACAATCCACCATGGAAAAGCAAGAACCTGGAAGCAATAGACATACCGTGAAAAATAAAAGGGGGGGTTGGGGAGATGATGGTCAAGGGGAGACTAGGAAGCCAGAACCACCAGTCTCCGTGTAGACAATCATCCAATTCCCGCTCTATCCGAAGACTGAGAGCAGGATATAGTTAGGAGGTTAACTAATCGGCCAGAGCGAGCACTGACTGATCCTCTGAATGGACGACTCCGAAAAGCTAAGAAAACATCCTCTCTTACCCGCCGAATAACGGATAGGGGATCCATAAAAAAAAAAAAAATTACTACTTATTTTTTGTTTTGAATGCTGAATGTTGATTTTTGTTCTGAATGCTGAATACAAACAAACAAGTGATTATTCAAAATTCGGTATTTAGCAATCAACATTCAGACTTCAGATTTCAGCATTTAGAATTCAAAATTCAGCATTTTAAACAAATTGGAGTCTAGGTCTGCTATGTAGCCACAGATTTACAATAAACTAATAAGTCGGTTAACAGAAACACGTAGCAAAAACATTGGGAGCTATAATTTAGCTTATAAATGCAACCAAAGTTCAAATGTGATATTCACATAAAAAAATTGATTCGTTGCCGATCATAATGTGATTCAGGAAACCGTTGCCGTTTTTGCTATGATTTGTAGCACAGGCATGAAAACAGAGAAATTTGTTGGGTGAAGCGAAGTACAAATAGAAATTCAAATAAATTGATTCTGGAGTAAACTAAGAGTAGATCGAGAAGTAGGGTTAAATTTATCAGCCATTTGATCGCCATTATTTGAAAGGAAAAGGTAGGGAGAAAATAAAATAAATGCGCTGTACATACTTTTTGAAGTAGCATTTTCCAAACAATTAACAAGTGAATGCAATAGAAAAGTTAAGGCGCTATCATGGATTTCACTTGAATTGGTATGGTTATAAGTGAAACCAAACAATCCCAATTCTGGGGAATATAACCTAAAAATTCTTTCAACTTTTTTTTTATTACATTACAATCTTGCGTCAGCAAGATCATCCGAGCATGCATTTAAACTTAACACAATCAATAAGGACATTAAATGTACTGCTTATTACTTAACTTTCAGATAACATTCAATAAAGTATGATTATAAGACGAGAATGAATGTAAATTGCCTCAGAGTACGTAGTCATTAGGCATATCCTGCACAATGTAGCCTGAAGGCAACCTGTAGCCGCACATATTCCCATTTGTCAGCAGCAAATTCATGAATACCGTTAATAGAAACATCAGCAACCCCCCCATAATTCATCAGAATGCTTGCAAAATGGAAGAAAATTGACTTCCTGGGTTGCAACAAATGGCGATGGAAATTGAAGACTTGCTTCCATTTGTTATACACATGCATAATTCAAGTATGTCAGAAATAACAGCTAAGCATCTTTCAAATAGCTCAAAATAAGTTTCAGAATAAATTGAAGTTTAAATTCAAAATCAAAATTAAATTTACATTAACTAAACTTTAAATTAAAATTAACTAAACTTTAAATTAAATTTAAAATTGAAGTTGAAATTAAACTAATTACTTTTAATAACTAATTAGCTAAATTTAACCCAACGAAAATGTTTAAATTTAACTTTTGTTTAAAAAGTCCTTGATAATTTAACTTGGCTTCGCTTATTCAATGATTTTTACTGCTCTAAATTCAAATTTGAAGTTTAGATTAAACTAATTGCTTCCATTGCATACATTTCATTTTTTAGGCATTTACCACTCTACATTTTGTATTATAATAAGATAAGGCATTTCCTAAAATGCATCAGTGATATACATGAACAACACATAATATAGAGAATAATATGAATGCGTATCGGTCCTTGATAATATAAGCCTATTGAACAAATGGTTGGTATTATTCTTATTCATTTCCAAGTTCAACCAGGATCAGAAATCAAAATTTTGGTAATGGCGAATCTACTATCGAACTTAACAGTATCAACAACTGTCAAAATTTCCTAAATTAGATCAGTCAAAATTTTGCTTTACACAAAAAACATACTAATATTGTTAATTCAGATGATTAGCAATGCCTATAAGAAAGGAAAATTGAGTATAAAGTATAAACACATAATAAAGCCTAAATTATATTATGCACCTAAAAGACAGCTCAAAACATACCTCAAGAAAGAAAAAGTAATATCTTCATTTTTCCGTATTTCTCATACGAAGGAACATACATGCATTAACTGGTTCAGTCATTGACCATTGGATCATTTTTTTAGTATTCTGGATTAAGAGCCTCATGCTTGACCTTTGGATCATAGCCTAAAATCTATGTAATATACAAATATACTTCAAATTTTTAGGAAAAAGAAAGAAATGATAGTGGTATAGATCAAATGAACGTAGAGATATGAAACTATATTACACCTCAAGTTTATTTCCCATTAATTAAAACAAAAACAAAGATATAAAGAACAAAACAAAACCCAAAAAAGAGCAACAAATATTGTTCTATGGTCTTTGATGATGTCTAGAATGATACACGCAAGACCAAGGCTCGTATCACATAAAATCGCAGTTAGAGTTGACGGGGTTGACTTTGTATTGAAAATCAACTAGCTTCCTATAACTGCGGTCAGGGGCGAATTGAAGAAATAACATCAATTGTTACTTAAACACATGGCTGAAGCAATAAAATAATAGAACACAACCACACTTCATCCGATTCATATTACTTGCTAACACTAGTATAACCGCAAAACGGTGGGGAAACCGACCGTTGTGATATTTAATATGAAAGAAAAACATTTTTGTTTAATTTTTTTCTTTATTGCAAATTTGATAAAAAATTAAGTGCATTTAAATAAAATAATTTGAAATTGTAATTTGAAATTAGAAATCTTTATTGCATACGGTTTGTAAGTAATTTGAGATTGCAGAAATCTTGAACCATATCATGAAAAGTGGATAGATATTTTGAATTTTGAAATTTAAAATTAGAAGGAAGGTGGATAGATATTTTGAAACGCAAAGCAAAAGGAGGAAAATGGGGAAACGCACAAGCTTTGATATATGAAATTAGAAGGAAGGTGGATAGATATTTTGAAACGCAAAGCGTAAGGAGGAAAATAGGGAAACGAAGCAAAAGAGGTAGCATGTTTTTTTGGCTTCAGAAAAATTGATTTTGGCCAGTGGAAATAGACAAACCTCCCTACGGTCGGTTTGAATATATATTTACCGTACATAACTATAATACGCAGTTGACATTTATATAGTTTCCACGCTTCTTCTCCATGTATGTTCCAACGATTGTGAGGTGCCGTTGCTCCAGTATGGTAACGTATCTCCGATCGAGAAAAAAAAGTACTCGTCTTTTTTTAAAAGCATGCAGTAACAATGATGTCCGTAGTTTATTATTCTTGACATGTAACACCTAGAAAGTTCCATATATGCATATACCATTAACATGATACTTTATACGTAATACAGTTAAATTTAGGTGATTCAAATATTTACCAAAGAAGAATTATTTAGCTAATTGATCTTATTAACCAATTAGGTTATACTTGGAAAGAAAAAGAGGAAAGTTACATGTGATTGTTTTTGAAAAAAAAAACACTAATCAATTAGCTAATCATTTAATTAGTCAAAGAATTTGTTGTATGAATAAATAAAAAATCGATGATAGAGATTGATTCAATCAAGAAAAGTTATGGAAACCAAGATCACTATTATACATTTGCATAAAAATCAATCATAAATATTTGGAAAGATTTTAAGGTAATTGGACAATTAGTTTCTAATCTCCAGATAACTTCTTCATCAAGTCTATTTAAATGAAGAAAGTTCATCTTTATATTAGTGTGTATGAGAGCATTCACCATTATCCTCTTTTTCAATAAACACTAATTTCTGTAGTCAAATCAAATTAGTGGTTTTGACCGCAAACAAGTCTTTGGAGAAAATAATTATTCAATTCGAAATTATAGGTTAGTTTCTCCATTTTACTACCTATAATTTTATAATCTCTCTCTTGTACTCTCTTTCTTCAGTAAAATAAAGAATACTTGTTAGGTTCGTGGACGTAGGCAATCTAGCCGAAGCACGTTAAATCTTTATGTTCTTTACTCTTCTAATTTTCTTTGTTTGGTGATTATTTTCCTTGAATTGGTGGTTGATAATTAATCGACAAGTTCTTTTAGTAGTGGTATGAAAAATTATGGCGTTACCAAATTTGTTAGAAAAGAAATTTTTAGAACATGGAAGTTTAAGACCAATGACCGTGTTCTTTAGCAACAAGTTCGTTTATTTAGAAGAAAAATAAAAGCCAAAAACACCTTGGTGGTGGAAGAGATATGCATAGGTCCCACTTCAAGGATCCTAGAAGGGGTGCTTGCTATTATTATAAGAAGAATGGGCATTTCATACGAGATTGTCCAGCTCTTAGAAAGAAGAGAGAAGAAGGAGAAAGCTTCAGTTTCGACAGTAGTTAGAACAAATGCAGATAGAAGTGATAGTAATACATCATTATTTTCAGCCGTATTTCGTCTTTAGAGCATACAAGTTAGGCGATTGATTCTGCAGCATCTTGTCATGTGACACCAAATATGAGCTGTTTTGTCGGTCATAAGAAGTTTGATGATGGAGCAGTTCATATAGGTAATGACATATCTTGTCATGTTGTAGCCATCAGAAGTGTGAGGTTTAAGATGTATGATTGTGTTATTAGGGCTGTCACGGATGTTAGACATGTTCTGATGCTGCGTAGAAGTGTGTTGTCAATTGGAGCTTTGAGTAGACTTGGTATGAGGATAATAATAAATGGAGAGAATTTAAGAGTGAAGAAGGGTTCCTTGGTAGTGGTGAAATGGGTGCGAGTTAATGATATTTATGTGCTTTATGAAGAGACACTCTTAGAAGAGTCAGTAGTTTCTACTGATTATGATGTTCCACACTACAAGAAAAACCATTTATAGTAGCAATAATTCATGGCGTTTCAATCTAAATGTAGCTAATACTATTTCATATTATATTATAAACGTAACAAAAAAATATTTCCCATTCCCGTCTTCACCTAAAAAACTTTCCAATAATCGTAACCAAAAATTTACCGCCTCATTGCTCCTTAGTACTTAGAAAATTTCTGCCACTTTAATCCTTAATCCCTAATTCCCAATTCCTTGGTATGTAGAAAATTTTATTTCTCTCTCCATTCATCGCAACGAAATCATTGGTTCCCTCTTCGTTTCCCCATCCTTTCATATTACTCGATTGACCAATTCAACTGCTGATTTTTACAATTGCGGTTCATCAGATTCCAAACATCAAGAAAAGCAAGTGAAAGTTGGGGTTTTTATCGAAGTCTCTAACAACGATGGTCAAGCAAGGCAAAGTGAGCTATCACAGTCAGATGAACTCCATGACAAACATCACTGTAATTATTGATACAGGTATGGTTTGGTAGAGACACGGTATTAAGCTTTGAATTCATATGTATCAGTTTTAGAAAGCCCCATGGTTGTATAAATTGAAGTACCTCCACAAGATATGAACCTATCTGATTAGTGTGATTTTTATTTGACTTTTTAATTTTTTATACGAGCTGATGATGTTTTTGAATTGATTGTTATATTTGAATCAAGGTGGAGTGGTAAATTCAGGTGATTCAAATATTTGCCAAAGAAGAATTTTTTTATTTAGCTAATTGATCTTATTAATCAATTAGGTTATATGTGGAAAGAAAAAGAGGAAAGTTATGTGTGATTGCTTTTGGAGAAAGGAAACTAATTAATTAGCTAATCAATTAATTAGTCAAAGAATTTGTTATAGGAAGAAAGAAAAGATTTCCGACGGGGATTGATTCAAGCGAGCAAAATTATGGAAACCAAGATCATCATTATCCATTTGCATAGATATCAAATCATGGATATTTCAAAACATTTCAAGGTAATTGGACAATTGATTTTCTTAATCTCTAATTAACTCATTCATCAAGTCTATTTAAATGAAGAAAGCTTATTTTCATATTAGTGTGTGAGAGAGCATCCACCATTATCCTCTTCTTAAATAAGCCCTAATTTCTGTCGTCAAATCAAAATAGTGGTTTTCAGCGCAAATAAGCTTTTGGATAAAATGATTATTCACTTTGTAATTATAGTTTAGTTTCTTTACTTAGCTTCCAATAATTTTGTAATTTCTCTCGTACTCACTTTCTTCAGTAAAATAAAGAATAGTTGTTGGGTTCGTGGACGTAGGCAATCTAGCCAAACCACATTAAATGTTTGTTTTTCATAATCTTCTGTTTTTCTTTGTTTGGTGATTATTTTTCATTGAATTGGTGGTTGATAATTAATCAAAAAGCTAGATCCTTCTTTTGATTGCTTCCAGGCCTTAGTATTCACTGCAATTTTAGAGTTAGTACAAACTAATTAAAATTTTGCACAACAGATTGGAATCAGAGTCAGCTATCTTACTCTTGATTGGTTATCAATGAAAAATCCTTTTTGTTGTGGTATGAAAAATGATGGCTTTACCAAATTTGTTAGAAAACGATTTTTAGGACATGGAAGGTGAAGACCAAAGATGGTGTTCTTTAGCAACAATTTCGTTCATTTAGAGAAAAAGATAAAAGCCAAAAGCACCTAGGAGGTAGAAGAGACATGCATAGGTCCCACTTTAAGGGTCCAAGAAGGGGTGCTTGTTATTATTGTAAGAAGAAGCGGAATTTTATATGGGATTTTCCAACTTTTAGAAAGAAGAGAGAGAATATAACAACCCATATTTTTGGCTATTTTAAATTATTAAATTTAAAGTGATTATTAGGTTAAAAAAATATTAAATTTAATGAATTATTAGTGTACTTATTGAATATGAATTTGAATAAATATCTTGAAAGAAACAATTTTGAGAATTTGGGAATTATTTATATTGAAATAAATTATATGTGTCGATGGTATTTATGATCAATAATTGGAGTTAAATTATAAATGTGAATTGTTAGATAGAAATAAAATAATTTTAATAACTAAAATTTATTTGAAATTTAATGATTTGTTAATATTGATTTATTGGATAATTTAATTTGTTTAAATTTAATATTGAAGATTATTTGAATAATTAAATTATGGATTTAATATGATTAAAAATGGTATAGGAAATTGATTCAAATTTTATTTGAATATGAATGAAAACGTTTAACATTTAAATTTGGATTTAAACGCGAATAATTAAAAATTGAAAATTTTATATTTTAATTAACGAGTGAAAATAGCCATTTTGGCAACTGTCTCTGATTTTGACGAAACTAGTTTTATCGGATCCGTAATAGTGAATTATGCTAGATTTCAAGTTTTGAGCGATCAGATTTGTCATTCGGTCATGCAAGCTTGAAACGCATAGAAATCAATTTAAAGAAATTTGATGAAATAAATTGACTTTGAAAAGCTATCTTCCACATACGATCAAATTAGGCATCGTTCGTTTCATTCGTTCAGAATGGGGGTAAAACATTATAAACGCCTGGCGACACGTCGCGATTGGAGTTCGGATGATTTTGGACCTAATTATATAAATATGCAAGAAAATCGAGATAGTTTTATTATTATGTTAATTTTTCAAAACCCTAGCCGCAAGTATTTGAATGGCTGAAATTGCTCGAACTTCTTTCCTCTTTATCTCTCAATCCGTTCAGCAAAATTGAAAAATTCCAAAAGAAAATTTGTAGATCTCGGCGAGCTCTCCAAAACCATATGGTTGATTGCTACCAATACGTCATGGATTTTCCAAGATCTGAGATAGAAGGATGCACGCGTTTTCTTGGATTTTGGGCAAACGGCGGTGAATGACGCGATGAAACTTGGCTCGTAGGTGGCTCTCAAAGTGGCACACGTATAGGAGTTATCCGATCTACTTCCGGTCGATAAAAGTTAGGCGCACGTGAAGTTTTATTTGTAAGGAGATGGGTTCTTGCGTGCCTTACCTAGGAACAGTAGTAGAAGAGAGGAATAGTATGTGTTTTATTTTATTTATTAGTTAATTATTTTATATCAAAATTCAAATGTTCTAACTCGAATAACTTTTGCATTCAAGCTCGAATCGACGCGTGGTTTTCTCCATTGCGTTCATATCAGAATTCTAGACTTTATGGAACTGGTTTGGCTACATCTGAGATTGTTCAAATTTGGGCATTTATTTGGATTTTAAATCGTCGATAAATCAAATGTGAGTGTTTATAGGCTCACAGTTGACTGAAATAACTTTTATATTAGTTAAATTATATCGTGAAGTGTTATTGGTTGTTTTTTGATAAGTTTAAATTGAAATTTAAATTGACATTTGAATTAATTTATAAAAATTGATTGACAGTTAACTTTAATTAGAATTAAATTACCCGTAAAATAGCCGATATTAATAATTATGAAATTGTTGTGAATTTTATTGACTGTTTGGATAATTGGTTATGATGGATGCATTTGATTGATATTTTGGATGTTTGGATGTTTGGATGTTTATTTATGTTTAATATATCCTGTTATCATCTTGTATGCTATTACAATGTATAAAACTGTAAATTTAATTATTTCTAATAAATTAAGAAATATGTGAAATGATATATGCATATGGCGCTTATTTGGATTGAAATGATATATATCCATCCTTGGAATTTAAATTGAAATAACTGATTCACTTGGCCATAGGATAAAGAATTATATACGGACACCGGGTTGGTTAAATTAAATGATTTTCAAATTTTGATTTGAAATTATTTAAAACGATTTGATTTTAAGAAATAAAAATCGTATTTATGAAAATCGAATTATTTTCGAACTGGAGCTTGAAATGTTAAAATTTAAATTTGGTAAACAATTTTTTTAATAATCGAAGTTGAAATCTTTAAGTGGTAATCGGAATATGATGTGAATGTCAGAAATTGATTTGTTTAAAAGATTGGATTTTTATTCGAACTTTGAATATTGCGAAGAAAGTGATATAAAACGATATTTTGAAATTTAGCTCGAATTTGAATCATATTTAAAAATTTGGATTTTTAAACTGGATATTGAAGAAAATTTGATTTAAGTGTTTTGAAATTATAATTGGAAATGGACTCGGAATTGATATAAATCGTAATGGTTTAAATTTGGGAATGGAGCCAAAATTAATTTGTAATTAGAATTTAAATTAATTTGAAATTGGAAGTGAAATTAATTTGGAATTGGAATTTAAATTCGACTTGAAATCAGAATTGAATCGAGTAAATCAAAATGGAAATTGATTTGGATTGGAAATTTTAGAATTGAATCAGTTTGGCTTGGAAACTATTTTTAAATAAATTATTTTGGTATAAACTATTTCAAATCTATTTTCTTTAAATATTCAAACTATTTTAATTTTCCCAACTATTTTACTATATAAACCATTTTTTTTCTCAAATTGTTTTCTATTAAACTATTTTAACTATTTAATTGTTTTAAAACTATTTTCTAAAATCCAAACTGGTAAAAGGGTGGAATGTTTATATTTAAATATTGGATTTAAATGCAAATTGGGTTAAAGTGAATTATAACCAAAAATGTAATTCGAATCAAGATTTGAAGGGAAATCGATATATCAAGTTGTGTTGATATTTATGAGTAGATACGATGATTTCGAAATGGATATGATTTTTGAGTAAATATGATGATTTCGAAATGATATGATTTTTGAGTAAATATGATGATTTCGAAATGGAATTGATTTTGAAACGAATATGATATTTTGATATCATGTATGAATTATTTTCGAAATGTAAAAATACCAACCTGTGTGTAAAATGACGTTTGGTTGTTAAAGAGACTGGGGCCTCTTATTGTCATACTCTCTGTCAATATTGCAACCACTTTAACAACCGTGTACGTGGTGGATGATATCCAGAATGTAGTGGTTGAATTGGCGACATTTACTGGAATGAAGTAAGAGAACGATGATGGATAGCCTTGACATTTGTGTTATAATTAAAATGACTAAAACAGGAGCCTATGTCTGGCCAATGAGGTTAGCTGCCTCTAGCGATGTTGATCCGTCATATTACTATTGTGGTTTTGGATTTGATGGGTGCACCTTATTTATCGTTTGGATTGATTGTCGCGATCGGCCACGGATGGGTTACGACCAGCCAGAAATGGTAAACTGGTAGAATCCTACCTTGGGCATTGCTTCATGTGCCTTGTCATATCTATCCCTATACGAGTCCATTACGATTTTGGTTTAAAACCGTAAAATGTGTTAAGGTGGATCAATGTAAAGCCTTAACGCTATTTTGATATTTATTTTACTGATAGACATTATCTATTATAGCGTATACTATTATATACAAATAGTTTAACGGATCCTTAGGAAATGGAAAATCCCGTAACATCTCTTAAGTTATTGCATTCATATTTGTGATATTAATTTGACTTACATAAGAGTATTTTAGTCCTGACTCGAGTGTTTTGTCTTTTCATTACGCTCGTGTCAGTCCTGAGTTTTTTCAGCGTATTGAAAACTATTCTCTGGAGAGCAAAGACGGAGTTTTAGTATATTACTATTATTATTATTATTATCCCATGCACTATGTTATTCTGTTGTGTTGCTTATTTATCTCTGATGTATAGATATAACTCTGGTAAATGTGTGTAGATTATAATCAGATGTATAGTAAATAGTTTCTTTGTTATTTATTGATTATTATATTTTATAGTTTCCGCTGTGAGATTTTGTGTTTTGATTTCTTCTTCTCTTCTTATTTTTCTTATTTAATCCCATTGATTATCTATTTTACGGATTGTTTAAGTCGGACATGTGTGGATTATTGTCGATTTAAACCTTCCGAATTGTGGGTCATCACAGAGAAGAAGGAGAAAGCTTCAGTTTTGACAGCAGTTAGATCAACTGCAGATAGAAGCGATAGGAATACATCATTATTTTCAGCCATTATTTCATCTTTAGAGGATGCAAATTGGGTGATTTATTCTAGAGTCACTTGTCATATGACGCCAAATAGGAGTGGCTTTGTCAGTTACAAGAAGATTGATTGTAGAGCAATTCATATGGGGAATGACATATCATGTCATCTTGTGGGCATCGAAAGTGTGAGGTTTAAGATGCATGATGGTGTTAATAGGACTATCATGGATGTTAGACATGTTCCGATGCTGCATAGAAGTGTGTTGTTAGTTCAAACTTTGAGTTGACTTGGTATGATAGAGAATTTAGAGTGACGAAGGGTTCTTTGGTAGTGATGAAAGAGTGCGAGTAAATAATATTTATGTGTTTCATGGAGAGACAGTTTTAGAAAAATCAGTAGTTTCTACTGATTCTAGTATTCTAGATTCTACTCGGTTATGGCATTTTTGTTTACGTCATGTTGACTAGGCGAGTCATGAAATATTAAAGAAGTGGGGGTTGATTGATGGTGTTTGTCAGTCGAAGCCTAGCTGTTGTGGAGATTTTTCTTTTGGAAAAAAGAAGCATGTTACTTTGATGGTGGGCGACCTAGAGCTACAGAGTTTTTAGAGTATGTTCATTCTTATGTGCGGGGACCCACCCCAATTGCATCTTTTGGTGGATCCAGTTACTTTGCCTTATTTGTGGACGATTCCTTACGTAAAGTCTAGGTCTATTTCTTCAAAGCCAAAAATGAAATATTTGTCCAGTTTTGTAAGTGGAAGATTTTGGTAGAGAAGCAATCGAGGAAGCGTTCGAAGGTTCTCAAAATTGAAAATAATAGTGAATTTATGTTACAAGAATTCACTAACTATTTTGCATTAGAGCATGTAGTTAGAAATTTTCTATTACTGTTGAGTCACATTGTTATGGAGTGGAGGGAGCATGTGTCAGATATTATGGAAGAGAGCAATGAGCTTGAGAACGACTGCTGGTCTAGAAGTGGGAGTTTGGGCATAGACGATATTTATGGTAAAACTTTTCATTAATCATACACCTTCTATTCCATAAATTTAAATATGAAGATCTCAGAAGAGATATGGAAAAGAGAACATGTTGATTATTCATTCCTTAAAGTGTTTGGCTGTTCAACTTATTTAGAAGAGCAGACACATGGTAAATTGAAGCCTATGGAAAGTAAGCACATTGTTAGGCTATAGAGAAGGAGTGAAGAGGTATAGGTTGTGGTGTAAAACAACTAGGAGAAATGTGACTAATAGACATGCGATATTTGATGAGAGGTATTTATTGAAGATGGAGCCTCTATTAAGTTATGAAACTGGAAGGATAGAAAATTTCCAAACACATTTGTGGTCAACAGATTATTTTCATATTCAGAAAGATATTGGTATTTTCGATGATGCCACAGTTGATGAAAAGATTACAGAGATTCAGACTCTTGGTGGAGCTTAGTTGCAGGAAAGGACTTCTTGTTTAGTTGGTCATATTTGTAAGCTTATTTGTAGCGATGATTCTTTATCTTACACTTTGAATGTTGTAGAGCTTGTTGGTGAGTCTGTTGATGTTGACTTAGAAAGTCTAACAAAATTATTGTGGAGGAGATTGGAGCAGATAATGTTAAGTATGTCCTCGTTCAATTTGGAATAGAGAAGGTGAAGCGCCCTGTTAAATCTCCATTGGCTCTCGAAGATTAATATCTACACGTTCATATCCAATATCAGATTTGTTGAAGTATTTTGGTATCTTCTCATATGTATTTTGTTTGTTGATATGCATACTACCTTTCTTATGCTTGGGAAAGATACTGAAGTTCTGTTTGGGCAATAATGCCCAAACTTGTTCACCTTGAGTTCGATGCCACATGGTGTAGACCCAACAGTTTGTTTAGATATGGCGATGAAGAGAGATTGTTATATTTGAATCAAGGTGGAGTGTTAAATTTAGGTGATTCAAATATTTGCCAAAGAAGAAAAGAATTTAGCTAATTGATTTTAGTAATCAATTAGGTTATATGTGGAAAGAAAAAGAGGAATGTTATGTGTGGTTGCGTTGGGAGAAAGAATACTAATTAATTAGCTAATCAATTAATTAGTCAAAGAAAATGTTATATGAAGAAAGAAAAGATTGCTGATGCAGATTGATTCAAGTAAGGAAAATTATGGAAACGAAGATCATCATTATCAAATCAAATAATGGACATTTGGAAAGATTTCAAGATAATTGGACAATTAATTTTCTTAATCTCCGAGTAACTCATTCATCAATTCTATTAAATGAAGGTAGTTCATTTTCATATTAGTGTGTGAGAGAGCATCCACCATTATCCTCTTCTTCAATAAACCCTAATTTCTGTAGTCAAATCAAATTAGTGATTTTGAGCGCAAATAAGACTTTGGAGAAAATGATTATTCAATCTATAATTATATATTAGTTTCTCCACTTTGCTACCTATAATTTTGTAATCTCTCTCTTGTACTCGCTTTCTTCAGTAAAATAAAGAATTGTTGTTGGGTTCGTGGACGTAGGCAATCTAGCCGAACCATGCTAATTGTTTATGTTCTCTATTCTTCTGTTTTTCTTTGTTTAGTGATTATTTTTCATTGAATTGGTAGTTCATAATTAATTGATAAGCTAGATCCTTTTTTGGGTTGCTTCTGGGCCTTAGTTTTCCGTTGCAGTTTTGAAGTTAGTGCTAATTAATTAAAATTCTGCACAACGGATTGGTATCAGTGTCGGCTGTCTTGCTCTAGATTAGTTATCAATGACAAATTCTTTTAGTAGTGGTACGAAAAATTATGGATTTATCAAAAAAATTCGTAAAGGATTTTTTAGGACATGGAAGGTGAAGACCAATGACCTGTTCTTTAGTAACAACTTCGTTCATTTGGATGAAGTGATAAAAACCAAAAGCACCTTGGAGGTATAAGAGATATGCATAAGTCTCACTTCAAGGGTCTTAGAAGTGGTGCTTGCTGTTATTGTAAGTAGAAGGGGCATTTCATAAAGGTTTGTCCAGCTCTTTGAAAGAAGAAAGAAAAGAAGGAGAAAGCTTTGGTTTCGACAGTAGTTACATCAGGTGCAGATACAAGCGATAGTAACATGTCGTTGTTTTCAACACCTTTAGAGCATACGAGCTGGGTGATTGATTCTGGAGCCTCTTGTTATATAACACCAAAAAGGAGCTGTTTTGTTAGTGACAAGAAGATTGATGGTGGAGCAATTCATATGGGGAATGACAAATCTTGTCGTATTGTGAGCGTCAGAAGTGTCAGGTTTAAGATGCATGATGGTGTTGTTAGGTCTATCATGGATGTTAGAAATGTTCCGATGTTGTGTAGTAGTGTGTTGTCAGTTGGAGCTTTGAGTAGACTTGGTATGAGGATAATAATAGATGTAGAGAATTAAAAAGTGACGAAGGGTTCTTTGGTAGTGATGAAAGTGGTGCGAGTTAATGATATTTATGTGCTTCATGGAGAGATAGTCTTTGAAGAGCCAGTAGTGTACCGATTCTAGTGTTCTAGATTTTACTCAGTTATGGCATCAATGTTGATTAGAAGAGTCTTGAAGTATTAAAGAAGCCAGGGTTGATTGATGATGTTTGTCAGTCGAAGCATAGCTCTTGTGGAGATTATTCTTTTTGAAAAATGAACCATGTCACATTTCATGTTGGGTGACTTAGAGCTATAAAGATTCTAGAGTATGTTCATTCTTATGTGTGGGGACCCACCCCAGTTGCATCTTTTGGTGGGGCCGGTTACTTATCTTATATTTGGATGATTTCTCACGTAAGGTTTGGATCTATTTCTTAAAGGCCAAAGATGAAATATTTGTCCATTTTTGTTAGTGGAAGACTTTGGTAGAGAAGCAGTCAATGAAGTGTTTAAAGATTCTCAAAGTTGGAAATAGTAGCGAATTTGTGTCATAACAATTCACTGACTATTGTGCGTTTGAGCATGTAGTTAGAAAATTTTCTATTTCTGTTGAGTTGCGTTGTTACGGAATGGCGGAGACCATGTGTTGGATATTATGGAAGAGAGCTAGGAGCTTGAGAATGACTGTTGGTCTAGAAGAGGGATTTGGTGCAGAGGCGATATCTATGGTTGTATTTCTCATCAACCATACACATTCTTTTGCCATAAATACGAATATGAAGATCCTAGAAGGGATATTGTAACGACCCAGAATTTCTGTCAATTAAAATTTGTATATTTAATTTATTTTTTTAATATTAACAAGTAAATTTATAAGTCGAATAATTTATTTTTCGAATATCTGGATTTAATTGGATAATTAAATCGATCATTTAATATTTGAAATTGCGTAAATAATTGGAAATTGGGGTTAATGTGATTAAAAATGATCTATAAAGTTATATTAAATCATATTGGAGTTAAAACAATGTTTGTGAACTTTTAAAATTGAATTTAAAATTAAATTGTGAAAATTGAATATTTTAATATTTGATTGACGCGTAAAAATAGCCATTTTTCAAACAGTCTTGGATTTCAACGAACCCAGTTTCACTAGATCCGTAATGTCAAATTATTGTATGGTTTCAAATTTCATGTCAATCGGATTTACCGTTTGTCCGGAGCATGCTAAAACGCATAGAAATTTGGTTTAATCGATTTAAATTAAATTTGATCGTTTATTTCCGTAACTCACACATATGATCGAATTAGCTTCCGAAACCTATTCCATTGTGTCCGGAACGTGGGGTAAACCCTAGAAACGCCGGTCATCGCGTGAGATTTGGAGTACGAAAAAGTCGGATGAATAGTGTTTTGTGAAAATTTCTATAAAAGGATCCATCCACATTCACAATTTGCAAAACCCTAATCTCTTCAGCCCTAGCCTCCACTAATATTACCAATGGCCGAAAATCATTAGATCTTTCCCCGTCAAAATCTCTCAATCCTCAAAGAATTAGCCTTCGAGTTCTAAAGCAAAAGTGTAGAGCTTCGCGTCATCTTTAGATCCATACGGAGTTGATCGAAAATGGTGCTATGAATCAAAGGTAATAGGCATTCGAACGTATGTTGTTCATTTACGTTTTTCAAGACAATGATGAGGCCGAGCTTCATACTATTGCGGCCGAAGGTAGGCGTGGTGACGAACCACGAAGGGATGGTGTTTGATCAAGTTGAAAGTTAACGATGGGGGTGCGTCGAAACCCTAAGTAGCGGCTAACATGGGTTCGTCGACCTGAGAAAAAAAAGAACGTGAGGAAGAAGATGCGTGTGGCGGCCTGGATCTGTTGAGGGTGATATGAACGGCTATGATAGATTTAGGTTAAAATTACAAAAGGAATTGTAAATTTAATTATTTTATAAATTGTGCAAACTTTAAAATTCGATATCTTTTTCATACGAGGTCGGAAAATCACGAAACGAATTGCGTTGGATTCGTTTTGTCGAGCACTACGCAATGGGGCTGGTTTGGAGTCGTTTGGAGCTAGTGAAAATTTTGGGTAAAATTAAACGCACGTTTAATTTTATTCGAAATAAAACGCTACAACTGTTATCGGAAACTCAAGGTGAGAAGTTCTCACTTAATCGAATTGTTTCGATTTAAAATTTTAAATAGTTAGATTTAAAATTGCTTGATTGTGTGATTGGATGATAATCGTTATCTTTTGTTTGAAATAGACCCTATACTCCGTATATTAAGCGACGTTATTTATTAAGAACATATACCGCGATAATTCCAACTTGTATGGAATTGGTATTATATATGTACTTGGAGTTGATTTCCCGTATTATATAGCGGATGAGACCCTATTACGCCGCATAATAGCGGATAGTATTTTATAAATCGCATATACCACGATATTCCGTCTTGAAGCGGAATTGGTATTGTGCTGACATCTTTGGATGCAGGGAAATAGGTTGGAGGGATCCAACTAGATTCCTCAAACATTTGAATTTGTTTCAATGTTGTGTGTTGATCTATTTATAATCTGCGTGATTATCTTTGTGATTGAAATCGTTAAAGGCTAAATTTTAGCCGAATATATTTTTGGTATCGTTAGATGCCGAAAATGAATAAAATTTGATTTTTGAAAATTTAAGTTGAGAATTCATAATAAATTTAATTTTGGAATTGATTCATTTTAAATAAATAAACGTTGAAATTTTTATGTTATAAAAATTATGATTTTTGTGAAATATAACCGAAATGTGATTTTTGAAATGAGTAGTTGATTAATTTATAAAATGGTTTAAATTGGGATTTTTGAATTATTATAAATAATTTATATAAAAGATTTATATAAAAGATTTATAAAATTGATATTTATAAATTAAAATATTGAACTTATAAAACGGGTTTTTATAAGTATTAAAATGAAGTATAAATGGATTTCATAACTGGATGAAATCGATAGATTTATAAATTGTGAAGCTATAAAATGAATAGATTTTTTAAAATAAAAGATTTATAAGTAATTAACTTATAAATTGGATTTTGGCGTGTAAATGTGATATGGATAGAATTTGTAAATAAAGTGATTTTATAAGTAAAGTTGTTATAAAGTATAAATTGAATTTATAAACGTTGTTTTATAAATCCGAAATCGATTTATTTTGATAAGTTTAATTATTATAGCTGATTAAAGGAAATATATCCACGATTTTGGACAATGAATAATCCTTTTAATAAAATATGTAGAAATTGAATTTGGTTAATGAAGTATATTCATGATTTTGGACGGTGAATAATATATTGAATAAATGTTTTGGGAAAGTGATATTTTAAATAGAATTTAAAACGATTTAAGTATGTTTTAAAATGTATTAAGTATCGAAACCATAGATTTCAACATTCATTGTTGAAATAGACGTTTTCGAGAAATAGAAGGAAATGGTGGACTATAACACTATTGTTATATTAAATGATTTCCGAAAGGAAAAGTTTTATATAGTATTGGGATTTATATATCTATTTTATTTTCGAATCCCTATACTAGTGATTTTGGGTTGTCGTAACGATGTTTTACGTAACAATCGTTTTGACTCAAATAAATGTGTTTAAGAGAAGTTTTTCTTAAAGAATAAAATATATACTTAATTTGGATTTAAGTATATTGAATATTTTCCAAATGTTGAAAATAAATAAATTGGTGAATTGCTTATTATTAAATAAGTATGGAAATGTTTTTCCAATATGAAGTGAATGTTTTGAGATTTTATCTTTTAAAGATAAATTGAAAATGAATATTAGAAATCTATTTGGAAATCATATATTCATAGATATTTTGGAAAGGTAAATTCACTATGGGATTTATAAAAGAAAGGGAAATTTGTTTAAAAATAAACATTGATTTATTTTGAAGTGTGGAAATAAATTTACGGATTTGGAACGTAGGTTTAAAATAAATCGGTAAGGATTTATTTGATTGATTTAAATGAACCATTTTAAATTGAAAATGGATAAATATTTGGAAGTGTTTCCATTTAAGGAAATTGATTTGAAATCTGTTTTCAAAGATTTGAAAGGTGGAAAATTGATTTGAAATTTGTTTTTCAAATGGTTGAAAGTATGGAAAATATGTCTTGTAAAGATATTTTTGGAAAATAAATAATTTGGGAAGATTATTTGGAATCGGGTTATGTTGTGAATATTGATTGATAGTTAAATAACCGACTATCAATATTGACCCTTAAATGGCTATTTGTTGTGAGTTGGTTGAAATTGAAGGCTACATTTATTTTTAAATTATTGCGTTTGTTATTCGGATTACCCATTCCGAATAGTGATACGACGTAATGGAGAGCATTGAAGACCGGTGGTGAAGACCGGGTATTTGTGAAAATGATAGGATGACATATCGATTGTCTCTGCACCGTTAGCTACAGTATGGAGATTTCCTTTGTGATGGGAAATTCGATCGGGATTGTGAATTCCCGGATTGCAAGGGCTTCTTTTGAAGTGCCTTCGGTTCTGTTCAAACCCGGAACAGACTTGTATGGTTACATGTCTGACATTACATTTTGAGATGTAAAGTAAATTTCTTTCAAATACATCTCTGTTGGTGGTGGAGAATTTATTCTCTTAGCTTAACACACTTCTCTGAGACGTACGAGCTCAGAGGTTTTGTAGTTGAAGGTTATCAGCAATATACTCCCAATTTGGTAATGTGGCATGCTGAGTGTTGCTGTGTGATAATTATTTATTGATCATTTGTTGATCAAAGCATGGCTTTGTGAAAAAGCGTAGCTATGTGGACGAGACTTCGTCAGACCTCACACACCGGAAATGGTCGAAACAGGAATATGCGAAAAGGTTATGAGGGTCGCCCCCTTTAGGGTATGTCATTTCCTTCTGGAAAAGGGTGGTGTCAGGTATGGAGCCCGGATGCTTAACCTATGTGGTTGCTCCAATCTCATTTTCTATGTGGTTGTTGCTTGGTGATAGAGGGCCCTCGGATAAAGGTCCCAAAGGACCGGGGAGTGGCATACTCGAGTAGTAATTACCTAGTTACAAAGGTAACCCTGCCTTGTGTTGGCAGAGATCCGATTAGGTTCTCGGGACGTCCCGCAAGAGGCGATCCCATGTGGCAGTAGGAAGTTCCTTAGCCTGACCATTTGTTGGAAATCCAAAGAAACAATATGAGCCTTGTACGGTTTTAGTTGTATAACCTGCCATGGAATGTGGCGGTAACCTGCTATTGAACATGGTAGCTATAGTAGGCATACGATAATGGTCGTATGTTGGCTAAGATTTATATTCTATTTTCGAAATTCTTTCTACACTATGCACTATAATAATATAAAAAATGATTTGTTTTGCGCAGTAAGCATCTTTGACTATCATAAGGAGAAATCTCCTCCAATTCTGCATTTGCATTGTGTGTGTGCGGGGAGGCCTTATGGTAGTTTCATTTTCCAAAAGCATTGTGGATATTTTTTACTTCCCTTGTTGTTGTTTAAAAGATAATAACTGTTTTAGTTCTCACACCAGTCTTGCTTATCTAGGTGAAACGTGATGGGGGGTTCTCGCTTCACGGTTAGGTGGCGAACGGGAGACTCTTACCCCTACACGTCCTCTTTATGGGGTTGGTTAGGCGTAAGCTGTGATAGTCGAAAAGCTGGCCGTAAAAGCAAGTTTGGGATACCAGTGTAAGCCACGGTGGGGCTGGGATGGTTGAAAAGCCTACCAGTCGAGATTGGCCGCTGATGATGGTTGAAAAGCCTAGTTCGTTACATGTGGTATCAGAGCATATGGTTAAGTCATAACCTTGGCTCTATTGGGGATTACTCATTAGAGATAGAGTCAGCAGTACTCTAGAATGAGTTGAGTGTAATAATAGATATGAGAGTGTATTTGTTAGTGAATATGAAATTGTTTTGTATTATGTTGACTTATCAGTTGATTGTTTATAAATTCTGGTCGATGCAGTCTAGCTAACTGTCATCGTAGGGGTTTCTAAACTCTTAAACGAGATAAATCGACATAGTATCATTTTGAATTGGGTAAATGAAATAATTTTACCTCTATTATATTTTATATATAAAGGAATAATTTTTCAGAATTATCAAAGTGTATGTAAAATTGAATTGTTTGATAGTTTAAAATGTAAGAAAATATATAAGTGAATCAAAGTTGTTCGATAATTTGAATAAAAACAACAATTGTGAAAGAATAAATTATATAAAAGCAACAATTGTATAAGTATAGAATTTTAATTGAAATGATTTGCAATTATGGAATAATCTTGTATAAGTAAAAGGGAAAATAGTGGAATTGTGTAAGCAAGAATTATAAATGTGATTTATAAATAAAAGCAAATTTTGAAAGAATTTAAAGCACTGAATTCACTACTGTTGCTGGGGAATAATAAAGGTGATGATTGCAGCATCATCAGTATCATTTTCGAGTTTCTGTGTGATGGATTTGCTACCATAGTAAATTGAATTGAATTTTGTTGTGATAAATAGATTTGAAATTAAAATCCAAGTTTTCATTGATGAATACAAGTAATCAAGTTTTGAATTTATAATATGAGATAATAAAGATTTAGCTTTAGTAAAGTTGAAATAAATTTGAACTAGTATGATAAAATGTATGATGTGAAATTTAACTAAAAAGGAAGTTAAATAAATTAAATCAGATTTGGAAGTTGAATAATGAGTTGTATAACTTATTAAATGTAAAGATGTAAGTAAAACCAATTATTAAAATGGTTAAACAACTTTGTTAAGAAAAACGAGGTATGAATCTTAATAAGTGATAAAATTGACTTTGGTAAAAGTTAAATAAAAAATTTACTTTGGAGTTGGAATTTGAATTGGGTTTTAACTGGATTAGATATGTTGTTGAAATGGAAATTTAAGTTAAGTTAAACAAATGATGTTTAAAAGGAATATGACTTGGTGATGCTGAATAAAGTTGATTTTGGTATCAAAATGAATTAATGAAATGAAGTCATTAAATGGATATGAATTGGAGTTATATAAAGGAGATTCAACCTTATTTGTGAAATAAATTGGTAATTGAACTAATGAATTGAATGTAAATTAATCGAATGTAATGAATTTATATAGAATAATGGATATAAGTGTAAATTCATTTACGGCTAATTGAATGTTGAACCAAATTGAAGGTAAATAATGTGAATATGAAATGTTGAATGTAAAGTGAATAAATTCGGTTGTATTGGATATACATTGGTTGTTAGATTATTGTTAATTGATTGAATAGAAATTCAAACGCAATTGAATGAATAAAATTGAAAGCTAAAGCAATTGAATTCAAATTGGAAGTTAAGTAGATTTAAATTGAATAGAAATTGATTTGAATTGAAAGTGAACCAATGTGAATGTAAATTAATGAATGTAAACTAACTGAAAATGAATAATTGAATGTCGTTGTATGTGAATTGGTTGTAAACAATTACAAGTAATGTTGAAATCATATAAGTTGTTTATAAACCTTGTTTAGTTTGCATTTCTTTTAATATGCATGTGTTGTAGTTGTTTAAAAGATTAAATTGTTAATAACTTCTTATATATGTCACTTACGTGTTTATATTAAGTAAGTACTGGTACCGGGGCTACCGTTAGCGGGATTTGGTTGTGCAAAATGCTAAATAAATAACTGCTTTGCTTAAAAATGCTAAAAAGGTACGCCTACGCAATAAAAATAGGAAATATGAACTGTTTTTCTGTTTTCCGACCGTGTGGGTCGATGTATATATATTTATATCTATTGTGATATTGTAAAAGCTCCTCCATACAAAGGAGGTCATGGCGAAATTTTTTGAAAATTTAAGGCGTTAGAAAATTTTCGGGAAATTTTGAATTTTTTTTTGTGAAAACTAAGTTTTGATTTGAGTTGAAAAGTTAAACGATATAGTTGATTTTGAAAAGATAACTAAGTTAGATTTGAAAACTTAGTAAAGCTATTGTAAGACGTTTAACTAATGGATTTTTGGAAAGTTAAACACTTGAGTGATTTGTAAAATCTAATTTGAACGGTTTGTTTTGAAAAGTTAATGAATTCTGTAACTCTTTCTTGCTTGGCAATTTCGAGGACGAAATTCTTTTAAGGGGGAAGTTTGTAACGATCCAGAATTTCTATCAATTAAAATTTGTATATTTAATTTATTTTTTTAATATTAACAAGTAAAATTTATAAGTCGAATAATTTATTTTTCGAATATTTGGATTTAATTGGATAATTAATCGATCATTTAATAATTGAAATTGCGTAATAATTGGAAATTGGGGTTAATGTGATTAAAAATGATTTATAAGTTATATTAAATCATATTGGAGTTAGAACAATGTTTGTGAACTTTTAAAATTGAATTTAAATTTAAATTGTGAAAATTGAATATTTTAATATTTAATTGACGAGTAAAAATAGTCATTTTTCAAACAGTCTCGGATTTCGACGAAACCAGTTTCATCGGATCCGTAATGTTAAATTATTTATGGTTTCAAATTTCGTGTCAATCGGATTTACCGTTTGTCCGGGGAAAGCTAAAACGTATAGAAATTTGGTTTAATCGATTTAAATTAAATTTGATTGTTTATTTCCGTAACTCACACATATCCAATCTCATTTTCTGTGTGGTTTTTGCTTGGTGATAGAGGGCCCTCGGATAAACGACCCAAAGGATCGGGGAGTGGCATACTCGAGTAGTAGTTACCTAGTTACAAAGGTAACCCGACATTGTGTTGGTAGTGATCCGTTTAGGTTCTCGGGATGTCCCGCCAGAGGCGATCCCATGTGGCAGTAGGAAGTTCCTTAGCCTGACCATTTGTTGGAAATCGAAAGAAACAATACGAGCCTTGTACGGTTTTAGTTGTATAACCTGTCATGGAATGTGGCGGTAACCTGCTATTGAACATGGTAGCTATAGTAGGCATACGATAATGGTCGTATGTTGGCTAAGATTTACATTCTATTTTCGAAATGCTTTCTACACTTTGCACTAATAATAATATCAAAAATGATTTATTTTGCGTAGTAAGCATCTTTGCCTATCATAAGGAGAAATCTCCTCCAATTATGCGTTTGCATTGTGTGTGCGCGGGGATGCCTTATGTTAGTTTCATTTTCCAAAAGCATTGCGGATATTTTTCACTTTCCTTGTTGTTGTTGTTTTAAAGATAATAACTATTTAGTTCTCACACCAGTCCCATGACTGACCTGGAGTTTATTGTTCTCTTCCTAAACTCTGGGTGCCTATAATTCCACATGGGCAGTCTAGAGTCAGGTTTTCAGGTCATTCTGGATTCAGGAGTACTATGGAGCTCAAGTGGCGAGCTGGATGGCGAGGCGTATTACTTGTATATGATATTATCTTTCCGCTGTAAATTCACTTGTACAGACAAGTTCGATTGTATAACAGTCCATTATTGTATTGTGCTGTATATTCACTCTGATGATAATGTAATGTAATAGCTGAGATAGTTCTTTTTATACATTTTTCTATTATATGTTGTTCCGCTACGACTGTGAGATTCTGATATTGTTTCTGTTCTATTTTCTTATTTCTTTTATCCTTTTCTTCTACCTCTTCTTTTTAACCCTAACAACTCGGTTTTTCGGCATTCGATTATGCGACATTTGATACAGCGGATGTAAGAATGCCGACCTTCGGATCCCGACAAAACCGCATATGTTACAGATATGGAAAAGGGAGCATGTTGATTATTCATTCCTTAAAGTATATGATCGTTCAGCTTATTTAGAAGATGAGAGACATGATAAATTGAAGCCTAGGGAAGCAAGCACATTTGTTAGGCTACAGAGAATGAGTGAAGAGGTATAGGTTGAGGTGTAAAACAATTAGGAGAATTGTGACTAGCAGGTACGTGATATTTGATGAGAGGTCTTTGTTGAAGTTGGATCCTCTACTAAGTGTTGAAACTGGAAGGACAGAAAATTGCCAAACACATTTGGAGTCATCAGATTGTTTCCATATTCAGAGAGATATTGGTATTTTCGATGACACCATGGTTGATGAGAAGATTACAGAGATTCAAACTCTAGGTGGAGATCATTTGCAGGAAAGGCCTTTTGGTTCAGTTGGCCCTATTTGTAAGCATATTTCTAGCGATGATTCTTCATCTTATGCTTTGAATGTTGCAGAGCTCGTTGGTGAGTTTGTTGGTGTTATTTTAGAAAAGTCTAGCAAAATTCTTGTGGGGGAGATTGGAGTAGATAATGTTGAGCACGTCCTCATTCAATTTGGAATGGAGAAGGTGAAGCATGCTGTTAAATCTCTATTGGTCTCTCAAAGCTTAATATTTACATGTTCGTGTCCAACGTAGGATTTGTTGAAGAATTTTGGTATTTTCTCATATGCATTTTATTTGTTGATGTGCATACTTTCTTTGTAACAACCAAGTATTTTCAACCATTAGCATCCGCACATGTCGGACTTGAATTGCTCAAAGTACCGTGTTGTAAATAAAATTTGGCAAATCTCAGAATATATAGTAAATAAAATCACAGATCACAGACACAGAGTATTTAATAATGCAGCGGAAGTAAAAGAAATAGTAGTTCATGAAGCTACTGTATAAATATAACAGAGTTAAATAAAATACAACAGAAGAAATAAAGTACAACAGAAGCCTCAAGATGATAACCGAGTACAAGCTGAATAGACAACAGAACTGGAATAGATAAAACTAGATAAGTATATAATCTCCAACGATTCCAATCTCCAAAAAGTGGAATCCAAATCTGTGAATAACTCAGGCTGACCCGAGCGTACATAAAAATACAAACACTCAAGTCAGGACAATATATACTTATATAATATAAACCAACTCAAGTGAACTGTAATAAGGTACAAGTAACTTAAAGGATGCCTGGGACCGCCCATCCTCTAAGGATCCGTTAAACTATTTAATATGTAGTAATATTTTGCTATTATAATAATGTCTACACTAAAACAAACTTACTTTTATAAAGCGTTCCGGGCTACCCATATCACCCTTCACACATAATAGTCCCAGTAGTCCATCCAATATCATGCCATCTCCACTCCGGGTGACTGTCAGAGGATACCACACGGGCTACAGGAGAAAAAAAAACTCGTAGTAAAGGCTCGGTATGGTAGGTGACACGACACACAAGGCAATGCCAGGGTAGATAAACCAATTACGCACACGGGCTGGTGGTAACGCAGCAGCCACATACTCCCACCTCGGAACATACTCCCATTCAAAATCGGAGGATGGCCATCTAATCAATCACCAGTAAGAGTATAGTATCGAAGGAATATGTCCGATCGGAGGAATGACCTCACTTAGCCCGAGATCGCTCCTGTTTTAGCCACCTTATGCCAACTCACGGGAGTTGGGTTCACGTAATATACCTCAAGAACGTCGCCACCATCATACTTCATTCTGGAATCTCCACCGCGTACACAGTTGTTAAAGTGGTTTTCGGTATCGACAGAGAGTATGCCAGATATCCAATCCCGATCTCTTTAACAACCAATCGTTATTATAACCCATGGTTATAATTTTAAAATATAATATTTTATACTTCAGAATAGAATATCATTTCAAATCCAAATCTTTATCAAAATAAAGATTAAATCATTTCCAAACCATTTCAATATATCAAAATAGCATATCCTTTCAAAACTTCCTTTTCAAATCATTTCAATATATCGAAATATCATATCCTTTCAAAACTTCACTACAAATCATTTTAATATCAAAATATCATTTCAAAGATAGTTTATACTTCAAAAACCCAAAATCATTTTTGTAACATCCCGGATTTTTAAGCCATTGAATTTGGAACATTCAATTCGTTTTAAATGTTTAATGTGGATTCTTAATTGATTTTGAAATGAATGGATTCAGGTTCAATCAATGAAATAAGCTACAATTTTCCCGGTTGAATTTGAATAATGGAAAATACTAATTAAATATTAGAAATTTAGATAAAAGGGTAAACTTGGATGTAAATAGTGATAAAAATGGTTTTAAAAATTTATTTTGAGTTATTTGAGTGTAAATCGTATGGTGGGAATTTTAGATGAATTTTTAAGTTAATAAGTTATTATTTGGATTTTTATATTAATTTAAAAATGAATTTAATATTATTAAAATGCAAGATCAGATTTTGGGTCCGGAATGAGCCATAATGATTTGTAATGTGATTATATATTTTATATGATTTATTATTAAGTCAATAAAATTTTAAAAGTAAAATTTTAAGCGGTTTCGACAATTATGAAAATCGCTTGATTTAATAGACGAGTTAAAATAGCCTTCCGGGGCACAATCTCGGAATTCGACGAAACCAGCTCCATTGGATCCGTAATAGTTAGTTATTATCGGATTTCAATTTTCGTAGCAATCGGAGTTGTCGTTTGACCGTGGCAGCTCGAAACGCATAGAAATCGATTTAACCGATTTAATTTTAAATTGACCGTTTAATTCCGTAACTCGTGCATACGGTCAAATTAGCTTACAAAACATGTTTCATTGTGTCCGAAACGCGGAAAAACCCTAAGAACGCCTATCGGCACGTGTGTTTTGGAGTTCGTTTGCAAATGTTCATTAAAATTGCTTTTAATATTAAAATAATATTAATAAATGAATGTATATCCACACTTAAGTCACGGAAACCCTAGAAGTTTCGAGTGGCCACCGCTTCATTATTTCAATGGCCGATAATGAATCTTCTTCTCCCTCTAATCCCTCTTCATCTATTCAGTTTTAGCCAAAACTTTTAACTAAAGAGTCGGAGAGTAGCTCGAGCTTTACGTAGTGGACGGTGGTGATGGGTTTTGGCAAAGCGTAGAGGAGATACAGGGGCCGCGTTCGTGAATGTTGCCGGCCAAATTTCGCGACCCTGAAGGAGCCGAGCTCGATGCGGAGCTTGGTGGAGGTGTGTGGCGCCGTGCTCTTCGAGGTAGCGGAGCCTGATCGTGTTCACGCGCGTCGATGGGGTTGCGTTTCGAAACCCTAGGCTACAATTTTGGGTTCGGTGGTTACTGCAGATTGCGTGAGGAAGAAGAGTTTTGGGGGGGGGGTCGTGATTTCCTGATGTTGATCGAACGGCTAAGATGGTATAAGTTTTAAAAAAAAATGTTTTAAATACAATACAATCTTTAAAATTGAATAACTTTATCATACAATATCAGATTCGAACGAAATTCGCGACGCCGGGATCGCAGAGACGAACACTACGTAATAGTGCAGTTTGGGAATCAGTCCGGGCAAGTAGAAATTTGAGTTAAATCGAACGTCGTTCGGTTTAATTTAAATTTCAAACGCTCGCCTAAACTCAAGGTGAGTTATTCTCACTCACATCTAGATGCTAGCTCATTTAAATAGTTAATATTTAAATATCTGTGTGATTGGTTGAATATAATTGTTGCTATCAGTCTGGATTGATATATAAATATATTGTCGTGCTAATATTTGTGATGCAGGGAAAACAGGTTGGAGGGATCCAACTGGATTCCTCACGATGTAGTAATTATTTTTATAATTGGTAATGATGGCTGTTTATATGTTGTGATTGATAAATTAGAAATTAAACTATACTATGATGTTGTTGGATAAATTATGAATCCATAATTTAATTATAAAGGGAATAAATTAGGGTTTTTAAAGAAATAAAAGAAATTGTTAAATAAAGAATTTAAAGAAATAAAATTGGGAATTTGGTTTGGGTGAAGAATGAAATTGGTAAATTGGGAATTATAAACGAAGCGGAAATTTATCAGTAGATAAATGTAAAGTATAGATTTCTAGGAATAAATTCTATAGAAATTATAATTGGTTAAAAATAACGATGGGGTTATTTGATGATATTTTCCTGGAAATTCAATAAAATATTTTAAAGAGGCTTTCCGAATATAAATTAACAGTTTTAAATGTAAATAAAATACTTTGAAATGCATTTTTCACCAATGGGATTTTGTTGTAGTAATTCATAAGTATTATTTTCCTTTAATAAATTCTCAAAGGTTTATTTTAAAAGATTTTTAAACATGAACTTTGAAAGTGAATTTCCAGGAATGGAAAACTATGTTCGGGCGTCGCAAGAAGTTATTTTTAAAAACATGGAAGAGAAATTTATGTTATTTAAACCTGAATTTGAATGGTAACAAATCGGCTGAATTTATAAGAAAAGTTCTTTTGGATGGTGAAATGGAAGTGTGTTTTCCCTGGGAAACCAAGTTCGTGTTTTAACAGTTTTATTTAAGAATAAGTTAAAGTTTAAACTTGATTAAAAGAGTATTTTTGAAAATTATTATTTTTAAGCAACTAATTAGTAAATTTGTAATAGTAATTATTTAAGAATACATTAGAAATTATCTTTACAAATGGATTTATTTTAAGGGCAGTTTTGAATAAAGTTATTTGAATTATTATTAATTCCTTTATCAACTCTACTTTTAAATTTAGTTTAACTAAACCTTTATTTAAAATCAAATTTATGATAAATAGTTTTACTTCACATATTTTAAATTTATATTTTGAGTAAATAACTAGAAGTAAATTTACATATTTTAAAGTATATTTCAGTATAAAATGTTTTTAACTGTTTTAAATCTAAATCTTTTGAACTTGGTTATTTCCAATGGGAATAAAGGGTAAAGAATATACCTTGTAAAGGAGAATATTTGGGAAATTGTTTTCAAATGAGTTTTGGAAATTTGAAATTATATCTTTTAAAGATATTAGAGGAAAATAAATAATGTAGGAAATTATTTATTGTGTGATGGAGGTTGTGAATATAAATTGATAGTTAAATCACCGACTATCAATATTGGACAAATGCGTTGATCGTTTCGAAGAGACCAGGATCGAGATTTATTTCTCGAAAACCACTTCGATTCGGTTTGTACGTTTCCGTGCGAAAAACATGTTCGGAGTCGAAGATGGAGCAGTGAAGTGCAAGGGCTAGTCGCTACTAATCCTGAGGATATTTCCAAAATGGATGTAGTAGGGGTTGTGCCTTCGGTTCCGTTCGAATCCGGGACGGACTTGTATGGACGAATGCTTTCAGAACATCGTCAAGAGGGTGATGGGCATTCTAAGTGAAACGTTCTAAAGGTAACGCTTAACCTCAAGCCTCATCAAATGGGAATGACTGAAAATCAGGGGATATGCAGCAAGGCTTCGTGGGTAGCCCCCACTGGAGAGTAAGGTCATCGCGAAAGCTCCTCCGTGCAGGGGAGACTCTGCCAAAAATTTTCAGAGATTTTGGGAGTTAGAATTTTTTTGGGATTTTGGAAAAATTTATTAACCTGGAAAGTTATTTTGAAATACGATAGAATTTGAAGCTTTAGAGTAAGTAAAACAAATGAATGTGAGATTGGGCTAAGGGATTTTGGAAAGTGAATTTAAGATTTTCACTAGGTAGGTTTTGTTATTGGGTTTGGAACATTCTTCTACCTCAGCAAATTTCGGGGACGAAATTTTTATAAGGGGGGAGGAATGTAACATCCTGGATTTTTAAGCCATTGAGTTTTGAACATTTACTTCATTTTAAATGTTTAATGTGGATTCTTAATTCATTTTGAAATGAATGGATTCGGGTTCAATCAATGAAATAAGCTAAAATTTTCCCGGTTGAATTTGAATAATGGAAAATACTAATTAAATATTAGAAATTTAGATAAAAGGGTAAATTTGGATGTAAATAGTGATAAAAATGATTTTAAAAATTTATTTTGAGTTATTTGAGTGTAAATCGTATAGTGGGAATTTTAGATGAATTTTTAAGTTAATAAGTTATTATTTGGATTTTTATATTAATTTAAAAATGAATTTAATATTATTAAAATGCAAAATAAGATTTTGGGTCCTGAATGAGCCAGAATGATTTTAAATGTGATTATATATTTTATATGATTTATCATTAAGTCAATAAAATTTTAAAAGTAAAATTTTAAGCGGTTTCGACAATTATGAAAATCGCTTGATTTAATAGACGAGTTAAAATAGCCTTCCGGGGCACAATCTTGGAATTCGATGAAATCAGTTCCATTGGATCCGTAATAGTTAGTTATTATCGGATTTCAATTTTCGTAGCAATCAGAGTTGTCGTTTGACCGTGGCAGCTCGAAACGCATAGAAATCGATTTAACCGATTTAATTTTAAATTGATCGTTTAATTCCGTAACTCGCACATACGATCAAATTAGCTTACAAAACATGTTTCATTGTGTCCGAAACGCGAAAAAACCCTAGGGACGCCTATCGGCACGTTTTTTTTGGAGTTCGTTTGCAAATGTTCATTAAAATTGCTTTTAATATTAAAATAATATTAATAAATGAATGTATATCCAAACTTAAGCCACGGAAACCCTAGAAGTTTTGAGTGGCCGTCGCTTCATTATTTCAATGGCCGATAATGAATCTTCTTCTCCCTCTAATCCCTCTTCATCTATTCAGTTTTAGCCAAAACTTTTAACTAAAGAGTCGGAGAGTAGCTCGAGCTTTACGTAGTGGACGGTGGTGATGGGTTTTGGCGAAGCGTAGAGGAGATACAGGGGCCGCGTTCGTGGATGTTGCCGGCCAAATTTCGTGACCCTGAAGGAGCCGAGCTCGACGCGGAGCTTGGTGGAGGTGTGTGGCGCCGTGCTCTTCAAGGTAGCCGAGCCTGATCGTGTTCACGCACGTCGATGGGGTTGCGTTTCGAAACCCTAGGCTACAATTTTGGGTTCGGTGGTTACTCCAGATCGCGTGAGGAAGAAGAGTTTTGGGGGGGGGGGCGTGATTTCTTGATGTTGATCGAACGGCTAAGATGGTATAAGTTAAAAAAAAATGTTTTAAATACAATACAATCTTTAAAATTGAATAACTTTATCATACAATATCAGATTCGAACGAAATTCACGACGCCGGGGTCGTAGAGACGAACACTACTCAATAGTACAGTTCGGGAATCATTCCGAGCAAGTAGAAATTTGAGTTAAATCGAACGTCGTTCGGTTTAATTTAAATTTCAAATGCTCGCCTAAACTCAAAGTGAGTTATTCTCACTCACATCTGGATGCTAGCTCATTTAAATAGTTAATATTTAAATATCTGTGTGATTGGTTGAATATAATTATTGCTATCAGTATGGATTGATATATAAATATATTGTCTTGCTAATATTTGTGATGTAGGGAAAACAGGTTGGAGGGATCCAACTGGATTCCTCACGATGTAGTAATTATTTTTATAATTGGTAATGATGGTTGTTTATATGTTGTGATTGATAAATTAGAAATTAAATTGTACTATGATGTTGTTGGAAAAATTATGAATCTAGAATTTAATTATAAAGGGAATAAATTGGGGTTTTTAAAGAAATAAAACAAATTGTTAAATAAAGAATTTAAAGAAATAAAATTGGGAATTTGGTTTGGGTGAAGAATGAAATTGGTAAATTGGGAATTATAAACGAAGCGGAAATTTATCAGTAGATAAATGTAAAGTATATATTTCTAGGAATAAATTCTATAGAAATTATAATTGGTTAAAAATAACGATGGGGTTATTTGATTATGTTTTCCTGGAAATTCAATAAAATATTTTAAAGAGGCTTTTCGAATATAAATTAACAGTTTTAAATGTAAATAAAATACTTTGAAATGCATTTTTCACCAATGGGATTTTATTGTAGTAATTCGTAAGTATTATTTTCCTTTAATAAATTCTCAAAGGTTTATTTTAAAAGATTTTTAAACCCGAACTTTGAAAGTGAATTACCAGGACTGGAAAACTATGTTTGGGCGTCGCAAGAAGTTATTTTTAAAAACATGGAAGGGAAATTTATGTTATTTAAACCTGAATTTGAATGGTAACAAATCGGCTGAATTTATAAGAAAAGTTCTTTTGGATGGTGAAATGGAAGTGTGTTTTCCCTGGGAAACCAAGTTCGTGTTTTAACAGTTTTATTTAAGAATAAGTTAAAGTTTAAACTTGATTAAAAGAGTGTTTTTGAAAATTATTATTTTTAAGCAATTAGTTAGTAAATTTGCAATAGTAATTATTTACGAATGCATTAGAAATTATTTTTACAAATGGATTTATTTTAAGGGTAGTTTTGAATAAAGTTATTTGAATTATTATTAATCCTTTTAACAACTCTACTTTTAAATTTAGTTTAACTAAACCTTTATTTAAAATCAAATTTATGTCTTAATAAATAGTTTTACTTCACATATTTTAAATTTATATTTTGAGTAAATAACTAGAAGAAATTTACATATTTTATAGTATATTTCAGTATAAAATGTTTTTAACTGTTTTAAATCTAAATGTTTTGAACTTGGTTATTCCAATGGGAATAAAGGGTAAAGAATATACCTTGTAAAGGAGAATCTTTGGGAAATTGTTTTCAAATGAGTTATGGAAATTTGAAATTATATCTTTTGAAGATATTAGAGGAAAATAAATAATGTGGGAAATTATTTATTGTGTGATGGAGTTTGTGAATATAAATTGATAGTTAAATCACCGACTATCAATATTGGACAAATGCGTTGATCGTTTCGAAGAGACCGGGATCGAGATTTATTTCTCGAAAAACCACTTCAATTCGGTTTGTACGTTTCCATGCGAAAAACGTGTTCGGAGTCGAAGATGGAGCAGTGAAGTGCAAGGGCTAGTCGCTACTAATCCTGAGGATATTTTCAAAATGGATGTAGTAGGGGTAGTGCCTTCGGTTCCGTTCGAACCCGGGACGGACTTGTATGGACGAATGCTTTCGGAACATCGTCAGGAGGGAGATGGTCATTCTAAGTGAAACGTTCTAAAGGTAACGCTTAGCCTCAAGCCTCATCAAATGGGAATGAATGAAAATCAGGGGATATGCAGCAAGGCTTCGTGGGTAGCCCCCACTGGAGAGTAAGGTCATCCCTGTCTAGATGTCCCTTTTTATTTCGGCTTAGTGGTGCGGTTGCTGATCCCAACCGCGGGGTGATCTTATTCGGAACTGTCCAGTAAAGGATGGGTCCGGCCTTGTGTTGCAGAGGATCGGGCGTGGTCCTCGGTACGGTGATCTAGGCCCCATACTGTGACAGGTGGTACCCAAGTGCCTAGTCATTGTTGGAAATCCTTTCTCCTTACGAGCCTTGTACGAGTTTTGTTTGTATTACCCATTCTGTGGCTAGTAGCTGGAACTTAATCATGTAACAATTTCGGCTATTTTATAAGTATTTGTAAATAGACCCTATTGTAATATCAAAGGATTTCTAATAAAAAGTGTTTTAGCTATCGTAAGGTAAAAACCCGACATGTTTATTTGTGGCGTGGTCTTACGAGATGCTTTTGTTTTCAAAAGGATTTTTAAACTTTAATAATCAATTTGGATGCATTATTATTATCAGCTGGTATTCCAGACTGACTCGGGTGTTATTTCATTATAATGCTCGGGTCAGACCGAGTATTATATGTTCAGGACAGGATGCTATGGAGTTGGAGAGGAGCTGGAGTCCGAGACGTATTATTCGTATCTATATATTCCGCTGTTGTGATTGTATGGTTTGTCTGATTGGTATTGGTTGATGTATGAGATACTCTGATGATATGATGTATAAAACTGTTATAGATTTCATTTTGTGTAAAGATTATATTTACTATTATATTTTATTCCGTTGCGACTGTGAGATTCTGATATTGTTTAGCTTCTTCTTCTTCTATCTCTTCTTCTTTAACCCCAAATGGTTCGTAATTCTATGCCACTTGAGTTAATAGTGGTAGGATAGTGTTGATTCAAGGGGTACGGATTTGCGGGCTGTCACAATTTTTTATTTCAAAACTATATTTATTTCAAAATCAATATCATTTCCATTCCAAACATATATTCACTTTTCAAAATAGTTTGTACTTTCAAAGTTATAACTCTTTCGAAACCAAAACATTGAAATCATTACACTTTAAAAATTAGAACATTTTGAAATCCTACATTTGCAATCATCCTTTAATTCTATACATTTACAAATTTATTGAATTAAACCCAAATTTCAATTTCAGTTTAATTTAATTCAAACCATCATTTTCAATTCAAATTCAGTTTACTAACAAACCATTTCAAATCTTATCAAATTTAAATATAGGTTTAATCCACAAAATACAATATTCAATCTGTAGTATATTTCAAGGTTTGAATATCTCACCTTTCATAAATCCAATATCATTTAAAGAAACTCAAATAATATATACTTCAAATATTTATTTATCAAATGAATTAAATAAATCAAAAATCAAATATCCTTTCAAAATATCAAAATGTCAAATATAATTCAAAACATCATTCATTTTTATTCATTTAAATAACTTTTAAATCCCTTCATTTTATTTAGGAATTAATAAACATTTCAAACTTACGTTTTAAAAGATTTTATATCAAAATTAAATCCCTCCATTTAAATCATTTAAAGTCAATTCCTTATATTTATTAATTAAATATTAAATTTCCAAAACTTAAATCCTTCCATTTAAATCCATATAAATGTCTCTTCATTATCTTTAGAAATTTAACATTTAATTTCCAAAATTGTATCATTTTTCCAAAGATTATTTTTTCCATAAAAGTTATTAAAATAACAAAAATATAGTTTCTGTAGCACTTAAAAATGCCACGTAAAGTTATAGTTTAAAATAGTTCATTTGACAAAAGATAGCGTTTAAGTGCTGTAATAGATTTCCTTTAAATTTCAAATAACTTAAATGCTAAGTTTAACCACTATAATATTTACAAAGTGCTATAATAGCCTTTATTTCAATTTAACTTTTTAGTTCATTTAAAACAACTACAACATTTACAAAATGCTGTAATACTCTTACATTACATTTCAAAAATGTTGTTAAATCAAATTCAAGGCTCCAATACAAATTTCTCCAACATTTAATTTTAATTTAAACCATTTAAATTATAAAATCATAAAATTTCACATTTTAAAATCATCATTTCAATACTCTTATTTTTATGATTTTTATGAAGTTAAATTTCATCCAAAAATCAAATTGTAACATAATTTCTTATTTAAATTAAAGTATTAAATCCCATTTCTTTAATTAATTTTATTACTTAACCATTAAGTTTTAAATTACCAAATTAAAACTTATTCCTATTTATTTTACTTAATAAAAATGTCATTTTTAACAAAAGTTCAAAATTTCCCACAATAAGTTATATTTCAAAATTTTGACTTAAAACATTCATTTACTCACATTTTCATTTATTCAAAAATCACTTTTATTTTTATAAAAAATCATTTTATTCATTTTAATTAAAAATATTAAACTTTTACTTTTAAAAATAATTTTAAAACATTTCAGAAAATAATTTATAACCCACGGGTCTGTATATAGTTTTCTAGCCTAGGTCAAGTGATACGGATGTATATCATTTCAATCCGCAGTTTACAAAGAAAACCTGGGTTCTATCATTTCAAACCCGCTGTCCCAAGTAAAATGAATGATTTTGAAAACCGCTCAGGCCTATCATTTCAGCCCATAACGATTTCCCTTATTCTAAAGTCCGTTCGGGTATGTATCATTTCAACCCATAGTGATTCTAGTCTACAGGGAACTTGCAATGGTGATAACTGATATAAATAACTGAAATAGCATGAAATAACAGTAACATATGATATAACAAGTGTAATAACAGGTGTGAACATCATGTGATAATAATATAGCAGTTATAACAAGATGATATAAATTACAGATTCAAATGATGTCCGTTTATCAACTATATAAGTACATATTAGTCTGGTGAGATTTACTCACATGTTAAAAGCCGAAGATAGCCAACAAAGCACACAAAAGAGACTCTACGAAGGCATGAAAACTCGAATATGACTGAAGAGTGGAGGGCCAAAGCTAATTGCTTTGTTCAAACATTTAAACAAAACAATACAACATATAAGTTACAAAACAATGTAACATTAAGTAACACTAGAAATCAATGTCCAAAACAAAGTCAAATGGTTTGCACTTGTTCTCAACTTCACATGGGCCAGTTAGGGATGGGTTTAGAACGGCCATGGCATGCTCTAAGGTCTGGTTTGGTTCAAACATGGTCAGCCATCATGGTGCAAAAGGTGATGGAGTATAGGTGCAACAAAATTATATTACAAAGCAACATCATCATTTCAAGGCTACAAAAGGGTTCGGCCCTAGGTCCTATGGGCACGGCCACGTGTCCAGAAGGTGTTAGGTGATGTGGTAGAGGGTGATGGTCATATTTATGCTGGTGGTGGTGGAGGAAGTGGTGGCCAAAGGTAGGTGAAGTGGTGGAATACACATGACAAGCTCGACCTAGGGTATATGGTGATGTTTGGTACAACTTTGTGATGATCACAAGCCATAGTGTGGTCGGCCTGATGGGGTGATAACCTGGAGGTGGTGTTGGTCAGAGGGGATGGTGGTGGAGGTGGCCTAGGGGTAGGAGTGGTGCTAGCCAGTCCAAAGAAGATGAAGGAGGCAAGTGCAAATCATGTAAAACAAAGAAGAAAACAAGAAACATGAAAAAAAGAAAAGGAGTTTTACCAAATTTTTGCAAGAGAATGATGGCCGGCTATTTTTTGGAGATGAGAAAGATTTGTATATGTGAAAAATGAGAAAGATATGCGGCTGAACAAATGAGAAAGTCGGCCAAAGAAAAATCAACGCAAGAGTTAAGAAAATGAAAAGGCGGAAAAACAAAGAGTCTCTAGTAACTAAAGAGTCACAAAACCTTTCATATTTCTTATATTTGATTTATATACATTTAAATAACTGAAAATACTTATAATTTCTGTTCAATTTCGAAAATATAACAGATAAACAAAATATTAATATTTAAATATTAATTAGGTATGATTTAAATAAGAAAATAGCACATAATGCAAACTAGTCTAGAAAATTTGAAATTAAATGGAACAAACTTTGGAAAATTATTATGGACTTGGAAAATATTTAAAAATAAAGATAAGAAAACAAAATAAAAATGTCTTAACAAAAATAAATAAATAAATTGTAACAAAAAAAATTAAATGAAGAAAATAGCAGAAAATTGGAACCCAGGCTTAATAAATTGAAATAAACTTTAGAAAAATTATATTATCACTTTAAAAATAATAAAAGACAAAAATATACATACAATAACATATTAACACAAATGAAAATAAAATATGACAAAGAAAGTATAATTTATATAATTTAAAATAGACAAAATTGCAAAATAAAACAAATTATACTCAAAATTGAAATGTACATAACTTTTGCAGTTTAACTCCGTTTTCAATGAAACGAGAAGCAGTATTCAAGTTATTTCATATTTTTTTCATAATAAAAGATAAAATTTAAGATTTAAAATAATTTAAATTTGAAGTTTAAAAGTCAAAGTTTGAAAAGTTTGACCAGAAATTCACTTTATAGTAAAATATTCAAAGTATACTAGTATGAACTATAAATCACTTAATAATCAACATTTATATTTAAAAATGAAATGTTTGAAATAAAAAAAATTTAAAATAAAAGAAAGTCCAATTTAAATAATATACAAAATCTAGGGTTGTTACACTCTCCTCCACTCAAAACTTTTTGTCCCCGAAAAGGAATGAGGAAAGGGAAAGCACAGAAAAAAAATAGAGTGAAATAAGATTAAGACAAGATGACAAGAAGATTGAAATTTATACCTGATAACAGTTGTTATAGGTATGTTTAACAAGGTGGAGATGGTCTTCCCAACATCCTCCAGAATCAAGAACACAGGCACGAAAAAGATCTTCTAGAATCTGATTCACCCTTTCCGCTTGACCGACGGTCTGTGGATGGCAAGCAGTGCTCAGATTCAAGACGAGTACCAAAGATTTTCAAAGATTATGAAAGATTTCTAAACCGACTGGTATAAGCAGTAGCTTCCCCATTCTGTAGCAAGATAAGGAAAATAAGGACAATCAGAAGATAGTTTGAAAAATAAAATAATATAATAAATTAAAAACCCTAAAATTTCAACTTAAATTGGAAATTAATTTTACATAAGTTGAATAGATCTTAATCATCTCCAATTTCATTAGCTTATTATCCATTATCTTAAATTAACAAATCCCTAAAATCATGTATTTGAAAATATTTTATTATACTCAAAATGTACCAAATAAAATTTAATTCTTCTTCGTTTCTAATTAAAATTAAGTTTATTTCTCTCAATATATCTTATCACCCATGTTAAATATATTTATACTAATTATAACTGCTTTATTTTATTCTTAGTTCCTTTATCATCATTTTATATTGTAAATATTTTCATTACCTTTTCTTTATTTACCACTGTTAATCATTTTATAACTAAAATTTAAGTGTATAACATTTATTATAACCACTCAAATTTTATTTATAAAATCTTTTTTTATATTGTATATTATCCAATTACATTGTTAACTTCTAAAATTTAAGGTAAGTTATATTTGAATGCAATTGTATTATACAAACAAAGCTTTCTAATTCAATCATCTCATGTTTGAATCATTTATTCAAAATTTTTGATTTTCATTTTATAATTGAAATTATTCTTTAAGGTAAAACTTAAGAATAAATTTCCGATTCCCTTCAAACCATTTAGAGATAAATAAATATATGTACATAATATGTCAAATCAAATTTAAATCATATATCTATATAATATAAATCAAATCATATTTTAAAATTCAAATCAATTAGATTTCCCAAAACAAAGCTGTAGCAAGACTACAGAACGGTCTCTTCACTTCAAAACTCGAAAATGAATGTCGATGATGCCGCGGTCATCACCGAAATTATTTTCCAACGACAAAGAGAAGAGCACTAATTTCTTTAAACTTTAAAATTCTTTGGAAAAAAAATTTATTATTCGAAAATACTTTAAATGATATATCCTTTTAAAACTTGAAAACACAAGGTTTGAAACCATCGAAAATTAAATTCTCAAATTGTTGATTTAAATTCATTTCAGTTCTCAAATCAATTTATAACAACTATTTATAAATTCATTTATAGAACTATAAATGATAAATCAAGCATTATCATTTCAAATAAACAATTTTATTAAGTTTCATAAATTTACTTATATATCAAAATTTATTTCATTAACCAAATTTTAAAATAATATTATGTCAGTTTGTTCTGTCGAAGTGTTTTAGAAATCCTATCGATAGCGTTGATTAGACGAATCAATCGGAACCCAAATCAACATCAACAACTCAAACAACACAATATAAAACAAAACATTAATATTGACTTACAAGTACAATTCAAAATGTTTGGAAGATAGATTCGAAACAAAAGACAAGATGATTGAATAACAAAATAGGGAGGTGGATAAGCTTACATAAATCGCGGGCAACCTTAACCGGGTCAACCGTGACTTAAAGAATAAGATAGATGTGGATTTTCTAGGGTAAATCTACATTCGATCTCAATAGATAGAGTTTGGAATAACAAAAGATATTAGCATCTAAACCAAGGATAGATATAAATCTCTGGTGAATCGATGCTAAATGTAAAGGAGTCTTCCCCATTTACAAATGAATTATTGAGATTAGCGGGACCGACGATTCACTATAAAGCTCATTCGAAGTGGAGTTATGGGATACTCCATAATCAAAGGAAGACGAATAGTGAGGGACACGAATGGATTTTCGAACCGCAGGGAATGTTTCAAAATTCAAAAGGGTCGAGTCAAAAAGGAAGAGATTTAAATTCGAATGAAAGTGATTCTGTAAATACATTTACCATATATGTTGAGTTTTTCCTAGAGCTACCAAAGCTCTGATACCAACTGTAACAACCCGATATTTTCAACCATTCGCATCCGCACATGTCGGACTTGAATTTCTCAAAGTACCGTGTTGTAAATAAAATTTAGCAAATCTCAGAATATATAGTAAATAAAATCACAGATCACAGACACAGAGTATTTAATAATGCAGCGGAAGTAAAAGAAAATGTAGTTCATGAAGCTACTATATAAATATATCAGAGTTAAATAAAATACAATAGAAGAAATAAAGTACAACAGAAGCCTCAAGATGATAACCGAGCACAAGATGAATAGACAACAGAACTGGAATAGATAAAACTAGATAAGAAGATAATCTCCAGCAATTCCAATCTCCAGAAAGTGGAATCCATATCTGTGAATAACTCAGGCTGATCCGAGTGTACAAAAAAATACAAACACTCGAGTCAGGACAATATATACTTATATAATGTAAACCAACTCAAGTGAACTGTAATAAGGTACAAGTAACTTAAAGGATGCCTGGGACCGCCCATCCTCTAAGGATCCGTTAAACTATTTACTATGTAGTAATATTTTGCTATTATAATAATGTCTATAGTAAAATAAACTTACTTTTAAATTGCGTTCCGGGTTACCCATATCACCCTTCACACATAATAGTCCCAGTAGTCCATCCAATATCATGCCATCTCCACTCCGGGTGACTGTCAGAGGATACCACACGGGCTACGGGAGAAAAACAAAAGCGTAGTAAAGTCTCGGTATTGTAGGTGACATGGCACACAAGGCAATGCCAGGGTAGATATACCAATTACGCACATGGGCTGGTGGTAACGTAGCAGCCACATACGCCCACCTCGGAACATACTCCCAATCAAAATCAGAGGATGGTCATCTAATCAATCACCAGTAAGAGTATAGTATCGATGGAATATGTCCGATCAGAGGAATGACCTCACTTGGGCCGAGATCGCTTCTGTTTTAGCCACCTTATGCCAACTCACGGGAGTTGGGTTCACGTAATATACCTCAAGAACGTCGCCACCATCCTACTTCATTCTGGAATCTCCACCGCGTACACAGTTGTTAAAGTGGTTTTCGGTATCGACAGAGAGTATGCCAGATATCCGATCCCAGTCTCTTTAACAACCAATCGTTATTATAACCCATGGTTATAATTTTAAAATATAATATTTTATACTTCAAAATAGAATATCATTTCAAATCCAAATCTTTATCAAAATAAAGATTAATCATTTCCAAACCATTTCAATATATCAAAATAGCATATCCTTTCAAAACTTCCTTTTCAAATCATTTCAATATATCGAAATATCATATCCTTTCAAAACTTCAATACAAATCATTTTAATATCAAAATATCATTTCAAAGATAGTTTATACTTCGAAAACCCAAAATCATTTTTTATTTCAAAACTATATTTATTTCAAAAACAATATCATTTCCATTCCAAACATATATTTACTTTTCAAAATAGTTGATACTTTCAAAGTTATAACTCTTTCGAAACCAAAACATTGAAATCATTACACTTTAAAAATCAGAACATTTTGAAATCATACATTTGCAATCATCCTTTAACTCTATACATTTACAAATTTATTAAATTAAACCCAAATTTCAATTTCAATTTAATTTAATTCAAACCATCATTTTCAATTCAAATTCAGTTTACTAACAAACCATTTCAAATCTTATCAAATTTAAATATAGGTTTAATCCACAAAATACAATATTCAATCTTTAGTATATTTCAAGGTTTGAATATCCCACCTTTCATAAATCCAATATCATTTAAATAAACTCAAATAATATATACTTCAAATATTCATTTATCAAATAAATTAAATAAATCAGAAATCAAATATCCTATCAAAATATCAAAATGTCAAATATTATTCAAAACATCATTCATTTTTATTCATTTAAATAACTTATAAATCCCTTCATTTTATTTAGGAACTAATTACCATTTCAAACTTACGTTTCAAAAGATTTTATATCAAAATTAAATCTCTCCATTTAAATCATTTAAAGTCAATTCCTTATATTTATTAATTAAATATTAAATTTCCAAAACTTAAATCCTTCCATTTAAAGCCATATAAATGTCCCTTCATTATCTTTAGAAATTTAACATTTAATTTCCAAAATGTTATCATTTTTCCAAAGATTATTTTTTACATAAAAGTTATTAAAACAACAAAAATATAGTTTCGTAGCATTTAAAAATGCTACGTAAAGTTATAGTTTCTAATAGTTCATTTGACGAAAGACAACGTTTAAGTGCTGTAGTGGATTTCCTTTAAATTTGAAATAACTTAAATGTTAAGTTTAACCACTATAACATTTACAAAGTGCTATAATAGCCTTTATTTCAATTTAACTTTTTAGTTCATTTAAAACAACTACAACATTTAAAAAATGCTGTAATACCCTTACATTACATTTCAAAAATGCCGTTAAATCAAATTCAAGGGTCCAATACAAATTTCACCAACAGTTAATTTTAATTTAAACCATTTAACTTATAAAATCATAAAATTTCACATTTTAAAATCATCATTTCAATACTCTTATTTTTATGATTTTTATAAAGTTAAATTTCATCCAAAAATCAAATTTTAATATAATTTCTTATTTAAATTAAAGTATTAAATCCCATTTCTTCAATTAATTTTATTACTTAACCATTAAGTTTTAAATTACCAAATTAAAACTTATTCCTATTTATTTTACTTAATAAAAATGTCATTTTTAACAAAAGTTCAAAATTTCCCACAATAAGTTATATTTCAATATTTTGACTTAAAACATTCATTTATTCACATTTTCATTTATTCAAAATTCACTTTTATTTTTATAAAAAAAAATCATTTTATTCTTTTTAATTCAAAATATTATACTTTTACTTTTAAAAATAATTTTAAAACATTTCAGAAAATAATTTATAACCCACGGGTCTGTATATAGTTTTCTAGCCTAGGTCAAGTGATACGGATGTATATCATTTCAATCCACAGTTTACAAAGAAAATCCGGGTTCTATCATTTCAAACCCGCAGTCTCAAGTAAAATGAATGATTTTGAAAACCGCTCAGGCCTATCATTTCAGCCCATAATGATTTTCCCTTATTCTAAAGTCCGTTCGGGTATGTATCATTTCAACCCATAGTGATTCTAGTCTACAGGGAACTTGCAATGGTGATAACCGATATAAATAACTGAAATAGCATGAAATAACAGTAACATATGATATAAAGGTGTAATAACAGGTGTGAACATCATGTGATAATAATATAGCAGTTATAACAAGATGATATAAATTACAGATTCAAATGATTTCCGTTTATCAACTATATAAGTACATATTAGTCTGGTGAGATTTACTCACATGTTAAAAGCTGAAGATAGCCAACAAAGCACACAAAAGAGATTCTATGAAGGCACGACAACTCGAATATGACTGAAAAGTGGAGGGCCAAAGCTAATTGCCTTGTTCAAAGATTTAAACAAAACAATACAACATATAAGTTACAAAATAATGTAACATTAAGTAACACTAGAAATCAATGTCCAAAACAAAGTCAAATGGTTTGCACTTGTTTTCAACTTCACATGGACCAGCAAGGGATGGGTTTAGCACGGCCATGGCATGCGCTAAGGTCTGGTTTGGTTCAAACAGGGTCAGCCATCATGGTGCAAAAGGTGATGGAGTATAGGTGCAACAAAATTATATTACAAAGCAACATCATCATTTCAAGGCTGCAAAAGGGTTCGACCCTAGGTCCTGTGGGCACGGCCAGGTGTCCAGAAGTCGTTAGGTGATGTGGGAGAGGGTGATGGTCAGATTTATGCTGGTGGTGGTGGAGGAAGTGGTGGCCAAAGGTAGGTGAAGTGCTGGAATACACATGACAAGCTCGGCCTAGGGTATATGGTGATGTTTGGTACAACTTTGTGATGATCTCAAGCCATAGTGTGGTCGGCCTGATGGGGTGATGATCTGGAGGGTGTGTTGGTCAGAGGGGATGGTGGTGGAGGTGGCCTAGGGGGAGGAGTGGTGCTGGCTAGTCCAAAGAAGATGAAGCAGGCAAGTGCAAATCATGTAAAACAAAGAAGAAAACAAGAAACATGAAAAAAAGAAAAGGAGTTTTACCAAATTTTTGCAAGAGAATGATGGCCAGCTATCTTTTGGAGATGAGAAAGATTTGTATACGTGAAAAATGAGAAAGATACGTGGATGAACAAATGACAAAGTCGGCCAAAGAAAAATCAATGCAAGAGTTAAGAAAATGAAAAGGCGGGAAAACAAAGAGTCTCTAGTAACTAAAGAGTCACAAAACCTTTCATATTTCTTATATATTTTTTTATATACATTTAAACAACTGAAAATACTTATAATTTCAGTTCAATTTTGAAAATATAACAGATAAACAAAATATTAATAATTAAATATTAATTAGATATGATTAAAATAAGAAAATAGCACAAAATGCAAACTAGTCTAGAAAATTTGAAATTAAATGGAACAAACTTTGGAAAATTGACATGGAAAATATTTAGAAATAAAGATAAGAAAACAAAATAAAATTGTCTTCACAAAAATAAATAAATAAATTGTAGATAAAAAAAATTAAATGAAGAAAATAGCAGAAAATTGGAACCCGGGCTTAATAAATTGAAATAAACTTTAGAAAAATTATATTATCACTTTAAAAATAATAATAGACAAAAATATACATAAAATAACATATTAACACAAATTAAAATAAAATATGACAAAAATATAATTTATATAATTTAAGATAGACAAAATTGCAAAATAAAACAAATTATACTCAAAATTGAAATGTACATAACTTTTGCAGTTTAACTCCATTTTCAACGAAACGAAAACCAGTGTTCAAGTTATTTCATCTATTTTCATAATAAAAGATAAAATTTAAGATTTAAAAAATTTAAATTTAAAGTTTAAAAGTCAAAGTTTGAACAGTTTGACCAGAAATTCACTTTACAGTAAAATATTCAATTTATAATAGTTTGAACTATAAATCACTTAATAATCAACATTTATATTTAAAAATGAAATGTTTAAATAAAACAAATTTAAATTAATTTAAAAATAAAATAAAGTCCAATTTAAATAATATACAAAATCTAGGGTTGTTACGTTCTGTTTATGCTTGGGAAATATTTTGAAGTTATGTTTGGGCAACAATGCCCAAACTTGTTCATCTTGAGTTCGACGCCATGTAGCATATACCCAACAATTTGTTGAGATGTGGCGATGAAGAGAGATTGTTATATTTGACTTTAGATGGAGTTTTAAATTTAGGTAATTCAAATATTTACCAAAGAAGAAAAGAATTTAGCTAATTGATCTTATTAATCAATTAGCTTATATGTGGAATAAAAAAAATGAAAGTTATTTGTAATTGCTTTTGGAGAAAGAAAACTAATTAATTAGCTAGCAAATTAATTAGTCAAAGAATTTTTTATATGAAGAAAGAAAAGATTGCTGATGAAAATTGAAAATTATGGAAACCAAGATCATCATTATCCATTTGAATAGAAATCAAATCATGGATATTTGGGAATATTTCATGATAATTGGACAATTAATTTTTTTAATCTCCAAATAACTCATTCATAAAGTCTATTTAAATGAAGGAAGTTAATTTTCGTATTAGTGTATGAGAGAGCGTCCCCCACTATCCTCTTCTTCAGTAAACCCTAATTTCTGTAGTCAAATCAAATTAGTAGTTTTGAGCGAAAATATGTCTTTGGAGAAAATGATTATTCAATTTGTAATTATATGTTAGTTTCTCCACTTTGCTGCCTATAATTCTGTAATCTCTCTCTTGTACTCTCTTTCTTTAGTAAATAAAGAATAGTTGTTAGGTTTGTGGACGTATGCAATCCAGCCGAACCACGTTAAATCTTTATGTTATCCACTCTTCTGCTTTTCTTTGTTTGGTGATTATTTTTTATTGAATTGGTGGTTGATAGTTAATCGACAAACTAGATCCTTCTTTTGGTTGCTTCTGGGCCTTAGTATTCTGCTGCAGTTTTAGTGTTAGTGCAAATTATTAAAACTTTGCGCAAAATTACTCGCAGACTTCCTTAATGCTCACTTGTTTCGCTTGCATCATGATAGTTACCTAGAGTTATTTTTGGATAAATTGAGTAATATGTAAACAAGATAATATGTTCATTCCATGATTTATAACTATCTTTCTCTATCATCATCGTAAACAAATATTGTATGATACATTGCCTAATTATCTTATATTTTTTATTTCTTTAGTTCGATAATAAAATATAATCATGAGAAAATATGTTCTTATTTTCTAAAAATAGGTTAAAGAAACCATATAGAAAAACAAAAAACTCAACGTTCATGTAAACCCGGTAATAGTGTTTAATAGTAAGTTAAAATTTTCTTAGTAAACTCCTAGCTAACTGTATGCTTGTGGATACATGAATGCATGTGAAGGTTACCTTATGTGTAAAATATTAATAAGTGGATGTGACTAGATCTGGTAATGCCATAGTTTCGAAGACTGAACCGTGAATTAAACCATATTGGTGTAAGGTCAAAGGTTTTGGTGATTCAAACGGTCAGTCCGTGAGAACCGTGTTAATCGTTAATTTTTATTTTATTTATTTAAATGTAAATTATTTCAACTAATGTTAAAATTTAAACAATTATAACTAATATACTGAAATTTAAAACAGTTATTTATAACATTTCATAATGAATATTAATTGGAATAATTTTATAACACTTTTTTTAGCGTAAAATTTTAAATTTTCTTATATTTTACGGTGAAAAAAGTTCAGTTCAACGATAATTCGTACTATCTACACTAATGATGTATTATGTCATCCATAATTGATAAGATAATCCAATAATTTTGAACTAAGGTTATAGAATTATTTGTTAAATTAATTATGTGAGAAAATGAAGAATGAAGAGATAAATTTTTTCAGATTTAAAGAACCGTAGGGTTAAAAAAGGCTGGTCCGGAGGTTTTTCAGGGGTTTTGAGGTTAAACCGCGGGTTCGTATACACGCAAGGTTATTTCATTTTCAGAGCCGTATCACTCTAAGGTTGAAGGTTAACTGTGGTCAAACCGATGTTGGGTTAGGTCCTTAAAACACTAGGTAATACTACCCAAGCTTAGACTCAACTCGCAAACGGGTATAACAATGACAACAGCTAACTGAAATGCACTTCACTAATATCACCAACCCAGATTCACTTTTAGTTAGAAAGTGGCTAGAAGAAGAAGTGAAAAGGGAACCATTAACTTACCAACCTTGAGATCGTAAATTACAGAGGAAATCAAGACTAATTACATAAGGCATTCATACCAAGACCCCGAGCAGCAACATCGGTTGCAGCCGTTATTGGACTTTTATCATTTTTGAACAATGCCAAAACTCGATCCCTTTTTTATTGTTTTTTATAACCATGAATAAATAATGGAGACTATCCATTCATTCCAAGCTGCTTAGTCACCTGATCATAGCCTCTTTTAGTTTGTGAAATATCAGGATTTGACTTCCATCCACCAACTCCTCTAATAAGTTCACCAGTCTGTTGAATAAATAAATAAAAGAATAGAATGATTTGTACCATCTTAAACACAAAAGATTGCAGTTTAATGAACTGAATTTGTATTGTGATAAAAATATACCAATTTTAACATAGTTGTGATTTCCGCAATCTTTCATAACACTTGTATTATGAAGTAAACTTTACATAAAAGAGGATCAGATGGAATATTGAGAAACTTTTATACTGTTGCATCTTAGCTTGTAGCTGAAATTGCAATAGTCCTATACTGCATTTGATGGTTGTAGTATAGGGCATATAATAAAGTACTGTCTACATGTGCAATAATACTGAGATGTCGAAATTAGATGGTACTTTATCTTTACATTTAAATGTATTACAATAGTTCTAAGGTGTATCATTAAAACAAAAGAGTGGAAACAATTCAATACATAATGTATTGGCATGGTATTTGTGCCATAAAATCCATAAATGCCATAAAATCCATAATTTTGGTAGGAAAACAATATAGTTAATATACTTAATAGAGCATTTTTCAAATCAAGCCATAATTTTTTTAACTATAGTGGTTAATAAGTTACAGCATTGTAAGTCAGCAGTGTTTCATGTACATTTTTTCTTTTGCAAACATGTTAAAATAGTTACATTTTAGGTTATTCTTTTAAATTATTTTGGTAACCACATTAAACCTTATTTATAATCAGTAATGAATCATGGACTACATATTACAGTTAACCTTAGGTTTATCACGGGTAAGATGTATTACAATTAGCCTTAGGAGGGTCATGGCTATTTGTATAAAATGTATTTAACATAGGTAAATGGTAGTTACTTGAAACATTTGCTAATATTATAAGTAATGATCATCTGAAATCACATTTTTTGATAAAATTTCGCTAAATAAGCCTAATATGGATTACTACATCTTTATTACTAATATACTTAAGTTTTTTCCGTATTTTCATCCTCCACACAGCACTCTGTTCTTAAAAATACTCTCTTGAGTTCGCCATTGCTCTACAATTGTTGCGCAGCATCATAGAGAAGGTCTGTTTTACCTTGGGAAACAATTGCTAGATATCCTTAAGTGCCGCAGAGGGAGCAATATTGTTTCAAGGAAACAACTTTTAAACCTTGGACTCGGACAATACAGTCGGTACGTTGTTTACGGCTTTAATTGTTTACTGCACAATTCTACTCGTAACATTATTTGCGACATGCCAGTGGTAGTTTGTTGTTGTTGCAATTTGCAACATAATTATAATAGTTTCGTAACACTTTTGTAACATAACCGTTAACTATTTATGTATGCAATTTCTCAGTGCTTTTATAATGTTACCGTCTAACAATTTAGTAACACTTTTCAAAAGTTACGAATAACAATCTTGAAACAATATTGATTTATTGTTGGCTATTTTTGTAGATAAAAACGTCTCATGAAAGCAACAATTCTGCACCAACACAGATTATGATTATGCTCAATCTACAAGTATGGTTCCAACGATGACGCTATCTCATGGAGAACGGCCGAAAAAGTTCACAGGAACGGAGTACGGACGTTGGCAGCAAAAGAAGCTATTTTACTTGACGACTTTGGGCCTTGCAAAGTTTGTTATAGAAGATGCTCCCGTTGTCGAAGAACTGGAACCCAATGCAACAAAAATTGAAGCCTTGAATGTCTGGAAGGGTTCCGATTTTATGTGCAAGAA